>JAJJWW010004132.1:0-336544 GCA_023531295.1 Papaver armeniacum
ATATAGGGGTAATACATAGTGAATAATGACTAAGCTATCCTTTATTTCGAGGAATGTCTCAAAGTGTCATGAGCGTACAAGTATTCGTATTCGCGACACTTCTTAACTTTCGCCAGATTTCATATCTTCCTATCGTCATCCAGTGCGTCATTCATATTTGACCTTCTGCGACTCACTCGCAATGTTGTTATCCGTTGTCTTCGCGAATTGTTGTTGTGGCGATATTATGATCCTACATTGAATTAAAAAAATTCTCATCCTTTGTATCAATCAATTCAGGACAACGAGATTTTACTTCAGATGTAGCAACAGGATTGCTAGACATGCGAAGATTTTCTCTTTTACTCAGTTCAAGATAAAAAAAATCTTTAGCTTTCCAATAAGAGTATTTTTGGAAAATGTGTCAAGGTTATTTCCTTCAACGATGCCATGTTTATTTGAATCGTATTTGGCTGACAACGATCTGAGAATTTTCATCACAATGTCCTTTCAGGAATAGTCTTACTGAATGTAAAAGATGCATTAACAATTTAGAACACTTTGTGATTAAACTCATCAAATGAATCTTTATCAGCCATACAAAGGTTTTCCAGCCCAATCAGAATTTAGGTTTTGAAGCCTAGCTTTTTTCTCAGAGGAATTTTCTTCGAAAAAAGTTTCTAAAATATTCCAGGCTTCTTTAGACTTAGTGCACGTCATCACATGGTGTGAAGATCTAGGGTAATGGCATATGGATGATAGCATTTAATCCGCCAGAATTTTTTTTTGCAACGAGAATCGCAGAAGGATCATATGCACCAATATCCTTTGGAACAGTTACATCGCCTTCTGTAACAACCGGAGGATCATAGCCATTAAATACACGAACCTATTGATTGATAATCACGTGCTTGGAGAAAAGTACGCATGGAAATTTTCCACCATAAGTAATTCGAGCCATCGAAGAATGGTGGTACGTTTATAGAGATAGCGTTTCTATACATAGAGTCAGATTGCTACAAACATAGACTTATGAGGTCTTAAACGTGTTTGCCTGCTCTGATACCAATTGAAAAAGCGGGGGTCTAAAAACCACACCTAATATTTTGTTTCGGCAATCTGTGTGGACTAACTCAAATATATTTCCAAGAGAATCAACTAGTCAGTCAGACTCAATCAAGGAAAATACATCCAAGAGTTATATCTCTGTTTCTCAATGTAATCAGCTAATCAAACAGATAGAATTTATGGAGCCTGATTATTATGAGAAACAAATTGAACGGTACCAAAGACCAATGTTCAAGTGTCAATCAATTTATATCAACAACCAAAGGTTGGATTATCTAATTGATTGAACTACGCACAACTTGTGATATTTTAATTATATAGAAAATATAATGTGGAAAAGAAATAAAACATACACCAGAAATTTTGTTAACGAGGAAACCGCAAATGCAGAAAAAACCAGGGGACCTAATCCAGATTTGAACACCACACTGTATTAATCCGCTACAGACTATAACCTACTACAAGTTAATTTCGGACTGGAATGTAGTTGATCCCTAACCAATCTCACACTGATTAAGGTACATTCGCGTTCCTTACACCCTCTAAATCCCAGCAGAAATATACGCACTTGATTCCCTTAGCTGATCTCACCTACAATTAAGACTTGCTATGACCCAAAGTCGAAGACTTGATAAACAAATCTGTCTCACACCAAAAAGTATATTAAATAGATAAATCTGTCTCCCACAGAAATACCTACGAGTTTTTGTTCGTCTTTTGATAAATCAAGGTGAACAAGAACTAATTGGTATATCGGTCTTATTTTCCCGAAGAACAGCCTAGTAATATCAATAACTCACAATAACTTAACCGTATGGTAGCGGAATAAAATATGTAGAATCACAAAGAATGAGACGAAAAGCTTTGTGATTACTTTTTATATCTTACCTAGAGATTAAATCTCGAACAAATCTTAGAGAAGATAGTAATCAATACGATAGAACAAAGTAAGATCTGAACACGCAACTACAGAGAAAATAATTTGGTCTGGCTTCAGAATCCCAATGAAGTCTTTAATTCGTTAACCTATAATGGTTTTAGAAAAACCTAGGTGTTTATGGGTGAAAACTACTCCTGCGGAATTTGGTAATTTGGGGTGTGGATGAGGAATGAATTTAAACCTTTAAACAAATGCACTGCGCGGTGAGTGCTTGTAGATTCGAGAGATCAAACTGCAAGTCCGGCCTAAACCAAGAAATGGCCGTTCCGGACTTGTTTCGGTCACAAAGTGAAGGAGATGGGGTTGATCTTAGGGAGGGGCGAAGAAGGTGTTGAGATTGTGAAGGTGTTGGCTTGCTTATGACTTGTGACAATTAAAAGTGAGCGTGCTTACGGTTAATGTAAGGAGGCTCGGGGTGTTGATTTTTTCGTCTTGTTTGAACTTGTGTTGTTGTTTGAAATAGGGCGGAGAACCTATTTATACAAGTCATTGAGCCTCATTCACGTCTCTCGTGGGAAGTGGAGGAAGTGGAGGATGGAGTAGTGGAGTTGTGCGTCGACCGCCTTGCCCACTTCTCCTGTTCATCTCTAACCGTCCATGACTTCCTAACACGTTCTTGTGATGGCGCATTGCACGCCGCACGCCGTAAACCGCTGCACCAATACCCCAAGATGTATCCCCCGTTTGTGACATGATTGATGTCTGGAATGTGCGGATCGTGGATCCACGAAAGATAGCATGCAATGCTGAATTGAATAACTGCAAGTTATTCGTAAAGTCGATACTTGTGAAGTATCGTGTGTATTTTATGTGTACTCGCATTGTGGTGTGGTAAAGCGATGGGTAATGACGCTCACTAACCAAATAACTCCCCGACTGTGGTTGTATAACCAAGTGGTGAAGTTGAACGGATGAGATGATGTTTGAGACACTCATCCGCGACCGTTAATGAATACTAGGGTTTTGAAGAGGTGCGCAAGCATCACTCTTCGCCTTGGTCGAAACCAAGCATGGGAAGGGCTTTGGAGAGGACCGACCTGGTCATGCATGTTGATGGCATGCCGGTGTACACGTCCATGTCTCACTTTCCCAAGAAGGCGCGATCTAGGCCACTCAAATTGACCGGCACAGGTTGAGTGGTTGAGATCGGGTTTGCAGAAATTTCTTACCGCAAAGGAGTTGATAATCACGTGATATTCCCGCACGCGTTCCAAGACAACCGCCCTTGGTCGGTCTTGGTCGATCACTCCAGCGTGTAGGTGGTAGGTTGATGTTCACACCTATACCGATTATCCCATGAAAACGTGATCTAAGCCATTCAAATCATCCGGTGAAGTTGAGCGGTCGAGATCAATTTGCAATTTGGGAAGTGTAACCACGCATGTTTGGGCGGGCGTTTTTGATTAGCCGGCATGATATGCCTTGGCCGATCGCATGAGGAGGTAGATGGGCCCACGGTGGTCATGTTGGTATAACCGGACCTGCTTAATCTAATCTGTGATCCTCCATTCGTGCCGGAGAAGATGGACGCGCGTGATGGCTTGAACCCTAATTTTGGCTTTCAAAGCCGTGCGACACCTCTTGTTTGGGTGACGATTTTGTCACGGCCAAACATTGTTGGTCTTGACCGACTGGTCAAGTGTGTAGGCGGTCTCACGGTGATCGTGTTGACATGCTCTGGGCCCTTTAAGTCTACATCTACACCCTCCATCTATACTTGCGAAGATGGATGGTTGAGACTATTTTGCGACACATGTAATATGCCGCAAACCCTTATTTAGGGTTTTCCGTCCAAAATGCTTGGTATGAACGTCTTTTTGGCAAGCGAAGGCCAATGGCCGACCATGCGGGGTCGGCCGTGGGTATTCCATACCTGCTTGGGGTGATGGAATTGATCTGGGGTCATCCAATCATGCTTACGGAGTTGGATGACTGTGATCAGATCATATCCGGAGACTGATACAGTCAAGTCCGGATGCTCAATCGGGCTAGTATAACACACCGAGAGGGGCTCAATCGGGCTAGTATAACACACCGAGAGGGGCTCAATCGGGCTAGTATAACACACCGAGAGGGGCTCAATCGGGCTAGTATAACACACCGAGAGGGCTCGGTCTAGTATAACACACGAGAATATTTACGGTATTTCGTACATGGTTTCATTATAGTGTTTGGAGGTTCGTGTTACTCTATATGAGTAACACTACCATCATGCCACACCGATAATGAGTACAGAAATACAAGGTCGATAAGAAATTGTGAGTAATGGGACCGTTGCTACAAGTTCCATTCTTGGTGAATCAAGTGTGGGAGTATCCAACACTTATAGATGGCTTTATCTTTTACAAGATGTCGGCGCAAGATGATCTTTTATGGTTTTTACAAATTTAACCTTAAACGAAAATCCACCATCAACATTAAGTCCCGCCTAGCACATAATGGTTACACCATTGTGTGGTAGGCATGAGATGGTGACAGTTAAAGATAAAACTTGTAAGGCAAAGTTAGATGTTACTGAGGAGGGACGAGTCATCCTTTCCTTGGAGTATGTCACGTTCAAAAGGCATATAGGAGAGCGTTTCCCTAGTATGATGTCGGTCTTGCTCGCTTCGATCGACCTTGATATGCCCGCTTGGCCGAGGGGCTATTGCGCCGCTTCACTCGATCGTACAGCTCTAATCACTCGATCGTGCTTTGTGGGGTTGTTGATCGAACGTGGGCTTGTTGTGTTCGCTTGATTGAACGTGAGTCTCACCCACATACGCCCGATCGAAATTTGTACCGAACTTGAAACTTGTACCGACTTTAAATCAATACCAGGACTTGAAATTTATACCGAGAACTTGAAATCAATACCGGACTTGAAACTTGTACCGGTCTTGAAACTTGTACCGGTCTTGAAACTTGTACCGGACTTGAAATCAACACTTGAAATCAACACTGACTTGAAATTTGTACCAGACTAAAATTTGTACCAGGACTAAAATTTGTACCTGACTAAAATTTGTACCGGACTTGAATGGTGTTTGGACCGCCATTGTGTGCTCCGATGTGAGTTGTGTCTTGCCGTGTGTGACTACATCTCTCATGTGCTTTCATACAAGTTCTAACTCCCCGCCTTTAATTTCATTGTGGAAGAAAAGAATCCCCGTTGAGATGTCTTCCGAGATAATGCCGGTACCAAGTCGTGAAGTGTTGGCAGCTTCAAGGATATGCCGAACATTGATGATGAGTTGTTCACCGCGCCCTTCCAACTATATGAAAATATCCGTTCCTACGTAATAGCCCTCCTCCTATCGACTTGTGGTTTTTCATGCTCCGCCGGGTCCTCATGAAGGATGGATGAGACGTATGTTGAGCAATGAGTACATCAAAGATAACTTGACCAAGAGCGCAGATTGTTGATGTAGCTTGAGTGTTGAAACGACTTGAGAGGATGTTAAAATGGATTCGGTGCGAACGTTGAGGTGGATCCTGAGAGGGTGTTGAAGTAGGATTATGAAGCGAAAAGGGGTCCTGAGAGAGCATTGAGGCGGCTCTTGAATAGACCATTGAAGCTCACGCTAGAGGGAGTGTTGAAGTGTTTCCCTCTTCGATTCAATTTACCCTTGCGAATTCCATGTTTCTTGACCGACCACATCTCTCATGTTGAAGAATTCCTTGATGACGGTGAAGGAACTTCATGATGAGCCTCAATCCCCAAGTGTGGTTCGTTATCTTCTTGAGGCTGCTCCCTTGAGGTATCGGCTCCAGTGGAAGATTACCGTCATAGAGCGTTGATACGTTGCACCGGCATTCCTTAAACCAAATGGCAGTGTGGTATAATAAAATTTTCCGAGAGGAGTTCGAAAAGATATCTTACTTGCATCATGCTCGTACATTCTTATCTGGTTGTAACCGCTGCATCCATCCATGGAGGAGAACATGCTGTGTCCGCGGTTTGCATCTACTAACATGTCGATGTCGTAGAGGAGGATTGTTTTTTGGAGCAAAGACTGCTCAAGTTTCAAGTCTATGCAGCACCCGATCTATCCATTTTCCTCGTGTCTCGAACCGCAACCGTGATGGATGACCAATTTTCATCTAAATCCGGCATTTCTTCATATCTCCAAGCGAACATGTCCCGATACTCTTTGAGAAGTTCCACGAGCTTCAGGCATTTATCCGAACACAAGTTTGAGCTGATGGAGATAGGCCTAGGAGATTCCTCAACGATTTCAATCTCACTAGTTGTGGAGTTGGTGCCCTCTTGCCGTTGTGGAGCATCTAGCACTTGTTGTTGTGGTTCGTTCTTCGTCGTAGCATTCCATTGGGTGGAGAGACCGGCAGCAGCAAGATCCCCGTTAATTGATAATGGAAGTATCGGTATACCGCTTTCCCTTTCTCGGTCACGACTCGCCACAAAAGTGCGTTCCTCTTCGTGTGAACGTGGGTCGTGGATTTACAGGATGGAGAAGAATGCTTCACAAGCAAAGATGCATTGTGGGTTTTAGCTCTCAATGATGCAAGCCGGTCTTCTTCCCCGAATTGACGCCCACGTGGGGAGTGGGATGCAACGAACTTGTTCGATTCTTTCAATGAGCTCCTCCCCAGTATGCGCTGGTTTGGTTTCCTTCAAGTCCGTCACCGTGGTGGTAGGATTCCGTACGACCTTGCCGGGAGAACCTTGGATGTCCCGAGAGTCTTGATAGTAATCACATTCGAAGACGCTCCCGTGTAGATAAGGGCGTCTTGAACTCGAATCCTTGATGCGTGCGGTGACATGTAGGTCACGGTCGTGACCTTCCTCTCAGTTGATTGCAAAAAACGTCTCCCGCGCGATTCTTCAAAAGGTGTGAAAGTTTGCATAAACTTTCCACTAGAGAAACCGCTTCCCCGATCCACCGCCTCTCGGTTCATAATGAAACTATTGACTTGAGGAAGATCGTTGTGAGGATCAGTCCTCGGAGTGCAGGAGCCTCCACGATAGGACCGCTCATATCCGGTGTCGCTTCTTTGATCAGGTCCATGTAGGTCCGTGCCATTGAAGTACCTTTCTCCGGTGCGTTGAATTCATTCCTTGTTGGCTCTGTGGGCTGTTGCGGGTCATGTGGAAATCGATCGGTTAATGTCTTAAGAAAAGTGAGTACCTCTTTCCGAGTTGCGGCCATATCCGTTTGAGTCTTGACAAGAACTTCCCGCTTCCATCAAGTCCTGCAATGGTAATGGGAGATGGTCCTCCTCTCGCCCTCCGGTTCCTCGTCCCGATGAAGGAGTGGAATTTGTTGCCTGGGTGACTACCGGAGGTGTTACACTTGATGAGATGCCAGACTTGCAGCCTTCCGGCTCTAGTGATGGGAGGTATTGTAATATCACCGCCGAGTGATCGAATTGAACGTCCCATCCTCCGTACTCACGTGTTCCTTGATTGATCTCTCCTTCCTCAAGCATTTCTTCACGGCTTCGACAAGGGTCTTGAGACATAAATCTTCCAAAGCGGGGATCCGTAAGCCGTGTGCTCCATTTCTTTATTCGGTAGACGTTGTAGTACTCCGGACAAGTCCTCTCCTCCGTGAAGTTGCCTCGGTTCTTCGTTGTTGATGGACCATGGTGTTCATCTTTCCCGAGTCACCTACGGTTACGCTCTTTTGCCTCTCCACCGGTAAAGGTGTGACTCCCGACTAAGGATTCAAACATTTCTTGCACCGCTTGAGTAGATGCCTTCCGATCCTTCTGTAATTGTGCCGCTATGTCATTCAAAAGGCGAAATGTCTCTCTCCTGTCTTCTCCGGTGATACTAGCTTGATTTTCCAAGACATCCTCCAAAGATTCTATCTACACTTCCCATGGTATCTCGAACCGCCCGTGGTTTCCTCGATGAGGATGCATCGTGAGCCGAAACCGAAGAATTGAGAATTCAATTTTTGCAACCGATAGATCAACCTCCCACTGTGGTCGCCAATTGTTTATGGGTGAAAACTACTCCTGCGGAATTTGGTAATTTGGGGTGTGGATGAGGAATGAATTTAAACCTTTAAACAAATGCACTGCGTGGTGAGTTCTTGTAGATTCGAGAGATCAATATGTGCAAGTCCGGCCTAAACCAAGAAATGGCCGTTCCAGACTTGTTTCGGTCACAAAGTGAAGGAGATGGGGTTGATCTTAGGGAGGAAGCCGAAGAAGGTGTTGAGATTGTGAAGGTGTTGGCTTGCTTATGACTTGTGATGTAAAAGTGAGCAGGCTTACGGTTAATGTAAGGAGGCTCGGGTGTTGATTTTTCCGTCTTGTTCGAACTTGTGTTGTTGTTTGAAATAGGGTGAGAGAACCTATTTATACAAGTCATTGAGCCTCATTCACGTCTCTCGTGGGAAGTGGAGGAAGTGGAGTGATGGAGTAGTGGAGTTGTGCGTCGACAGTCTTGCCCACTTCTCCTGTTCATCTCTAACCGTCCATGACTTCCTAACACGTTCTTGTGATGGCGCGTTGCACGCCGCACGCCGAAACCGCCGACCAATACCCAAAGATGTATCCCCCGGCTTGTGACATGATTGATGTCCGGAATGTGCGGATCGTGGATCCACGAAAGATATCATGCAATGTTGAATTGAATAATGCGTTATTCGTAAAGTCGATACTTGTGAAGTATCGTGTGTATTTTATGTGTATCGCATTGTGGTGTGGTAAAGCGATGGGTAATGACGCCTCACTAACCAAATAACTCCCGACTGTGGTTGTATAACCAAGTCGGGTGAAGTTGAACGGATGAGATGATGTTTGAGACACTCATCTGCGACCGTTAATGAATACTATGGTTTTTGAAGAGGTACGCAAGCATCACTTTTCAGCTTGGTCGAAACCAAGCATGGGAAGGGCTTTGGAGAGGACCGACCGGTCATGCATGTTGATGGCATGCCGGTGTACACGTCCATGTCTCACTTTCCCAAGAAGGCGCGATCTAGGCCACTCAAATTGACCGGCAGGTTGAGTGGTTGAGATCGGCTTTGCGGCAGAAATTTCTTACCGCAAAGGAGTTGATAACCGCGTGATATTCCCGCAGACGCTGTTCCAAGACAACCGCCCTTGGCGGTCTTGGTCGATCACTCCAGCGTGTAGGTGGTAGGTTGGTGTTCACACCTATACCGATTATCCCATGAAAACGTGATCTAAGCCATTCAAATCATCCGGTGAAGTTGAGCGGTCGAGATCAATTTGCAATTTGGGAAGTGTAACCACGCATGTTTGGGCGGGCGTTTTGGATTAGCCGGGCATGATATGCCTTGGCCGACCGCATGAGGAGATAGATGGGCCCACGGTGGTCATGTTGGTATGACTGGGACTCGCTTAATCTAAACGTGATCCTCCATTCGTGCCGAGAAGATGGACGCGCGTGATGGCTTGAAACCCTAATTTTGGCTTTCAAAGCCGTGCGACACCTCTTGTTTGGGTGACGATTTTGTCACGGCCAAACATTGTTGGTCTTGACCGATCGGGTCAAGTGTGTGAAGGCGGTCTCACGGTGATCGTGTTGACATGCTCTCGGGCCCTTTAAGTCTACATCTACACCTCCATCTATACCTGCGAAAATGGATGGTTGAGACTATTTTGCGACACATGTAATATGCCGCAAACCCTTATTTAGGTTTTCCGTCCAAAATGCTTGGTATGAACGTCTTTTTGGCAAGCGAGGCCAATGGCCGACCATGCGGGTCGGCCGTGGGTATTCCATACCGCTTGGGGGTGATGGAATTGATCCGGGGTCATCCAATCATGCTTACTGGAGTTGGATGATCATGCGATCGATCATATCCGAGATCGATATGGTCAAGTCCGGATGCTCAATCGGGCTAGTATAACACACCGAGAGGGGCTCAATCGGGCTAGTATAACACACCGAGAGGGGCTCAATCGGGCTAGTATAACACACCGAGAGGGCCTGGCCAGTATAACACACCGAGAATCACCTGACGGGTATTTCGTACATGGTTTCATTATAGTGCTTGGAGGTTCGTGTTACTCTATATATGAGTAACACTCTACCTCATGCCACACCGATAATGAGTACAAGAAATACAAGGTCGATAAGAAATGCTGCGTAATGGGACTGTTGCTAAAGTTCCATTCTTGGTGAATCAAGTGAGGGAGTATCCAACACTTATAGATGGCTTTATCTTTTACAAGATGTCAGCGCATGATCTTTTATGGTTTTTACAAATTTAACCTTAAACGAAAATCCACCATCAACACTAGGTTAAAGGAGAATCAACTCTAGTCCCAACTAGTATAACACAGGAGGTGTGGGGATTAGGTTTCCAAGTTGCTGGAGTTCTCCCTTATATAGTCTTCAAATCAGGGTTTGCAATCAATGTTACCTTGGTAACAAAGCATTCAATATTCACCTTTAGATGAAAACCTGATTAGACTCAAGATAATATCTTTCAACCGTTAGATTGAACCTAGCTTGTTACACACAAATGTAGTATACTTTTATTTAGATATGGGTAACCGTACCTAAACGTGTATATTGAGTTGGCTCAATAACAGTTAACTGAAGTTAGCCATATGAACACTTTCATATTAACCTTGTTCATCTCAATCACAACTAGTTCAAATGACTTAAATGAAACTAGCTATAGAGTTTTTCAATTGTTTATATTTTCATAGAAGTGTACAAGACACAATTGAAGAAGAATCGGTTTTGATTCACTTGAATCGATTCATAAACATCATACATAACCGATTTTGGAACTTAACCCACTCAAGTATGCAAACGGGTACGCATATCTAAGTTCATGGACCTGGTCTTGTTCGCCAGTATGCAACCAAGCACGCATACTGTCATTCATGACCGAACTTAGTTGAAACCAGTATGCATACTATAGTTCCCAGACTTCAACCGTTGAATTAGTACGCATATGGGTATGCATACTCAATTCCCGGACTTGGAATATATTTGCAATAGTTAACATACAAGTACGCATACTGTGTTATATCTAATCAAAGCTTAATTGTTCTAAACTCCCATTTCGATCATTTGAAGCATTCTTGGAAGACGAGAATAGCTGTCTCACAAAAATTATTAGCTTCAAAGCAATTTTCAAGTGGTCACATAATCAATACGAAACATTCCGAGTCTATATCAAATGATTGTCTCACACAAATCATGTAAGATGTTACCAGGCGATTTTCACATGATCAGTTTTTGACTTTCGTCAAGAATAAAAGATGAACTTGGTTAAAGGGAATTCTTACAAACACATATTTCTAGAAATATGTAAGCGAGTTAAACTCAGCTTGAAATATAAAATGTGTATAAAATAAAGTGTATATAGTTATACGACTTTTGTCTCAATAGGAGATATAATAAAATTAGATTTCTGAGTGATAAATGAGTTCAAGTCTCGACATACCTTTTGTTGATGAAGTTCCACAAGATCCCCCATAGTAGTTCTTCTTCTTCAATCGATGAACGCCGTGAACTCTAAAGCTCAACTACACATTCTATCCTAATATGAGACATAACTTCTCATCTCGGATACATATGGATTACAAAATAAATAAACTTTGTAACACTACACCATATTCTGTGATTAGTAACTAAAATTCGTAACCAACATGTTGTCGTTACGAATTCGTAACCGGAAATTTCATTTACGAAAATTTAGTAATGGTCTATGTTCGGTTACGAAATAAGACTACTTTAGTGACGTCCTAGGCCGTGTTACTATTAGCAACTGCTAGAAAAAAATCGTGTGAAAGAGCGTGTGCAGGGGTAACACCGGGTAACAGTCCTGACTATCGTGTAAAAAGAGCGTGTAAGAGCCGAGATAACCCAAACTCCCTTGGCCGTTTTTCCCCCCTCTTCCCACACCACAAAAACCTTATCTTCTTTTCTTTCTTCGCTCCCAAACTCCATCTCCATTTACTTTTATCTTCTTCAGTCTACTCCATCTCAACTACTCTCTGCTGTGACATTATTTGTTGTCATTAATCTCTATCTAAATCTGCCATTAATTATTTGGTAAGATTGATAATTAGGTTATCTTTCTTTTAGGGTTTTGATAACTAGATTTTGATTTTAATTAGGTTTTGATATCTATGCAAGATTGATAATTAGGTCATCTTTCTTTTAGGGTTTTGATACCTTTGCAAGATAATTAGGTCATATTTCTTTTAGGTTTTTAATAATTAGGGTTTGATTTTAATGATTTTCATTTATTTTACTGCAAACTAGAAGCACTAATCTGGATTTATTTTACTGCAGTTGTTTGCGAAACAATAACTCAGGTATTATTCCTTTTCACGCCCTTGTTTTATTCGTTGGGTTTAATTTTTAGGTCAGTTGGTTGTAACTGAGATTTGGGTTTTAAATTATTTTCGATTTTTACTTGTTTTCAGTGGGTGTCAAAGTCAATTATTTTCTATGCTAGATGTATAATATCAAGATAAGTCAGGTGATCTATAAAATGATTTGTTGCCCTTATCCATTAAAATGATCGTTTTACCCTTAGTCGACCGTTTAAGTGTTGTGTATTTTGAATATATAAATGGTGCAGAGAAATTCATGTAGTCTTGAACTCTCTTTGTTGATGAAATCTTTACACGAAGCTAGATTTTCGTTGAATCATACTTTGCCGACGTTGTTGATTGCTATTATTGATAGAATGAAGAGAACGCTTGCACTGATCTACGCTTGTCGCTAGATGAATGTCGGTTATGCTAAGGGAAACTCTCAAATACATATGTGCAAGTCCCCTGTGTAACCACGTCTTGATCAAGGGAGCTTTTTTTGACCTGAGCTTGAATTTGAATAACATTTCTTTTGTGATTGTCTCTTGGTATAAGTCGTCCTCTCTTTAAGTTAATAGTTATTGAGATTTTGAGGATACTGCTTTAATAGTATGGTTAAGATAAAAATAGTATGGTTAAAATGGTTAGTACTTTGTTGTGCTTTTTGATTCAATTAAAAATGGTTAGTACTTTGCTTGAATGTTAACATAGATATCATCATTTTTATTTATTACAGTTGTAAGGTATTAAACACGTCATCTGTGGTTGATAAGGGCTGGATGAAATGTGAACGTAATTTTGTTCAATACATAGAAGGTGTAAGATCATTCATAGAGTTTGTTCGTAAAAATGGTGGTGGCAGAACGATGTTCTCCTGTCCTTGTAACAGTTGTAAGAATGGTAAAGGACCTATGTCTCTAGGTGAATTGATTATCATTTTCTCAAGAATGGTATTCAGTTGACCTACACAACGTGGTGTTTTCATGGGGAAAAGTCACATAAAGATAAACCCAGAAGTGATAATGTAGGAGTTGCAGTTGACAACGTAGGAATTGGAGTTGACAATCTAGGGAATTCAGCTGACAATGTGGAAGATTTTGTTGAGAACTTTAATCCTACTTGTAGTGTAGATGAGAATGTTGGCATACACAGTAGGGTTCACAATAATGATGGAACTAGTAGTAGCAAGAAAAAAAGAGATTTTTATTAGCGTGCTAGAGAACCTTTATATCCTTCATGTTCTAAGGAAAAGACACCATTGTATGATGCTATTAAACTAAATAACATAAAGACCCAATATGGATTTTCTGACAATGGTGTCACTGCACTCTTAGAATTGTTTAAGGAGTTGCTTCCTGATGGAAATACATTGTCGTGTAAGTTCCATGATGTAAAAAAGTTGATACAATATATGGGAATGGACTACTTAACCTATGATGCATGCATCAATGATTGTATTTTATACTGGAAGGATCATGCATCATTGGTTATGTGTCCTGTGTGTCAAGAACCTAGGTATGAGAAGGTCTTTAATGACGAGAGGAAGATTACGCATGTTGCTCGCAAGACGTTAAGATATTTTCCATTGATAAAAAGGATGTAAAGGTTCTATAGTATACCATGGATAGCAGAGGAAATGTATTTGCATTCCAGAGAACATTCAGATGGAAATGTTATACGTCATCCGGTCGATTCTTCAGCCTGGCGATGTGCGGATAATTTTTCACCGGAGTTTGCCAAGGAACCAAGGAATGTAACATTAGGGATATAAACTGATGGCTTCGACCCAAATGGGTGTTTCGGTCCTAGTCACAGCTGTTGACCTGTAATTATTTATCCGTACAACTTGCCTCCTTCATTATGCATTAAACGAGAGTTTGCAATGTTATGTTTGCTCATATCAGGCCCAAAAGCACCAGGGAAAGACATAGATATATATACTTTCAACCACTAATAGAGTAATTGATATAGTTATGGAATGAAGGTGTAATCATGTACGACTCTTTCACTAAAACTGAGTTTCTGGTGAGAGCAAGATTATTGTGGGCTATTCATGATTTTCCGGCATTAGGGACTTTAGCTGGATGTGTCACTCATGGTTACTATGCTTGTCCAACTTGTGGAGAAGAAACAGTTTCTAAACATCTTCCATTCACTAAGAAGATTTGTTATATGGGACACCGAAGATGGCTGCCAGAAAAGCATAAGTATCGAGATGATAAAACTAATTTTCCGGGAGGGGTAGAGCTACGGTTCACACCATGGCCACCGGATGTGGTTTCAGTTTCAAGAGATTCAGAAGCTAATATTAGAACCAAGGTTGGTAAGGGAAAACAACCATCGGTAGAAAGTCGACTGAAACGTAAAAGAATACCCGAAGGGGAAACTGATGCTGATGTAGAAGCTGAGGTTCATGACCGCTCCTTATTTTCTCGAAGATCTATTCTTTATGATCTGGCGTATTGGTGTTAAAATCTGGTGCGACATAATACAGATGTTATGCATACAGAGAAAAACATAACTGAGCATCTTGTTAACACGATCATGGGTGGAAACAAGTCAAAGGATGGTCCTAATGTGCGCAGAGATATGGAAGCAATGGGGTTTAAAAAATAGCTATGGTTGAAAGTGGATGATGTGTCTGGTAAAACAAAAATGGAAGATGCTCCTTTTGCAATGACGAAAAAAGAGAAACTTGCATTTTGTACTACATTGAAGAACTTAAAGGTGCCATCTAGTTTTTGTTCCAATCTTCACAATAGCGTCAGTGTTGATCCTCTTGGGCTAAAGAACTTCAAGTCATTATTATCATGTCCTTATGCAATATTTGTTTCCGTTACTGGTTCATGCATCACCTTCACTACCTAAAGATCTGCGGATTTCTCTTCTTCGGATAAGTATGTTTTTCAAAATTTTGTGCGGGAAGGTTATCAACAGAGAACAACTTTTAAAAGAAAAAGCTACTCTAGTGGAAGCAATTTGTGTATTGGAAAAATACTTTCCTCCTTCCTTCTTTGTTATAAGTATCCACTTTATGGTGCATTTAGTTGACGAAGCTTTGATCTGTGGTCCTGTCAGATTTAGATGGATGTATCCCTTTGAGAGGTAATTACTAGAACTTACCTTGTTGTTTAATGTGTAACTTGAGTGTTTTGTTGTCATTTCTGAACTTTTAACTTTTCTTAACGATATTTGTAGGTTGATGAAAGGTTACAAAGGTTTGGTGCGCAATAGAAGGTACATCAATGGATGTGCATTGCAAGAGGATATGTATTGCGAGAAGCCATCTTGTACAGTATGGAGGATATATCAAATGATGGTGGTGGGACTCATAAACATACTCGATATGCCTTTCTAGATGATGATCATGAGTTTGCCGATGAGATGCCTTTGAGTACTGCCAAACCTATTACTTTAACTCAAGTACAATTTTAGCAAGCTCGTAGGTGGCTTCTGTCTAAGTATGTGGAAATAGATGAATGGCAGAGGTACAAATTTTTAACTTCACAGTTGTTAGATGTTTTTTCATTCTTGGATTGTCGATCTAATTGTCGCTGGACTGTTATTTGATTGTAGGAAGTATCATTTATATGTGAACAACGACAACTTTAATAGTCAAGAAAATCTTTCTTCCAAGAATGGGCCAAAAACCTTTCTCTTATGGTTACGCGACGAGGTATTATATATATTTTAGCTTCAGAGTTGCTTTATTTCCTAACATATTGTGGTTTTTGTTGTGTAACTGACACACATGATCTCTTACAGATGATAGAAGCCAAAGAGACAAAATCAATACTTTGGAGACTAGTGCAAGGACTCCTCTTCAAGGCGCGGTCGTATAAAAAGTACCAAGCCAATGACTTTGCTTTCAGCTTTCATGATTACGAGGAGGGTTTCGTAACACAGAACAATAGTATGTCTATGAAAGTCATTACGAGATATAGAGCAAAGTCCACGGACATAAATTTAGTGGAAGCAGAAATTACCTATTATGGTGTCATTAAACAGATTATCAAGTTGAACTATATGGAATTCGAGGAAGTTGTTTTTTACTGTGATTGGGTCAGAGTTGAAGATAAGAGTAATGGGTGTAAATTTGATCCAATCTCAAACTCAATAAAGGTCAACTTGTCTAAGCTGCGAAGCACTAAGAGAGTGATGGATGAGTCGTTTATCTGTGCATCTGAAGCAACTCAAGTGTTTTATTCAAAGGATCTTGATAATCTGTTTTTGGTACTGCATTCATAGCAAAGAATAACTTGCGCAGTAGATCAGCTAGAAATCCCTACTAGTTATCAGTCAGCTCTTACTGACAATGAGAGCCTGGAAAAACTTTTATGTGTTGATGCTCTAGTTTAGAATCATGTCTGTCATCATTGCAAGTTGTGTGCTGTATTTCTGATTGTGATCCTTTTTTTATCAGTTGCGAAGTTGTAGCAATTTCTTTTTATTTAAGAAGTTTGATCCTCTGTTTTATCATATCACTTGCGCTATCTTACTAAGTTGTATTTCTTCTACACATGGATGTTTGTTAAATGTTACTTTACAAGTTACTATGTCAGCAGTGGTGGCAGATGAAAATAGACTTCCCATTTCTAAAAATACAACTAAGTTCGGCCACCTAAAGGGCATTTTGATTCGAACTCATATCCATGTCTATCCTTGTCTCCTTCAAATCTTGGAGGGATGTGCCGGATAACTACAAAGATGATGTCTGGACTGAATTGCAAGTAAATACTTACCTTAAAACTGTCAAACTGTGTTGTAGGTAAACACTTGCGCTATCTTGATTTATGTCAAACTGTTGTTTATAACTGAAGCTCTGTTTTTCAGATATCATATCTATTACCGGAATCATATCTATTACCGGACACAATTGTAAGCTAACTTGTGTGGTCTCCAAGAGTGATCAAATATATGAAAGAGAAAGATATCCATGTACATTGGTAATTTGCTTTAAGATTATCAAATTAATAAGTCTCTCATAATCTCATTTTATTGCATGCTTGAACTTGTTTTGGGGTAATTTGATTTCTTAAATGTTTCTGTATGTTATCTACTGCATGCTTGAACTTGTTTTGGGGTGAAAAAGTGAAGATTTTTTTTTAATAATTGTGAGTCCTGATTGGCCAGCCAAATGTGTAGGAGCATAATATCGCGACATCAATACTTCGCGAGATTAATAAACGACTATATTGCGAAGGTGTCGCAGGGAAGTAATATAAATGACGCAATAGATGACGACAGCCAAAACATGAGAAAAGTGTGAAGACTTGGCGAGATTTAGGAGTGTCGCGAAGACGAACACTTATACACTTACGATACTTCGCGAATCATTCCCGAAAATAAAGGATGCCTTAGTCAGTCAACCACTATGTAATACCCTATATAAAGGGTTGAGTAAATCTGTTGTAAGGAGAGTTCTTTTTGAATTGTTAAGCAAGTCATTAGGAGAGAGAAAATCTAGAGTGATTGTAATTTCTTGAGTTCTGTTCTATCTTCCTTTGTAAACATTTCAAGAAAATAATCAATAAAATTTATAGTTATTCATCTTCAAATGGATTAGATAAGTAAATTCTAGTGAGGGGTGTATTGTGGGATTTCCTGCAACTACATATGCGTTAGAAACAGGGATTAATAAATTATCCGAATCAAGAAAATGAGAGAGAAAGATGTTAAATCAGATGAAATAGAGAAGTTAAAAAGCAAGGAATACAATGAAAATATGGAGTATGCGTACAATTACAAAAGCAAGATTAATAAATTTCATGAAAACATCGAGGAAGAATACATAAACGAGATTTTGAAGGAAAGAAGATTATAGATGAGGAGAAGACATCATCTTTGAAAGAGTGGGAAAAGTAGAAAATAACATTCACAGCAGCGGAGGTACCTAAAGAGTGTTTGAGCCATACATCCCCATTGGTGATCACAATAAATGCATGCAAAACGGAGGAGAACCTAAAAGCGGAAGAATGGGTAATGTAAATAGAACTTTGGTGGATACAGAGCGAGTGAGCATCATGTTTTACCATACTTACAAAAAAATTAGGATATAAAGATGAAGAAATGATTTCCCCAGCGTATTATATTCATGGCTTTGGTAAATCTATAACGAAACCTAAAGGAGAAGTAAAATTACGGATTCTGCTTGGAGAAATTGAAACACAGTGACATTGAGCGTAGTGATATGGAATCGCCATACAACGTGTTGTTAGGAAGGTCATGGGTACATGCAATCAAGGTCAGAAGGCCAACATTTCATCGCTGTATCAAGTTTCCCATGCCAACCGGAATTGGTGAAATCAGAGGAGATATTGATAAAGGGAGAATATATCATCAAGACGAAGTAAAGCATTATGAAGAACGAGTGAAGAAGCGAAGATATCAAGAAAATGGTAAAAGCAAATAGAAAAGAAGAAGAATTTAAAATTTACATGATAAGAGCAAAAGAAGGAAAAGGAATACCTAATAAATCTCGAGAATAAGGAAATGAAAGGACCAACCCCTATGGGAGAACCGAAAGCTAGCTATATCGCAGCAGTAACAAACAAAAGAAGTGAATGTTGAACCAAGAAGAACCCAAGATGTTAAAAATTGGGACTAAAATGGAAGTAGATGAAGAAAGAAGAACTATTAATTTGTCTGCGAGACTATAAAGATATATTCGTGGGATATGGATGAAATGCCAGGGTATAGATCCATCTGTGGCTTGTCATAAATTGGAAATTGACAAAAATATAAGGCCATTCAAACAAAGAATTAGGAAGATCGCAACAGCATATCATCCTCAAATAGAAGAAGAGTTGCAGAAAATGCTAGATGCAGGAATCATTTGACAAGCAAAATATCCCGAATGGATAGCAAATATGGTTATAGTCCCAAAAAAGAAAAAAGGGATAAGAATTTGTATAGATTTTACCGATCAAAGCTTTTCCCAAAGATAGCTTCCTGCTACCGATATTCCGCAATTGGTTGAAGCAAAGAAGCAGAAACGAAAGGATATCATCTCTTGATGGATATAAAGGTTACAATCAAATTCCTCTCGCCGAAGAAGATCAAGAACATACTGATTTCTTCGCTCCAAGAGGATTATACTGTTATACAAAGATGTCGTTTGGTTTGCGAAATGCCGGAGCAACATACCAAAGAATGGTAGAAAAGGTATTCGCGAGATGGATACACAAAACGCTAGAGGTGTATGTAGATGATATGTTAATCAAAAGTAAGGAAGCAAAAAACCACATATGGATCTCGAAAGAAATTTTTGAACAAATGAGACATTTCAACATCAAAGTAAATCTTAAAAATGCACCTTTGGAGTTGCATCGGGAAAATTTTTTAGGTTACATCGTATCAAAAGAGGGAATCCAAGTCACCGGAGAAAGTACAAGCATTTCGAGATATGCCAACACCTGCGATAGTAAAAGATGTCCAGAAGTTAAATGGGTTACTAGCTTCGCTAGGAAGGTTTATTTCGCGATCATCTGATAAATGCAAGCACTTTTTCAACATTCTCAAAAAGGGATCAAAATTTAGATGGACAGACGAGTGTGAGAAAGCCTTCCAAGGAATAAAGGAACATTTAATGGATATATCAATTTTACAAAAAGCAGAACCAAGGGAAGAATTATTGATCTATCTTGCGACGACCTCGCATGCATTAAGTGCAGTATTGCTGCGAGTGGACGCAGGAGTAGAGAAACCAATCTATTACATCAAGAAAGTTTTCAATGCCGCAGTAAAGGAATTACTCAAAAATTGAAAACTAATCTTGGCATTAGTTTACGCAACATTTAAATGCATATACTTTCAAGCGCACATTGTTAAGGTAGTGACAAAAATACCAATCAATCGGTAATGAAAATTCAAAAGATCTGGGAAGAGTTGAAAGATGGAATGCTCAAATAAGCCATTGCAAACTCAAATATGAAATATTGTCTTCACCAAAATCACAAGTTGTCGCAGACTTTCTGCAATTTCCTTTGGAAGAGGATGAACCAAAGAGAAGAAATGATGGATGTAGAAGAAGAACATGGAGATCCAAAAGACCCGTTAATCGAACCAAATAGATGGGAAATATTAGTAGATGGGTCGCCTAATGGAGAAGGTAATGGATTGGAATTGTTGTGATATCTCCGTAAGGCAATAAGATAGCTTTTTCTTTCAGATTAGAGTTTGCGTCAACCAATAATGAAATGTAATATGAAGCTATAATACATGATTTCATGATTCGCAATAGAAATGAAATTGGAAAATGTGAGGATTACCGGTGATTCGCAATTGTCTATTCGCCAAATAAAAGAGGAATACACTACAAATGAACTATCTTTGCAAAAGTACAAGAAACTTGTTGACGAGTTGTTTGCAGCAGTATACCGAAAATAAAATGGAGACATATATCAAGGAGAAACAATAGACTCGCAGATGCTTTTGCCTTTATATCAAGTATGATGACAGATCCGACTGCGAGAAACATAAAAGTACAAACACTTTTAACACCGTCAATTAATAAAGAAGAAGAGTGGGAAACAGATGTAATGCTAATAGAAGATGGAACACAAACACTTTGCGAAGAAGATTGGAGAGAAGAACTTCATGCATACTTGATGAAAGGGGAAACACCAAAAAATAGATAAGAGGCACACAAATTAAAAAGTCGTGAAACAAATTATGAATTAAGAGATGAAATACTATACCGACGATCTTTTAATGGACCTTCGTTCAGATGTGTAACAAGGAAGGAAGGAGAAACCATATTGAAGATGTTGCATACAGCGGGATGCTTTGATAATCATAGTGGTGGAAGATCTTTAGCACATAAAGCAAAGATGGCTATTACCGGGCCGTATATGCATGAGGACGCTAAACAAATATCAAGGCGTTGCTAAGATTCCAAAGACATGGGAAGAAAATACATGCAGGAGCGCCATTAAATTCTTCAACAAGTGTGTGGCCTTTTGAAAAATGGGGCTTAGATATTGTGGGACCATTTCTACCAGAAATGTGACTGAGAAGATATCTAATTGTCGCACCGATTATTTCACAAATGGGCAAAGGTGAAAGTAGTACAACACATTCGCGATAAGGATGTTTTTACTTTCATATTTGAGAACATTATATGCAGATTTGGGATTCCAAAGACAGCTTGGTATCCGACAATGGGAAACAGTTTGGAAGGACAAAATATAGAATTGCCGCTTAATGCATTTCGGATACGATGTGAAAATCAACTCCTCCGTACCCGTAGGCTAATGGCCAGCGGAAGCAATAAATAAAACAATCGCACATATTGAAGAAGAAATTACAAGGATACAATAAAGGATGGTGCGAACAAGTACCCAATGCGGTATGGGCTTATATTACAACTAGAAGAGAAGCTAAGGTGCATGTCACCTTTTGTTTAACATATGCGGTTTGAAGCCGTATCTCACAAAATTTATGATTCCAACAACAAAGAAAGAAGCTTGGGAGAAATATCTCAGTGCAGGTAACATTTTAATCAAATTAGATGGATTTGAAGAAAAAAGAGAGAGAGCATTACAACATATGGAGAACTATCAGCGAAGATTGGCTAGAGAATATAACAAACGTGTCAAGATACGTGAATTTCAGCCAGGAGATCTGGTGCTGCGAGAGACACCAATATATCAGCGTGAAAGTGGTGGCAAATTGGCAAGAAAATGGGATGGACCTTATATCACTAAGGAAATAGTTGGCACAGTGGGCATATAGATTAATGGATCCCGAGGGGAGATGTAGGACAAAGATTGGATAGACCATGGAATAGGTTGTATCTCAAGAAGTATTATCCATAAAAGATGGATGAAATGAAATGAATTTGGATGAAATGTTTTTATGATGCAAATGATTGCGAAGTCAATAAAACAAAGAAAGATTATGCGAATGTCTCTGCAAGCAATACATTACGTAAAATGAATGATTGAATGAATTAACAAAAATGAATGAGTGAGTGAATGGGACGAACCTTTATGGAGTACACCCTAGTTCGCGAATGATATTTCGCAAGAGGCAAATGTAAGACCTAAAGTGCGTCATATAAGGGGGTATCTCTTGACATGACTCAGGTAAAGGTTACACCGCTCCCGGAACCCGAGTCATGGAGATTTGGGGCCTATGAAAGCCTATCTGGAGAGAGATACCTTGGATTTCCAACTATATATATAAGGTTATACTGTTGACGCCCGAGGATCTCTTCCAAGGAGTGTTGTATGCTCAAGGCGCCGGTACACGGCTGAGCCAAGAGTGCCTGGGGCATTTGAAGTGTCTCGCCATTCTTGGCAAGTCTTGGTATATGCCGCACTCTTACCGAAGAAAACTCCACTTAGGGTGCAAAATTCTCGTAACCATAAACCATATAGGTATAAGGGATAAGAGGTCACAAAACAATCGGTTGTTGTTAAGACCTAGGATGGGAGGAGCTAGTCTTGTATGGCCATGTACGCCTCCTTGAAGGGGCAACCAGGAGAAGATAAGGGCGGCACCCTCCATTAGGGAGCCGATAAGTGTCAAAAGACGCAAATGTCATGAGGCTTTATTTTCGAAAGGAAATTTAGGCTTGTCATATTTGTGCGATGATCCCGTAGAGGCAATAATACTAACGCAAGGATAAGCGAGATCAATGGGCTTTTACATGAAAATGTAAAGACGCCCCGCGATTTCGCCGTGAAGACGGCAATGTCATGGGATTTTACATTCGCAAGAATATTTAAACCGTCATATTGTCGCAAATAAAATATCCGCAGAGGCAAAAATACTTAAGAAATGATAAGACAAGGTCAATGGGTCATTACATGAAAGTGTAAAGATGTCCCGCGACTTTGTCGCAACGAGGGGTGGCGAAATAAGACCTTTAATTAGGAAGGCAAAATAAGACCACACAATCAATGATAAGACAAGATCAATAGATTTCTTCATATGTGAGGATATCTTGCGATCTTGTCGCAATAATAAATTTCAATATAAATAAAGGTAAGCGAATAAGCAATTTCATGTGTGGGGTACATCTACATTGACATTCTCGGCAACAGGAGATGATAAATGTTCTTCTGCAATTTTATCAGTTTCACCTTCGCCAGTTGGAGGATTTTCATCAGAAGATTTTTCATGAAGGTCCTTATCGACAATTTCATTGTTCGCGATATCTTCGCAGCTTTCATAATCATAATCACTATCAGAGAGTTAGGAACTTCATCATCTTCAACTTCCAAAGGTTCAATAGAGACAGGTTCAAGGGATTTAGAGAGTAAGATCTCATTCACAAAAACTTCAGCTTTGGGATGAAATTGACGAAGAAGTGCCTTCTCGTTGATTCCTACTTTGGATATCTTTAAGATGGCTAAGATAATTAAGCCTTCTTGCGGCACGATCACGAGAATGGGGAAAGAGAGCGACAAGTGTTGTATTTTCCTTTAATCTTGGCATGGGAGGATTCCAAAGTAGACAAATAAGTGCTAAGATCTTTCGGATTCCGCGAGAATATAAAAGAATATACAGAGTTAAACATAAAAGTAATGTAAGAAATTGGAAAAGGAAAATGGCGGATGAGGCAGTCAAATTTTATGACTACCTTCCTTTTGTGAGATAAGATGTTGGGTCAGGGCCAAGCAACTATTATCCAAATGATCCATGGCAGTATCAAAATCATCACCGACAAGACCTTTTAACCGAGAACAAGCTTTTTCATTAGAAATCGAGAAATTATTCTCCTTCGCAAGGGAGGAATGAGATTCTTTTAGCTTGGTATATTCATCCTTGAGCTGATTTGTTTTCTAACTTAGGTTATTCTACCCCCAATAAGTTTATCTCTTTCTGTAGTGGTTTCTTTGAGTTTATTTTTCAAAGAGCAGATAGATTGTTCTTTGCTCATTCAATGCTTTCCGACAAACATCAAGTTGTTACGAGGATATAGCCACCTTATCCAACAAAGCTTGCTTCTTGGGACAAAGTTCCATTTTCATCCGATAAGGTTTCCAATTCCAAATTAGATTTAGTCAAAGAATATGATGAGATGCGACAATTGCCACTTAACAATTCTTGTTTCGACTAAGTAAAGGCGATTTTCTGGGTAAGATTATTTATCCGGTCAATGTAATATGTATGGAGGTTATCTAATCGGTTATATTGCTCCATCCAAGCATCTCTTTTCCTCGTTTCTCAATTTCTTCCACGATAGATTCCACTTGATATATCTCCATTTTACGTTTCGATTCAAAGCTTGAAAGGCGAACAAAGTCTTCAACAAAAAAAAAAAAAAAAAGGTGGGGGGGGAAATGATACCTTTTAGCTCTTCATTCTTCTTGCGAAGATTGTCACGATCCGGGAGAAGTATTACAAGGTTATTCTTTAAGATCTTAATTTCTTGTTCCAAGGATGCTCGCGACATTGTATCGTAACCAAAATGCTTACTCAAAGATTCATAAACACTAGATCCTGAGTAGATCGGTGGAGATTTTCTTAACATCATCCATGGTAGCCGATAAAACTTTAAAAGCTATATCTATCCCTTCTAAGTTTTCTTTAGTAAGAGAGATAGATTCGTGAGGAATAGGAAATGATGGAGGAAGAGGCAAAGTTGAGTCATCCTTAGTCATAAGAATGCCGGTGGGAGGAACTTGACCAACAAGGGGAGACGAGATAGAGGTATTAAGAGTAAAAGTGGAGAGGGTACATTTTGAAGAATCTCATTAACTAAAATTCGGGGGACTAGTTTATCATGCGAGATCATCACAGAGTAAGGTGATTTGTCACGGAAGAAGGAATTGATTTTATCTTATGAAGATGTCGCAGAGAAGATGAATTATCTTGCGAAGATATTGTAGAGAAGCGCGACAAGTTTAAACCCAGAAAAGAAATCAAGGCGCACAATGGTTTAGAAGAGCGAGGATTTTTTTGGGAGATATATCAAGATCTTTGTCATCCCGCTAATTAAAAGTTAAATAAGAAACAGAGGCAACAATATTGTTATTAAAAGGGTAAATGTTTCTTAAATACCTTGTCTTTCATAGGTCTTTCTCTTAGAAGCAAAGGATTTCAGCTGCGAGCTCTTGGGAATATTAGGGTTTGTAACGGTGAATTTGGTGTTAGACTTGTTCTTGCTAAAATAAAAATGGCAGGAAATTCATTAAAAAAAAAAAAAAAAAAGAGCAGTATCAGAAAAAAAACTACTTTATTAGGAAGGATCAATCACAAAATGATTAAATTTAGCAAAATTTACAAACCTTGATGCCATAGAAACAAGAGAGTTAAGAATTATAAATAAAATACGATGAAGAAGACAATGAAGGACGGCGAGAGAAAAATTGCAGACAATAAAGAAGATGAAGTAAAAGAAAAGAAGAATTTTCATGAGGAACTCTCCTTTAAATAGATGGGAAAAGGGTAACTTAGGTTAACATTAAATGTGCCGGTAAAAAGTGAAAATTTAGATACGTGTAAACAAATCATTCATAAATTCACGGAATCTTGTCGGTAAAGAAAACAAATGGTTGCGATATTTCAAAGTGTTAATTCTCATGACATTCTCTTCTTCGCAGAGAAGACATGAGAAGAGGCAAGATGTAGGAGCAGAATATCGCGACATCAATACTTCGCGAGATTAATAAACGACTATATTGCGAAGGCGTCGCAGGGAAGTAATATAAATGACGACAGCCAAAACATGAGAAAAGTGTGAAGACTTGGCGAGATTTAGGAGTGTCACGAAGAAGAACACTTATACACTTACGATACTTCGCGAATCATTCCCGAAAATAAAGGACAGCTTAGCTGTCAACCACTATGTAATACCCTATATAAAGGGTTGAGTAAATCTGTTGTAAGGAGAGTTCTTTTTGAATTTTTAAGCAAGTCATTAGGAGAGAGAAAATCTAGAGTGATTGTAATTTCTTGAGTTCTGTTCTATCTTCCTTTGTAAACATTTCAAGAAAATAATCAATAAAATTTATAGTTATTCATCTTCAAATGGATTAGATAAGTAAATTCTAGTGAGGGGTGTATTGTGGGATTTCCTGCAACTACAAAATGGAAAGCTTTACTACCCAGTAAATTGTTCATCCACCTTAAACTATTTAAAAACAGACACCAAGATTCTAAACCATCATGATTCATGTTCCAAATTGTTAAGAGAGATATTTTAAAGATGTTTGTGATAGTGAATGATTAGGTATGTCAGTTCTTGCTGTCCAATGAATAGCTTCATCTCACAGCCTTAACGGAGTAGTCGTTGAACTTGTTAACTTGTAGTTTTTAAGATTCCAGTCAGCATTGGATACAAATCTCTCCTCAAACCTACGGTTATGAATACATTAGAATAACCTATTTAATTTTGACATGATGGTGCAAATGTACTTGATTGATTGATACTAATCACTTATCTTATTTGTAAATTTAGGAGAGCGAGAATCCTGGAGTTGAGATCACGACCTCTGATGTGTGGATTAAAACTCATACATAAAAGGGTGGGAAAATTATACCTAGTGTGCAACCCTACTATCTGAGTGAGGCTAGGATTTGTTTCTGTTTACATATTGTTCTAATTTATTCAATCCATCTATGTTTACAAAATGTGCTCTACATTACAGGATAACCTTAAGAAGACGCAATAAGAGATCAAGGAAAAACTAGATGTTGGTGAACCTGTAGATAAAATGGATGCATTGACTAAAGTATTTGGAAAGGATTCTAGGGACAAGTTCGTGCTGTCGGTCCTATTTCTCGTACACAATATGATTATTATGCTCATGCGTGTGCCAAAGTTTCCGAATTGAAGTGCAAGGATGGAGAACTTAAACATGAAGTGCGGCAGTTAAGTGGCAAGATGGAGGTTTTGCTTCAAAGCTTTGGATCCTTATGTCACATTGTGCAGGACATCCAATCTGAACAAGCATCATATATTGCCTTGAACCACTTCGATAATGCACATGGTCCCGCATGTTCACCTGCTCAGACTGCTTCAGCTGGTCAGAATAGTTAATTCACATTCTCAGTCACTTCCACATGAAGTTGAGGTATCACCAGCTCAATCAGCAGTAGGTTCTGATGGGGTCAAATGTTCATTGGTGAACTTGATCAGTGAAACTGAGTTATCAAGATCTTCATCTGATGAATCGGTCTCAATATGATTAACAACAGAGTTGCCAATACTTTTGCTTTTATCAAGCAATTTAGTGTTCTTTTGTGCTTTGAAAGCAATATCCTTCCCATATTTGGATGTATGCTCATAATCAAAGACCTTTAACTTCCCAACAAGAATATTTCTGAAAGCGTATCAAGGTTATTTCCTTTAACGATGGCATGTTTCTTAGAATCGTATTTGGCTGGCAACGATCTGAGAATTTTTATCAGAATATCCTCAGAAATATTCTTACCCAATGCAAAAGATGCATTAACAATTTCAGAATATTTGTGATTAAACTCATCAAATGAATCTTCATCATCCATACGAAGATTTTCCAATCAGAATTTAGGTTTTGAAGCCTAGCTTCTTTCTCAGAGGAATTTCCTTCGAATACAGTTTCTAAGATATCCCAGGCTTCTTTAGACTTAGTGCACGTAGTTACATGGTGCCGAAGATCTGGGGTAATGACATGGATGATAGCATTTGATCTATCAGAATTTTGATTTGCAGGGAGAATCTCGGTAGGATCATATGCACCAATATCCTTTGGAATAGTTACATCGCCTTCTGTAACAACCGGAGGATCATACCACTACACGAACCCATGATTTAAAATTACGTGCTTGGAGAAAAGCGCGAACAGCAATTTTCCATAACAAGTAATTCGATCCATCAAAGACTGGTGGTATGTTAATAGAGATAACGTTTCTGTCCATAGAGTCAGATTGCTACAAACATAGACTTATGAGGTCTTAAACGTGCTTGCCTGCTCTGATACCAGTTGAAAAAGCGGTGGTCTAACAACCACACCCAATATTTCGTTTAGGAAGTCTGTATGGACTAACTCCAATATATTTCCAAGAGAATCAACTAGACAGACTCAATCAAGGAAAATACATCCAAGAGTTATGTCTCTATTTTTCAATGTAATCAGCCAATCAAACAGATAGAAATTCGCGAGCCTGATTATTATGAGAAACAACTTGAATGGTACCAAAAACCAATGTTCAAGTGTCAATCAATTTATATCAACAACCAAATTTTGGATTATCTAATTGATTGAACTATGCACAACCTGTGATATTCCAATTATATAGAAAATATAATGCGGAAAAGAAATAACACAAACACCATAAATTTTGTTAACGAGGAAACCGCAAATGCAGAAAACCCCCGGGACCTAGTCCATATTTGAACACCACACTTTATTAAGCCGCTACAGACTCTAACCTACTACAAGTTAACTTTGTACTGGAATGTAGTTGATCCCTAACCAATCTCACACTGATTAAAGTACAGTCGCGTTCCTTACGACTCTGAATCCCAGTAGGACTCTACGCACTTGATTCCCTTAGATGATCTCACCCACAACTAAGAGTTGCTATGACCCAAAGTCGAAGACTAGATAAACAAATATGTTTCACACAAAAAAGTCTATTGAATAGATAAATCTGTCTCCCACAGAAATACCTGCGAGTTTTGTTCCGTCTTTTGATAAATCAAGGTGAACAGGAACCAATTGATACACCATACTTATATTCCCGAAGAACAGCCTAGTAATATCAATCACCTCACAATAACTTAACCGTATGGTAGTGGAATAAGATATTGTGGAATTATAAAGAATCAAACGAAGAGATATGTGATTAATTTTTATCTTACCTATCGGAGATTAAATCTCGAGCAAATATTAGAGAAGATAGTACTGGATACGATAGAACATAGTAAGATCAGAACACGCAACTACAAAGAAAATAGTTGGGTCTGGCTTTAGAATCCGAATGAAGTCTTAAAGTCGTTAACCTATAATGGTTTTAGAAAAACCTAGGTTAAAGAAGAATCGACTCTAGTCCCAACTAGTATCACACAGGAGGTGTGGGGATTAGGTTTCCGAGTTTCTAGAGTTCTCCCTAATATAGTCTTCAAATCAGGGTTTGCAATCAATGTTACCTTGGTAACAAAGCATTCAATATTCACCGTTAGATGAAAACCTGATTAGATTCAAGCTAATATATTTCAACCGTTAGATGAACTTAGCTTGTTACACGAAAATGAAATGTACCTTTATTAAGATATGGGTAACCGTGCCTAAACGTGTACACTTAGTTGGCTCAACAATAGTTAACCGAAGTTAGCCATATGAACACTTTCATATCAACCTTGTTCATCTTAATCACAACTAGTTCAAATAACTCAAATCAAAATTGTTATAGATTTGTTCAATTGTTTATATTCTCATAGAAGTATACAAGACACAATTGAAGCAAAATCGGTGTTGATTCACTCGAATCAATTCATGAATATTATAGCCACGGTTTTCAAAGAATGTATTCTTATTATATAAATGTATTTGTCCATGAGTATGTAAACATACTTAACCAATTTTAGAACTTAATCCACTCAAGCTATGCAAACGGGTACGCATACTTAAATTCCCGGACTTGGTCCTGTTTGCCAGTATGCAAACTTGTACGCATACTGTCGTTCATGACATAACTCAGTTGAAATCAGTACGCGTACTTGTACGCATACGCGTACGCATACTATAGTTCCCGGACTTCAATTGTTGAATCAATACGCATACGGGTATGCATACCACATTCCAGAACTTGGAACACACTTACAACAGTTAGCATACAAGTACGCATATCAAGGCGTGATATCCAATCAATGGTTAATTGTTCTAAACTCTCATTTTAATCATTGAAACATTCTTAGAAGACGAGAATAGCTGTCTCACACAAACTATTAGCTTCAAAGCAATTTTCAAGTTATCAAATGATCAATACGAAACATTCCGAGTCTACATCAAATGACTGTCTCACATAAATCATATAAGATGTTACCAGGCGGTTTTCACATGATCACCTTTTAACTTTCGTCAAGAATAAAATATGAACTTGGTTAATGCGAAAGCTTACCAACACATATTTCGAGAAATATGTAAGCGAGTTAAACTCAGATCGAAATATCTAATGTGTATAAAGTAAAGTCTATATAGATATATGACTTTTGTCTCAATAGGAGATACAATAGAAATATACTTCTGAGTGATAGATGAGTTCAAGTCTCCACATACCTTTTGTTGATGAAGTTCCACATGATCCACTTAGTAGTTCTTCGTCTTCAATTGATGAACGTCGTGAAGTCTAAATCTCAACTACACATTCTATCCTAATCTGAGACATAGCTATAGTAGACTAGAAATCAAGACTTATAGTTTTGACAACTAAACTTGACAAATAAGCTTGAGATACCAAAGCTTGCAAGATCTACCAAGCAGTGGTCTAACAACCACACCCAATATTTCGTTAGGAAATCTGTATGGACTAACTCCAATATAATTCCAAGAGAATCTACTAGAAACTCAGAATCAATTAAGGAAATATATCCAAGATTTATATCTCTGTTTCTCAATGTAATCAGCATATCAAATAGATAGAATCCGTGAGCCTGATTGTAATGAGAAACAACTTGAACGGTACCAAAGACCAATATTCAAGTGGCAATCAGTTTCAATCAACAACCAAAGGTTGGAATTACGAATTGATTGAACTATGCACAACCTGTGATATTTCAATTATATAGAAAATATAATGCGGAAAAGAAATAACAAAGACACCAAAAATTTTGTTAACGATAGGAAACCGCAAATGCAGAAAAACCCCAGGACCTAGTCCAGAATTTGAATACCACACTGTATTAAGTCGCTACAGACTCTAGCCTACTACAAGTTCAGACTGGAATGTGGTTGAGCCCTAACCAATATCACATTGATCAAGGTACAGTCGCGTTCCTTATGTCACTGAATCCCAGCAGTAATTTACGCACTTGATTCGCTTAGCTGATCTCACCCAAAACTAAGAGTTTCTACGACCCAAAGTCGAAGACTTTATAAACAAATCTGTCTCCCATAGAAAAGTCTATTCTGATAGATAAATCTGTCTCCCACAGGAATATCTACGAAGTTTTTGTTCCGTCTTTTGATAAATCAAGGTGAACATGAACCAATTGATAATCTGGTCTTATATTCCCGAAGAACATCCTAGAAATATTAATCACCTCCCAATAACTTAACTATATGGTAGTAGAAAAAGTTATTGTGGAATCATAAAGAATGAGACGAAGAGCTTTGTGATTACCTTTTATATATCTTACCTATCGGAGATAAATCTCGAGTAAATCTTAGAGAATATATTACTCAATACGATAAAACAAGTAAGATCAGAACATGCAACTACAGAGAAAATAGTTAGGTCTAGCTTCAGAATCCCAATGAAGTCTTTAAGTCGTTAACCTATAATGGTTTTAGGAAAAACTTAGGTTAAAGGAGTGTTGATGGTCGATTTTCATTTAAGGCTAAATTTGTAAAGGCCAAAATTATGCGCTAACATCTTGCAAAAGATAAAGCCATTGATAAGTGATGAATACTTCTTCACTTTACTAATTCACCTAGAATGGAGCGTGTGACAACAATCCCGGTATTCTGTGAATTAAATACACGAATTCAACCAGGTTGGAGCATGTAGCAACAATCCCATATACCCTTGAATTTACAGCATTATTAATTAATGCATAACCAACCTTGTATATCTTGTACTCATTGCCGGTGCGGCATGACGACTGAGTGTTGTTCTCAGCAGAGCAACACGAATCTCCAAGCATTAATAATGAAGCATGTACGAAATACCCATATAGACTACAACTCTCGGTGTGTTATACTAGCCCGATTGAGCATATTTTTAATTTGGACTGTCCATATCAGTCTCAGAAACAATCATGACCACACAAGTTGGCCGCACTATTTAACCATCCTGGACGAACCCTAGCAGGAGCGGGCAGCCACAAATGAATGACCACCGGCTGGCCCCTTAGTGCCATGGCCTGTCAAGTACAAGTCACGCCCTCCAAACAACCACCAAACACCAACCTGGAGTTGGATGTCCAAGCTGGTATGGAGCGGCTTGGAGGAGCTCGTACGAACAAAGGCTGCTTAAGGCAGTCTTAAATCCATCATGTTCGTTCATCTTCGCCGGCACGGATCACCCCATTCCCGGTCGTACAAGCACCGTTATGAACACCGGCGGGCCCCCTTTCTACCTGCATAGCCGACCATCTCACAACCTATCCAGGAAGGAGCAAACGCCTACCCAAAGTTTGGCCGGCGTGATGCTTTAAGGGTCGTAGGAAATTCCACTAAGGGTCTTAAGTCGATCCCGATAATCCAACTTCACCGGCATGTTTGGATGGCTTAGATCAGACCCCTAGCCGTCAGACAGGTATTGGCGTGATCACCACCGGCCCAATGTGGGACCCACATGATCGGACTTCCCAAAGAAGGAGCATGGCTTTCCAAACCGTTAGGTTGAAATCGTGTACACACGACCGATCCAAAACCCTAATTAGGGTTTGCGGCATGTTACATGTGTCGCTAATCGATCATGAGCGTCCATCTTCGCAAGCTTGGACGGAGGGTGTAGATGTAGACTTAAAAGGTCCTGAGCATGTCAACATGATCATCGTGGGACCACCTACACACATGACCGATCGACCAAGGCCAACCATGGCCGGATGTATCGAAACGCGCGCCCGAAGTAAGCATGGTGCGCATTTTCCAACTCCTTTGCAGCATGAGATTTCTGTTGCAAATCGATCTAAACCGCTCCTCTTTGCCGGTCAAATTGAGTGGCCTAGATCGCACATTCATGGGACAATGAGGTACGCACGTGTACACCGACATGCCGTCTACACACATGCCGGTCGGTCCTTTCCAAAACACCTCCCATGCTTGGTTTCGACCAAGTTGAAGAGTGATGCTTGCACACCTCTTCAAAACCCTAAAACTTCATCAATGGTCGCAGATGAGCGTCACAGATCATCTCGTCCATCCAAATCTACCAGCTTGGTCAAGCATCACTGGTTAGGAGTTAAGAGACCAGCAGGGCATCACCACGATCACCGTCCACCACTCTTCCACATGAGGTGATCGGCCAAATCAGGGCTTGCATGTATAGCCTCCAAACGATCACTCGAAGATGGCTGGACATGATGCTATTTTAAGACGTTTAAATTCGTGACTTACTCCGTTAAGCCTTAAAATAGCGATGCTTCATACATGCTGAATATACTCGATGTAGTACCTGCACATAATATACACGATACTTCACAAGTATCGACTTCCTAAATAACTTAGTTATTTAGTCTAGCATTACATGCTACTTTCTGTAGGTCCCACGATCGACACACTCGAGATATCAATCATGTCACAAACTAGGGGATACATACTGGGGTATTGGTCTGGCGGTTTACAGCGTGCAGCGTGCAACGCGCCATCACAAGAACGTGTCAGGAAGTCATGGACGGTTAGAGATGACAGGAGAAGTGGGCAAGACTGGTTGTGTAACACCAACATACAACTCCACTACTCCATCACTCCACTTCCCACGAGAGACGTGAATAAGGCTCAAATGACTTGTATAAATAGGTTCTCCTCCCTATTTCCAAAACAACAGAACAAGTCCAGATAACAGAGGCAAGTGTTGATACCATCGTATTCAAACACTGGAACTGGAGATAGCTTACATCCCGCAAGCCGATTCGGCTTTCTCGATACAAGTCATACATAGCCAACACCTTCACAATATCAACACCTTCTTCGCTTCCCTCCCTAAGATCAACCTTATCTCCTTCACTTTGTGACCGAAACAAGTCTGGAATGGCCATTTCTTGGTTTAGGACGGATTTGCACAGATTGATTTCTCGAATCTACAAGCACTCCCGTGTGGTGTATTTGTTTAAGGTTTAGACTCATTTATCATCCACACACCCCAAATTACCAAAACCTAGCAGAAATAGTTTTCACCCATAAACAATTGGCGTCCACAGTGGGGAGGTTAATCTCTCGGTTGTAAAGTCAATTTCTTCAAAATACGATTCAATTTTATCAATTTCAAAAGGGTGGATCTTAGAATCAATTCAATCAACAATTCATTTCAAGATGGTGGAGCTCAAGTCCGGATCGCCGATCAATTCTGATGGGGATAGTGTGGATAACACTCCCGGTGTCGATGTACCTGTCAACGGAGCTACCGTGGTCAATACATCTCGTGGAGCCGTCACTTCTATCCCCAACGCTAGCGGAGTAGGAGAAATTCCAGTAGATGTAACGCCTCCTATCACCAGAGCGGAGCGCCGCAAATCCCTAAGATCTCCTCAAGTGTAACGCCTCCGGGGTCACCAGAGAAACAATCGTACTCCTTTATCGGGACGAGGAGGAGGGAGGGACGAGTGGAGACCACCGCCCATTACCATTGCGAGACTTGATGGAGAAGGTGAGATTTTGCTAAGACTCAAACGGATATGGCCGCAACCCGTAAAGAGGTACTCACTTTCCTTAAAACCTTAATCGAACGACAACCCTTGGAGCCAGCAAGAAATGCCTTCAATACACCCGGAGCAGGCGTTTTCACTCGGACCCACATGAGTGAAGAAGCTAGTGTTGCTCCTGAACGCCCAAGAGAGAGGGACCAGCCATCCTACTTCATCACACGTGAGGACCTGGAACGACTTCTCCAAAACCGAGGCAAAGGAAATCTTATGGATGCACACCAACATCGCCGCTGCACCCTCAAGATATGCAACGAATCCCTCTTCCAAGAGGATACACCTCTCCTCGCCTCCCTCTACGATGGCACCGGTAACGCTCGTGAACACGTTTCTCGATTTTGGAATCCTTGGGGAGCACGAGTACAATCATGTTCTCCGCCCGAAAGAGTTATCGAAATCACTTACGGGAAGGGCGTACTGACCGGTTGTCAGCCGACACAAATATAATTTACACTTTCTTACTACTCAAAATATAAATATAGCAAGGGCAAGAAAGGATCGATCCACAGAGAGGTCTAGGTTGTCGAATTGTTATGGTTTCCTATATAAAACACCCTAAGAATTTACGATTGTGTAAATAAAAATAAACAAAAAGCAAATAAAGTACGCAAATCAAGGATGTGAGATATTGGGTAAAGGTTTCATCTTCAATTGCAAACAAGTTTATGAATGTATGAATAGAATTCGTATTTAATCTCGCTATCATCAAAAGCCATAGAATACCTTATTGCAAGAATACTCCGTAAATTTCCAAAGTTATCAACACACACATTAAAAAGCGTATGTGAATTCTACCTAAAGAATAACCTAACGCCTTGCGCTAATCAAGTTCAATTCCTAGGAGCATTAAGTTTCAGAAATAGGCTAATCAATGCAATTGAAATACATTGCGCAAACAATTCGAACAAAGGTCAATTTCTACATATGACTACGAGGATGTATCACTACAAACCCTAATCATATCATGCTACTCGATTCAAGGTTATCGCTTGATGAAAACCCTAAAATAGCTATAGATATGGATGTGAGTTCAATCAATTCTAGACTCGACTAAACAAACATTCAATCATATTGCAATCCATCAATCATGCAATTATTATAACCCGTAGAAAGTGAACGATAATATTGAGAGAAAACTAATTCATAAAAATCATAACTTGGTTGCAAAATCCAACTACATCTTCAACCAATAATAAAAACTTAGTTACTTGTGTTTTTGGAAATCATCATAGAAAGTTTAGAAGAACCTATCATGTGAAACCCTAGAACAAAAGTAGAAGTCTCCCTAATGGAGATATATCTAGGTTTAGAGAAAAGTTCTATTTATATGTCTCTCCCAAAAGGATACCCAAAGTAGGTCAAGTCTTCTCCAAACCCGTCTCAAATTCGCCCACCAAGCCCATGTGTGAAAATAAGTCTGAATTTCGGGTCAAAATCGGTCGACGGATTGTTGACGTCATCACCGGAATCCGGTCGCCGTCGCTGAATCCGGTCACCGGAAAATATCTCGGGCCACCTTTGTCATCGTGTACTATCACTGCAATTCTACACTTCCAGAGAGCTCCGCTTTGCTTCTCTCAGTCCACACATTCACAAAACCATCAAACCCAACTTCTCATTCCTTGCGAAAACGTACCCAAAAAGCGTGACGCGTAGCTCATATGTCCCACCGCCGACTCTTGCATCCGACTCATACCCCTCGCGATTCACTGAAATATTGCGATCGACACTTTAACCTCTCAAATCCGGCCACAGGAACTATGCTCTCTTAGGTGCACCAATTGCGCTCACTTTTCGCACAATTTCGCGACTTCAAAACTCAAGTTCAAGATATCACTACCAAAGACCATGCGCAGTTTATACTTCAGAACCACAACAGACTTTGCTCAAACTCACAACAATCCAAACACAACAGCTTGTGGCATCTATTCCGGCGCATTGCACCCTGCGTTGCCACCATTCAGCCACGGCTCCAACGGCACCATTCTCTCCTCTCGCCATTCAAGTACAAGATCCCCTTCTCATCTCCATTACAAGACATCACAAGCACCTTTCTTGTTCAAACCATCTCAAGCCACCGATCCATTAATGTAGTCTCGAGCAAAGACACCGCCTTGTCGGTGCCACCGCAATCTCGGTCACATACAAACTCCTTCTTGAATTTCATACTACGCCATGAAGCCATAACCTCCAGCTCGGACTTCACTCAACACCCATCACCGCAACCATCTCTGTTATTCTTCATACAATCGTTTCAAGCACCTACCGGGACACTACTAACCGATCAGAATGTAATCGGTGAACCACTTTGTTGCCACAGGGAAATTCATATCCTTCTCTGTCTCGTTATTGGCCACCGCAAGACTGACGAGATCAAGCACAAACCACCTTCAATTCCATTGCCAGTACCACTCCAAAATGCAGGACCCATTCATTCTTCACTAGATCAAGCCACCGCCATACTCGGCCTTTAGCTTGATTACATCAATGCCTTTAATTCCATCTCGGACTCATCATCTCCGCTATATTGTACAATTGCACCAGCTATTTCCTCTATGCCTAGCCATTGCATAAATTCCATTATCTGCAGCCAGGTCACCAACCCAAAGCAAACTCCCAAAACCTCGCTTCCTTCATCTCTCTCGCGACTCAACTTTCGACTCATCAAGACCAAAGCATCCATGATCAACCATCAACCCCGCCATCACAACAACAACATAGTCGAGCTCCATCTTCTAGACATACCCGGAACCTATGGATTGAGCAAAGATTGGGAATACTCGGGTCACTCGTGCCTATTTACAAGCACCTTGTGTGCCGGATCTTCGTAACTCCATTTTAAGCTCATTTGGGTGATTCCTAAGGTCACTGCTCCTTCCCTGCATAGCATTCCACATTTAGAACACACCCATTGTTCTCAAACATACATTCAATCACATCATTCATCATAAATCGAAGGCAATAGGTTGTCTTCTTCACCGACTTTCTTGGCTCCATACATCAACCAAATTCCAATCTGGTGGAAACCCATCTCTGATTATAGTTCACGGACTCAAAAAACCTGTCAATCTCTTTCATTTACTCACTGCAAATCGATGGCAGCAAGACTCTGTTTCTTTTCACCTGCTTTCTCATCTGAAAACTCAACCCCAAATCCTTACATTACGTATACCCATTTCTTTTGTGCCTGTGCCAAACTCGTATAATCTTCTCAATCTCAGTCTCTGAGCTTGGTTAGCAGATAGTAAGGAGTTGGTGCAGAAAGACATCCATGTGCATAGAACTAGCTCTCTGTATAAGAAACTGGGACATGAACTGAATTAGGGATAAATAAATCGACCCTAGCTTTTAGTTATAAAGGAGTAAGTGCCCCCTTAGCAAAGAACATTGTCCCGCCATTAGTGAATCTTCAGCGGAGTTGCCCCTTATCCTTGGCTGGGCTTCAAATAACACTTCCTTTTAACCAAAATCTGGCTACCCCTTAACATGTGGCTGGGCTCCCATTAGTATTAGCCGATGAAATGACCAGGTTTACCATTCCGGAGTTCTTCTTTTGCCCATAACTTCTTCATACGAACTCGGAATGACTCCATTCTTTCGCCATTGTCTTCATCTTCTCGTCCTCTACACAATGAAAAATAGAAATCTTGTATTTGAACGAGTTCCAATTGGTCTTTTTGCTCCAAATGACTCCATTGCACCTAATAAACTCAAAAGCACACATAAGATACATAATTTACAAGAAAACTCGCAAAGAAAGCATAAATACTAGATATTAAATACGGTGTATTCTACACCTATCAAATTCCCCCACACTTAGACTTTGCTAGTCCTCGAGCAAATCAAACAAAACAATAAAATACAACAACTCCGTGTCGTCGAGGCTACGGTCACTTTTAGCATAAATAACAAGCCTTTAAACCACTAAGTGTCCCTAGTGGACGAGTTATAGTCTCGTGAAGGTTTACTAGAGATTTACCTACAAAACCTATATTTCAAACTCCGTCTATTCGTGACAAATCAATGAACGAATCCAAAATGATTACAGGAGGAGGTACCTTGCAAATTCAATTCAATTATTAGTAAATAGACTCTAATTAGATAGTCGAACAAGCCACAATACTCGGAAACTAACAAACCACAATCACAATGAAAAGATTAAGAAGATGGATATAGATGTAGATGTTGGCGGATATTCACAAGTGTTCGATGTTTCCCATATACGTCTCAAGGTCATTGCTAAGATGAACCTAATCCTATTGGATTGAGCTACGGGTGTTTGAATGCTACATCAAATCAATTGGCATATACTAGGGAACCAAGAGTGACTTTATTCAACACAATAATAATTTCTCCTTTTTTTTTTTTTTTTTTTTTTTATGATTGGATCAAACTGGATCCAATTTCTCTTTTTAGACGACATGATTATATCTTTTGGATCCAAGCGCATGCTTCTTGTCAGCAAGTACATGATAGTTGCCTTGGATCCTGCATTCCACGCTTGTTTAGGCGACGGAGACAGGGACTACGTTTCACACATACTGCTATTCCCAAGTGTTTTTTTATTCCGTTTTGGTCTAATTGGTCGGTCTCTTTTTTTTTCTTTTCTTTTTCAATTTTTTTTTTTTTTTTTTTAGTAACTCAACCACTCTATTTCATCATAGCAGTAATAACACGTCGTTTTTAGTGACCCACCAAAACACTTAGAGAACAATAGATAAATATGGAAAAATAAAAATAGAATGTGATATGGTGATATTCCGAGATATGGTAACAACTATCATGTTAATTTGTGATTTCTGAGCTATCTTCTTCCCTTTTAGTTAATTGGTTCCTCAACTCCTGCATTCAAAATGGTTCCATCCACTAATGGTGTCATCCTAAAGGCACAAGTTCTAGATTTCGGAGTTCAAAAAGCACAAATTTTTTTTTTTTTTTTATACATAAAACAAACTAAAACATATAAATGCTCCCCCACACTTAAACTTTACATTGTCCTCAATGTAAAATTGAATCGTCCAAAGAAAGTCCAAGGTGGGAAATTCCGCAAATAATATGCAAAAACAAGAAAATAAAGATAAAAGCAAATGCATAAAAATAAAAAGATAAGGATAAGGATACAAAACCGGTGGGTTGCCTCCCACTAAGCGCTTGTTTTAAAGTCGTCAGCCCGACTATATCCTTGCAACATTCATTCCCCATATACCAATAATCAAAAAGTTGGGGATCCGTCCATAGAACCTGTTTTGCAAACACTAGCTTCACACAAATATTAGTAATGTAAAACAAAAGTGAATCTATGAACCGATAAAAGCTTCCCCCACACTTATTCTTGTCCATACTTGGGAGTGTATAAAGAATATAAAAGTCGGGTACTTCCACGGTTTCTTGTTCCATAACCTGCATAGTATGAGAATCAAGTATCTCTAATGGCGGAAAACGAGAAACAAAGTCATTCAACAATACTCTCGAAGCACATACATTCAAACCAATAAGAGGTAAAGGAGAAGAAATAATAGGCAAAGGGTTAGATAAACCTTGCACAATCTCTTGTATTACGGAATCCTCTTCATCCTTGAAAAACTCAAGTGAATTATTCACCTCTTGTATATCATGGTCCTCTATCAAACCTTGCAACCATTCCTCGTCCGTTTCTGCCGTAACCAAAGTCTCAACATAAACATCATCATTACAATCATTTGCAAGCTCAATTGGGTCTTCCATAATATTGGTCATAACCGTCTCATTCTCAACATATTCCTCCTTTTTGTTGTAAGGCACATACTCTTTCGCGGATGCAATATTATCCATAAGGAATTTCTTTAGAACACTCATTGCATCATCCTCAAGCTCTACCTTTTGAATAGGTTGTTGATCGTTATAAAGATCAATGCTTGAGTAAGCTACACTAGTGTCATCACATTCCTCTTCGTCTTCACCGTGATCGCAAAAAGACTCCATTGTACACTCCTCGGGGATGTCACCATGAATTGGTTCAAACGATGTATTTTCATAATAATCATCATCACTATCATAGTCAACATAAGATTGTTCCTCATCGAATTTAGTGTTGTTAATCTCGAACTCATCCTTTTGAATAGGTGAATGATCATTATTACGATCAAGAGTTGAGTTAACTACACAAATATCAACAAAAGTCCTAGAAGGTTCGCCTTTTTCAACATAATTATTCATTTCCTCCTTGTATTCTTCAATACCTTGTCTTAAAGTGGAAACACCTTTTTGAAGCTCTTGGAGTGTTCCATCCAAATTCTGAATATAGTGTTCCATTTGTTTGTAAAGCTCATTCGACAAAGAAAAAGTAGAATTGCTTACTTGTATTGTTAGGCCAATTATAATCCCTTTGAATGGGTGGATGATCATAACTACGATCGAGAAATTGGGCCATACATACTATAAGCACATTCGGTCGATGAAATTAGTTCCACGCTTGGTTGTCTACAAATTGACTCCATGCTGTCCATAAATTGTTGCATTTCATCTACCAAACTAGAAGAAAAATTAATAGGAGTAAAACTAGTCTCCCTCCTTGTGGTTGCTCACTTACATACCCACCGTAAGAAGGTTGGAATGTATGAGAACAACTAAAAGGGTACGTGGAATATTGACCATAACCAAAGGATTGGTTTTGATTGTATTCCCCATAAGGGTGATAGTTTTCATGTTGTTGAGGTTGAAGGACGTATTGATTGCTCCAATATGCTCCGTCCATAGAAATCGGTACCTGAAACGAGATTCTCAAAACTCGGTTAAAAACCAAAGAATAAGAAAAAGTAAAACAAAAATAAGAAACCAAAAACAATTAACAACCGCTGCCTCCCTAAGAACGACGCCTTAAAATTTGATCATTGTCGTAAGCGTCAAAAATAAATTACACTTTCTTACTACTCAAAATATAAATATAGCAAGGGCAAGAAAGGATCGATCCCGAGAGAGGTCTAGGTTGTCTAATTGTTATGGTTTCCTATATAAAACACTAGGAAGAATTTCGATTGTGTAAATAAAAATAAACAAAAAAGCAAATAAAGTACGCAAATCAAGGATGTGAGATATTGGGTAAAAGGTTTCATCTTCAATTGCAAACAAGTTTATGAATGTATGAATAGAATTCGTATTTAATCTCGCTATCATCAAAAGCCATAGAATACCTTATTGCAAGAATACTCCGTAAATTTCCAAAGTTATCAACACACACATTAGAGTCAGCGTATGTGAATTCTACCTAAAGAATAACCTAACGCCTTGCGCTAATCAAGTTCAATTCCTAGGAGCATTAAGTTTCAGAAATAGGCTAATCAATGCAATTGAAATACATTGCGCAAACAATTCGAACAAAGGTCAATTTCTACATATGACTACGAGGATGTATCACTACAAACCCTAATCATATCATGCTACTCGTATTCAAGGTTATCGCTTGATGAAAACCCTAAAATAGCTATAGATATGGATGTGAGTTCAATCAATTCTAGACTCGACTAAACAAACATTCAATCATATTGCAATCCATCAATCATGCAATTATTATAACCCGTAGAAAGTGAACGATAATATTGAGAGAAAACTAATTCATAAAAATCATAACTTGGTTGCAAAATCCAACTACATCTTCAACCAATAATAAAAACTTAGTTACTTGTGTTTTTGGAAATCATCATAGAAAGTTTAGAAGAACCTATCATGTGAAACCCTAGAACAAAAGTAGAAGTCTCCCTAATGGAGATATATCTAGGTTTAGAGAAAAAAGTTCTATTTATATGTCTCTCCCAAAAGGATACCCAAAGTAGGTCAAGTCTTCTCCAAACCCGTCTCAAATTCGTCCACCAAGCCCATGTGTGAAAATAAGTCTCTGGAATTTACGGGTCCAAAGCGGTGACGGATTGCTTGACGTCATCACCGGAATCCGGTCGCTGTCGCTTAATCCGGCCACCGGAAAAATATCTCGTGCCACCTTTGTCATGTACTATCACAGGCAATTCTACACTTCCAAAGAGCTTCGCTTTGCTTCTGCAGTCCACACATTCACAAAAACCATCAAACCCAACTTCTCATTCCTTGCGAAAACGTACCCAAAAGCGTGACGCGTAGCTCATATGTCCGGCCGTCGACTCTTGCATCCGACTCATACCCCCTCGCGATTCACTGAAATATTGCGATCGACACTTTAACCTCTGAAATCCGGCTACCGGAACTATGCTCACCGGTGCACCAATTGCGCCACTTTTCGCACAATTTCGCAGCCTTCAAAACTCAAGTTCAAGATATCACTACCAGCACCACTGCGGTTTATACTTGAACCACAACAGGACTTTGCTCAAACTCACAACAATCCAAACACAACAATTGTGGCATCTATTCCAGTAGCATTGCACCCCTACGTTGCCACCATTCAGGCCACAGCTCCACAAAGCACCATTCTCTCCTCCGCCATTCAAGTACAAGATCCCCTTCTCATCTCCATTACAAAGACAAACACAAGCACTGCTGCTCAAACCATCTCAAGCCACCGATCCATTAATGTAGTGCTGAGCAAAGACCACCGCCTTGTCGGTGCCACTGCAATCTCAGTCACATACAAACTCCTTCTTGAATTTCATACTCGCCATGAAGCCATAACCTCCGGCCTCGGACTTCACTCAACACCCATCACCCGCAACCATCCTGTTATTCTTCATACAATCGTTTCAAGCACCTACAAAGGGACACGGCGAACCGACCGCAATGTTAATCAAGTGAACCACTTTGTTGCCACAGGAAATTCGAGATCCTTCTCTGCCTCGTTATTGGCCACCGCAAGACTGATAGATCAAGCACAAACCACCTTCAATTCCATTGCCAGCACCACTCCAAAACAGACCCATTCATTCTTCACTAGATCAAGCCACTGCCATACTCAGCTTTAGCTTCAATTCTGTCAATGCCTTTAATTCCATCAGACTCATCATCTCTGCTATATTGTACAATTGCACCTTGCTATTTCCTCTATGCCTAGCCATTGCATAAATTCCATTATCTGCAGCCTTCGAGCCACCAACCCAAAGCAAACTCCCAAAACCTGCTTCCTTCATCTCTCTGCGACTCAACTTCGACTCATCAGCACCAAAGATCCATGATCAACCATCAACCCCCGCCATCACAACAAAGAACATAGTCGAGCTCCATCTTCTAGACATACCTGAGAACCTATGGATTGAGCAAGATTGGGAATACTTTGGTCACTCGTGCCTATTTACAAGCACCTTGTGTGCCGGAGCACTGTAACTCCATTTTAAGCTCATTTGGGTGATTCCTAAGGTCACCGCTCCTTCCCCGCATAGCATTCCACATTTAGAACACACCCATTGTTCTCAAACATACATTCAATCACATCATTCATCATAAATCGAAGGCAATAGGTTTGTCTTCTTCACCGACTTTCTTGGCTCCATACATCAACCAAATTCCAATCTGGTGGAAACCCATCTCTGATTATAGTTCACGGACTCAAAAAACCTGTCAATCTCTTTCATTTACTCACTGCAAATCGATGGCATCAAGACTCTGTTTCTTTTCACCTGCTTTCTCATCTGAAAACTCAACCCCAAATCCTTACATTACGTATACCCATTTCTTTTGTGCCTGTGCCAAACTCGTATAATCTTCTCAATCTCAGTCTCTGAGCTTGGTTAGCAGATAGTAAGGAGTTGGTGCAGAAAGACAGCCATGTGCATAGAACTAGCTCTCTGTATAAGAAACTGGGACATGAACTGAATTAGGGAGAAATAAATCGACCTAGCTTTTAGTTATAAAGGAGTAAGTGCCCTTAGCAAAGAACATTGTCTCGCCATTAGTGAATCTTCAGCAGGTTGCCCCTTATCCTTGGTTGGGCTTCAAATAACACTTCCCTTTTAACCAAAATCTGGCTACCCCTTAACATGTGGCTGGGCTCCCATTAGTATTAGCCGATGAAATGACCGGTTTACCATTCCGAGTTCTTCTTTTGCCCATAACTTCTTCATACGAACTCGGAATGACTCCATTCTTTCGCCATTGTCTTCATCTTCTCGTCCTCTACACAATGAAAAATAGAAATCTTGTATTTGAACGAGTTCCAATTGGTCTTTTTGCTCCAAATGACTCCATTGCACCTAATAAACTCAAAAGCACACATAAGATACATAATTTACAAGAAAACTCGCAAAGAAAGCATAAATACTAGATATTAAATACGGTGTATTCTACACCTATCACGTACACCTGGTACAAGAACATCACACCTGGCAGCATATCCAATCGGGGGCGAGATGGTCGGTGCTTTCTACAGGAATTATTTCTTCGTATCTGAGCAGATCACCTTTTCAGATCTAGAGAGAGTCTCTCAGCGGAACAACGAGCATCCGAACGACTTCGTTAAGAGGTTCAGAACTCAAGCACTAGATTGTCATGATCCGAACATCACTGAACATCAGCTGGTGGAGCTGTGCATCAACGGGATGATACCCATATACCGCGCTTTACTAGAGAATCTGGGCTTTCAGACATTATCCGAACTCCATGAAGCTGCCAAACGTTCAGCCACAACTTCCCCAGTGTTTCTAGAGAGAACCAGGGTTATTCAAAAAGAAGATCCACATGAGATTCGAGGAAGCAGGCATCTCACAAACAAACAATACAACAGTGGTCCTTCTGTGAGCGTGGTAGGCGAAGGAGGAAGAAGGAAAGCTTCAGCAACGGAACAACAACCCAAGCGTGCGGCTCCAGCACACATGACTTCTTCTCAAAAGGGAGCGGGCAAGACTCCTGCACAAGACATCGAAGATACAGGTTTCCCGTTCCCCATGAATGAAGTAGTGGAACTCTTGGAGGCATGGATTCAAGACGATGCCATCAAGCTCCCTCCTATCAGACGTCCACCAACTGAGAAAGATACGGCGGATCCCAAGTACTGTCGCTACCATAGGTTCGTTCACCATCCAACCAAAGACCGCAATAAAATGAAACAAATCTTCGAGAGAAAAGATAGAGATGGGAGAACTCCAGCTTGGAAATGAAGGTGTTCGTAGAGATCGTCTTCCTGTCAGGAACTGCATGATTTCTGGGGATTCCGTTCACAAGACTGTACAATTTATGATGGAACATTTATGCGAGATCTTGTACTTCTCCAAAGCACAACGTCAGGACATATTTGCAACCCTCAACCGCGTTGTCTCAGGTAGGCGCTTGTATCTGGAAGAGGAAGCGGTCTCGAAACCTCAGTCCTTGCTGGAAGATTCAAGCAAGGGAAATTGGGGACTCTTAAGTGTTGCTCGTTTGGGGGATGTCGAGTTCGATAACACATTGATCGATACGGCCTCTGAATTCAACATCATTGCCCTCCAGACCTTAAAAGCAGCAAAGATTTCAAAACAGGAGGCTACTCGCAACCCAACTATGATTAAGAATCCAGAATGAGAACTCAGAGATGCATATGGATACATTGATCTTGAAGTAAAGTGATCTTTTCTAGTAGTGGCATTCAATTTTCTATAATCAATACAAACCCTCCAACCGGTTTGCACACGAGTTGGGACAAGTTCGTTCTTATCATTTTCCACCACCGTCACACCTGATTTCTTTGGTACTACTTGTACTGGGGCTTACCCACTTGCTATCGGATATGGGGAAGATAACACCCACGTCCAAAAGCTTGAGTATCTCCTTTTTCACAACTTCCATCATGGGAGGATTCAAACGACGTTGCACTTCCCTTGTAGGCTTTGTATTATCCTCCACACGTATCTTGTGCATATAAACGACAGGGCTTATACCCTTGATATCGGCGATTGTACATCCTATGGCCCTCTTGTATGTCCTTAGCACCCTTAGAAGTTTTTGCTCCTGTAATTCATTAAGCTCATTAGAAATAATCACGGGTAAATCTTCTTTGTCACCCAAGTACAAGTACTTTAAGTAACTTGGAAGAGGTTTCAATTATAAACTTGGAGATTTAACAATAGATGGCACAAGTTTTTCATCATTGCAAGGTAAAGAAGCATATGAAATATTCTTAATTGCTGATTTTTCCGGTAATGAGTCAAGAGAACCAATGGTTTCTTTAATCTCATCACTATACTCATAACCATCTTCGATGGGTGTAGTGAGCACGGTTTCCAAAGTATCAACACCATTCAACTCAAAACATTTTTCGCGCCAATGTGTCCATCACATCAATGGATAAACAATAGTGGACATCACTAGGATATCTTATCGTCTCGAAAATGTTGAAACGTATTATTTCTCCATCAAACTCCATAGTTAGTGTTCCCTTGTCAACATCAATAATGGTTTTCGCCGTTTTCATGATGGGACGCCCAAGGAGCAATGGAAGAGACGAGTCCGGTGAACCTTCATCCATCTCTAACAATCAAAAGTCAGCTGGAAATACAAGTTGATTAACCTGCACAAGAACATCCTCAACAATACCCATTGGGTAGACATTAGAATGATCGGCTAATTTCAACACAATTCCATCCTTTTTAAGAGGACCAAGATCAAGTGAATTATACATAAACGCAGGCATAACATTAACAGATGCACCTAAGTCCAACATAGCTTTGTTAAATGTGGTGTTACCAATCGTGACAGGAATGTCAAAACTACCGGGATCCTTGCACTTAAGTGGGAGTTTGTGTTGTAAGATTGCCGAAGCATTCTCCCCCCACACTTAGCACTTCATTACCTTTGAGCCTTTGGTTATTGGTACACAAGTCCTTCAACACCTTTGCATACTTTGGAACTTGCTTGATTGCATCTATGAGTGGTATGTTCACATGGATCTTCTTGAGAATGTCTAAAATCTCCTTTTCTAGTTCCGCCTTCTTGGAATTTGCAAATCTGCGAGGGAAAGGTAAAGGAGGAACATAAGTATAAACCGGATTTTTAGAGTTAGAAATAGGTACCTCAGAAGTTTGGGGAGAATCCTCATTTTTTTTCCTCCAAAACAGGTTTCTTTGGTGCTTCCACCGTGCCCGAATCAGTAAACTCGGGTTGCACAAGTTGTGTAACACTTCTCAACGTAATTGCATTGACACCCTCTTTTGGGTTGATAGGTTGAGAAGGGAGTTTCCCACCATTTTGTGCCTTCAATTGATTCAACTCAATAGCCATAGAACCAACTTGAGTTTGCAAATCCTTAACCGTACTCTCCGTTCTTTACATAAAGATTTCAATTAACTCCTCCATATTGGACCCCATATTTTGAGGTTGTTGTTGTTGATGAAATTGTTGTCTCGGCTGGAATTATTGTTGTTGAGGTTGAAATCCACTCGGGTTGTTGAAATTAGGTTGTTGAATCGCTCATTGCTTATTGGCATAGCTAAAATTTGGGAGATCTCTCCATCCCGGATTGTAAGTGTTAGAGTAGGGATCATACCGTCTTTGTTGATTTGAAAAGACCGCATTAGCTTGCTCGCCTTCTTAAGCTTGAGAGGAACTTGGTATCATCGCGGCTGCAACTTATTGCAACATTGCATTCATGTTACCTATTTGTTGACGAAGTTCCTCGACCTCGCTCACTTCATTCACTTTCCTAAGAATCACATCCGAACCACGACTCAAGAATTGTTGGGAATTTGCTTCCATGTTTTCAATCAACTCTCTAGATTGTGACACCGTCTTGTTCACTAGTGCACCACCACCCGCGGCGTCAAGAAGATTCCTATCACTTGATTGGAGTCCTTCATAGAAATATTGGATGATCATAGCGTCACTGAATTGGTGGTGAGGGAAGCTTCCCACCAATCTCTTGTATCGTTCCCAACATTCATATAAAGACTCTCCCACATTTTGCTTCATCCCAAAAATCTCCTGTCGAATTTGAGTAGCCTTTGATGCAGGAAAATATCTCTCTAAAAAGAGTTTCTTCAGCCCATTCCATGTCGTGACACTTCCGGAAGGCAAATAGTATAACCAATCCTTATAGCACTAACCATTAAATAGAAACGAAAAACTTTCAACATTGCACCATCCGCCTCAACATCCGCTGGAAGCATGGCCATGACAATGGTGTGGAAGTCCATAAGATGCTTGTTTGGGTGTTCATTCACCATGCCATGGAACTTTGGTAATTCTCTAAGCAACCCCGGCTTGATCTCAAAAGTAGAGTCTGTTTGAATACACCCCTGTTGTGAGAAACAAGACAAGAAAACAAGAAGCAAAGATAAAAGCAAAAACAAAAATAAGAAACTAAAAACTCAATAACTAGCCGTATGCCTCCCGCAAATGGCCTAAAATTTGATCATTTCTGTCGTATCGTCAAAAATAATTTCACTTTCCTAAAGTATATGATAATAAAGAGTTTGTTTCCACAGAGAGGCAATTGTAGTTATTATGTATTCAATTTCTTAAAGTAACCAATTGGGGGGATTTCTGATTTTTGTAAGCAATAAAAGTAAATCAAAAACAAAGTAAATCATAGAAAGTAATCAATGAGAGAAAGATATTGGTCAAGGAATTCATCTTCAATCTTAGACATGTGCTTGCATATATGATTAGAATTACGATTTAATCTCTTATATTATCAAAAGCCTACGTGAATCAAAGAGAGCAAGATAATCTATTAATTTCCTAAGTTCATAAACACACACATTAGAGCTGCGTATGTGAATTCTACCTGAAGAATAACCTAACACCTTGCGCTAATTAAGTTCAATTCCTAAGAGCATTAAGTTTCAGAAATAGGCTAATCAATGCAATTGTCATACGTTGCGCATAACAATTCGGACAATGGTCAAACTCTACATATGATTACGAGTGTATCACTACCAACCGTAAACATATTATGCTACTTGTATTCGTGGTTATCGCTCGATGAAAACCCTAAAATAGCTATGGACAAGGATGCAAGTTCAATTAATTGGCCACTTAACTAACCAAACATCTAAGTCCTATCACAATACATCAATCATGTGATCATAAAAACAGTAGAAGTATGAACGATAATCAAGAGAGAAAACTAATACATAAATCAAGCACAAGTTTTAGAAATAGGACTACATCCTTAACCAATAATATTAAATTAGCTACTCATAGCTATGGAGTTCATTACCAAAAATATGAATTAAATAAAGAAGAAGATGAACAAAAGCAAACCCTAGTAGCGTAAAAAAAAAGCGGCTCTCCTTAGCTTCCAAGAATAATACGTATATCCAAAAGTTGTAGGACTTCTCTTTTATATCTCCTCTTGTTCCAAAATTAGGTCTATTCTTCAAAGTCCATTAGATGAAAATCCACCAAGCCCATAAGTGAGAGAAACCCATGTAGAAAATATGCCCAAAAAACTGGTATTATGGCCAGAAATCGGCCGGAGAAGTCACCGGAAAATAGATCAGGTGGCCGACAAAGTCCGCCCGGTCACCGGTCAACGATTCAAATCGGCCAGGTCAACTCAGTCAAATCACTGAGTCAAACCGAGTCAATCACCGAGTCATCGAATCAGCACAGTAGCATCAGCTGAGTCTAGTCTGAGTCAGCTAAACTACTTGGCTGAATAAGCTGAGTGGCATTGGTATAGGCCATTGCAGAAGACAAAATTGTGCTGCACAATCATTGTGCTTCCAGCCATGATGGCCCTGTAGAAACCCATTTCTTCCCTGAGATTCACCATAAAATGAAAAGCAACCCTTGCAATCTGCAAGAATACCAGCATAACATCTCCTACTTGAACTGATCTTCACTGCCCTGTAAATTGAATTCTTAGCTCATACATACCCATTAGCTTCATAACCACCATCTATTTCCTGCAATCTATCCCTTCCCTGTGTAAGTCACCAGCAATCAATCCATGTAACTACAACCTCATGCTCAACACACAACTCCACAGGTTCAACAGCATCTTTTCAGTAACTCATTGCAGCTTAACCTCTTCATTCAATCTCTTCTTGTAACATCAACAACACAAATCCAGCTTCACTGCATACTGCGACTCCAATACACCATCTCTGACATACCACCTGCAGTTCATTATCACAGCCATATAACCCAGCATCACTCTTGAGCTATTTCTGTAATGCAGCACCAACAAATACACTGCTACTGAACTTATGCCATCTCAATCTTGAATTGCTTTTATCTGGCAACATACTTCACCATATCCTCCATTCTGCCACAACATCAACATCAGAAGCACTCATAGCCATCTAACTCCACCAGTCCCTACAATTGCACTGTCATTTAAAATCCCAGCTCAACTCAAAACCAGCTCAGTTCAGTGCCATACTTCCCAATGGCAACAGCTGCAACTCACCCAGCTCCCAGTCACCAACTCATCACCAGTATCATTTCAGTTCAAGCAGCAGCATCTCAATAGCACAGCTCAAGACTGCATTGCAACATCACAAAACTGCACCTGCAATTTCCAGTCATTCCTTCACAAGCATTCACTCCATCTCAACCACCATCTGAATTGCAGCTCCAATCCGCCACTGCCACAAGCCATATTCTACAAAGAGACATCACAACATTGTCTCACCACCACCAAAGATCTGACTTCGAGTCATCTCCCTGTCACATTACAAATACCGCAACCTAAACATTCATCTACTTGAGCAACACCATCAGCTCAGCCTGCCACCAACCATTAGAAGTTCCCATCATCTCAAGCCAACATCCTAGCCTTCAACAGCAACACTATAGCCTGACTACCACCATCCCTATATTTCTCAGCTCCACAAATTCTTCACTGCCAACAGTTGAAAGCATCAGCTGTGGCTCAACTCATCATATTCATTACAAACTCCATTTCATGGTAACAACAAACCCATCTTCATGATCCAACTTCATTTGAGTCTTCAAACCCCTTTAACAGAGATCGCCATCAACACCACCTTCCATAAACATCACAACATCTTCTCAAATTCTCAGGTTCAAATCTGAGCTCATAACTTTCCCATCTGCTTTTGCTCAAAAGTCTCATCAATTGCCATAGACCCATATAAACAATTGCAGGAACACCTAATTTCTTTCATGAGTTCAAACACCATCAACCCTAACTTTCTTGTTCTTCCAGATTCAAACCCTCGAATCCATCACTCAAATTCAGATTTCCGAGCCACAAACTCAGTTGAACCGCACTGTTGAGAACAAAAAACTCGTCATTCATCTGAGACTCCACCAGTAATTCGAGCCATTCCTTCTGAATCTGCAATTTCTCGAACTCAAATAAAACCTCAAACTATCATCATCTCTCAAATCACAACAACAGCTACCCAAACTCGAATCAAGTTTAACTCATCGTTCTTTGACTTCATTTGACCAGAAACAACACAAATCTTCCATATTTCACAAATTCAAACATCTCAGCTCCTAATTCTTTTGTCGATTTCTCTCAATCTCCATTACAGGTTTGGAGATTCATCTGCGGCTGAAGAGAGGAATGTAAATGTGTTGTCTGAAAATAGATGAGTTCGACCTAACTCGGTCTATTAGTGTGGGACGGCTATTAACACCCATGGGTGCTTTTAGCAAATTTCACTAGACTTCAACGGGTTGTCCCTTATCTATGACTGGGCTCTGAATATCGCTCGCCTGTGAAATTAGCAAATTCCGCTCCTTGCTCAAAGTGATTGATTTCTCTTTCCTTTTCTCATAATGACTCCATTGCACCTGATAAACTCAAAAGTAAACATAAGATACATAATTTACAAGAAAACTCGCAAAGAAAGCATAAATACTAGATATAAAATTAGGTGTTTTACGACACCTATCATGCGAAGATATTTTCTAAAATTGATTTGCGGAGTGGGTATCATCAAATTCGTATGAGACCTGGAGACGAGTGGGAAACGACATTCAAGACAAGAAATGGGCTATATGAGTGGATGGTAATGCCTTTTGGGTTATCTAACGCTCCTAGTACTTTTATGCGTCTTATGAATCATGTTTTCAAATATTTCATTGGTCGATTTGTGGTGGTGTACTTTGATGATATTCTTGTCTACAGTAAAAATCATGATCAACACATACAACATCTTCGACAAGTTTTCAATGTGCTAAGAGAACAAAAATTGTACGCTAACCTTAAAAAGTGTGAGTTCTTAACGAACAAACTTGTATTTTTAGGTTATGTTGTTTCATGAGAAGGGATCATTGTGGACCCAGGAAGTTTCCAACTTCCATTAATGATATTCGAAGCTTTCATGGTCTTGTTTCCTTCTATCGGCGTTTCATCAAGGGATTCAGCACTATAATTTCTCCATTATTGAATGTTTGAAAGGTGGAAATTTTTCGTGGAATCCGGATGCACAATTTTTTTTCGATCTTATCATAACAAATATGACATAAGCTCATAATGGTGGACTTAGTGGACATTTTGGTAGAGATAAAACACTTTGTATGATTGAAGAAAACTTTTATTGGCCCAAAATGGTAAGAGATGTGGCAAGACATGTTCTTCGTTGTCGAGCATGTCATGTGGCAAAGATTCATCCGCAAAACACAGGGTTATATACACCATTACTTGTTCCTATGTCTCATTGGGAAGAAATAAGCCTTGATTTTGTCGTGGGGCTACCTCGTACTCAAAGAAACAAAGATTCAGTTATGGTTGTGGTAGATCGATTCTCGAAGATGGCACACTTTGTTCCATGCACCAAGATTATAGATGCATCTCATATTGATGATTTATACTTCAGGGAGATTGTGAAACTTCATGGCATTCCAAAGACAATTACGTCCGACCGAGATAGTAAATTTGTTGGTCATTTTTGGCGGACTCTTTGGAGGAAATTGGGAACTACTTTGTAGTTTAGTTCGTCTCATCACCCTCAGACAGATGGACAAACTGAAGTCGTCAATAGTAGTTTGGGGAATCTTTTGCGAAGTTTGGTAGGGAAGAATATTCGTCAGTGGGATCTTATCTTGTCTCAAGCTGAGTTTGCATACAATCGCTTAACAAGTCAGACTACTGGTAAAAGTCCTTTTGAAGTTGTGTATGAAAGAAATCCAATAAGCCCAATGGATTTGGCTCCACTTCCTACAAGTTACCAGTTTAGCGGGGATGCTGAAGTTCAAGCTCAAAATATTAAGAAGTTGCATGAACAAGTACGTGATCGCATTATCAAGCAAAATGAAAAATATCAAGCTCAAGCCAACAAACATAGAAAACAAGCATCATTTAAGGAAGGTGATTTGGTGTGGATTCATCTTCGAAAAGAACGATTTTCGCGTGGCAAACATGGAAAGTTAAAACCTCGGGCAGATGGTCCTTTTAAAGTACTCAAGCATGTGGGAGAAAAAGCATACAAAATCGAACTCGCGGGTGATTATGGTATCTCAACAACCTTGAACATAGCTGACCTCTCTCCATATTATAGTGAAAACGAAGAGAACTCAGAGATGAGTTCTCGCGCAGCAGAAGCGTATGACGCGGATTTCTAGTGCATGCATCTTAATAAGTATCGGTTCATTTGGACATTAAAATATTTAAATTAAATTAAGTTATGTAATACTATTAAATTTAATGAAACAACCATGAATGCATGTACCTAATAACTAAGATAGTCAATGCTTGCATGAGAATAAGGCTATATAAAGTCGTGTATTGTACGAGAGAAGATACACTTAATTTGAAATAAATATATTATAAACATTATATGTTTAATTTAAAGAAGTGATTTCTTTAATAGGTCTTTTATCTTAGGTGGATTCTTGGGAGTGACGAGTGATTTTGTTTTGAGTTGGCATTTGTAATTATCTTTATTAGATCCTATTTATCCGGTGTCAGCCTGGATCTATACACGGTCTCTATACATAGTCATGGAACAGTGAGTGTCACCGACGTCCTGAAGGCGTTACTGCTCTCAATCTTACGGAGAACCGCCAAATCGTTCTTCTATGTAGAGGGGGTCTCTCTCATGTAGTCAGGGAACAGTGAGTATCACCGACGTCCTGAAGGCGTTAATGCTCTCAATCTTACGGAGAACCGCCCAATTATGTTATTCTACATAGAGGGCATGATGAAATGCGAGGCATCGAACGCTCATCTAGTGGAGGCTTTTCGAGAAACATATTCATCATGGCTTCGTAAAATATGAATCGTCACATGCCCGAAGCCGTATCAGAAACATGCAGTATCATGATTTTACGGTTTTGACCTTTGTTGAAAATCCACCATCAACAATATGATGTTGGTTTTGTGCGAGTTGACTTATCTTTGAAGTTTCTCCTCGCTTGGGGTTTCCACCCAATGGGTTCTCAGGTAGGTTATTGACTTTGGTTTCGTCCTCCTTTTTCCTCCCTTCTCGTTTATGTCTGGGATTGACATCGGACGACCCCTCCGAGGGGCCTCATCGTTCAAGACCGCCTTGCTTCCTCGGGGGAATCTGTCCTCTGTTACCTCATTCGAGGTATCCGGTACGTCAAAGCGTTCATTGTCTTGTAAGTTCTCAAGAGGGTTTTACTCCTCGGGGACCTCCTTTGGGATAGTGAGCATCACCTTTCTCTTTGTACGTCGTCTCAACCTAGCTACGATTTTTCTTTTTCAATGTTTTTTTCCGTCGTTCTAACTTTCTCATTCGTTCTTCCTGCACTTTTTGTGCTTCCATGATAGTTGCAAGGGAAGCAGTGTTATTATCGAGGCTAGAGGAATCGTCCTTCTTGGCCCGGATGTTTTCCATCTGTTTTGGCTAGTGACTCAAGCCTTCTGGTTGAGTCAAGTGAATTTCATCCTGTCATTCGAAGGGATTTTCCTCTTCGTCAGAGTCAGAGTTATCTATTAACCCTTCCCGATATTGGTTATCGGGCTGTCCCTTTCCTGGGAGCACATCATTAAGTAGAGCCTCTCCTGGATCTATCACGTCCAGTCCTTCGGGTAACGTACCACCAGTTTCTCCTTGGCTCGTACGATTAGATCGTCTCATCACCATCGCCTTACCTGCGAGATATTCAATAATTCTTAATTTGTTTTTTCTCTCGGAAAAGTGTGACCCTAAGTTTGCAGGTCACGTGCAGTTTCTAAGTCACAGTTCAGACTATGCAGTTTTTAGTTCAGGAAGACTTTTCAGTGAGTTTTGTAAACAAGTGATGAGGTTAAAACATTCCTAGTTGGATAAAGTTTTGGTATCAGGAAAAGGTGTTCATCTTTTCTTTTTTCTCGAGTAAAATAATTCTTCATGCTCATCATACCTTTAGTGGGTAAGAACCAAATTATGGCGATTGAGTATTGTTAGTACCAAAAAATTACTTCCAGGTAAAACAAATGCACCATTGTGGTACTTTCTTTTTAGGTTCGAAAATCAAAATCAAACAGGAAAAGCCTAAACCACGATAGCAGTCGTTCCGTCCTGTTTCGGTCAAGATGAAGAGGAAGATGGGTTGATCTTAGGGGAGGGAAGTAGAAAAGTTTTAGAAATTGGAAATGGTATTGAATTGTGTGTGTTGGGTATTAAAAACTATGAAGAATACTGAACTTTTAGGTATGAAAGCTTGTTCTCCATTCTAAATAGGCTAAGTGACCTATTTATATTAGTTTAGAATATGCAATGCCAATCTCGTGAGTAGTGGAGGAAATGAAGTTGTGGAGATATGAAGAATATGGGATCATGTGAGATAAACTAGGGAAGTTTCTGGAAACTCCTGTTCTCACGAATCCATGCTTTCTCCAACCTTTTACAACTGTCACCACTACTCTAACTTTTCACATGGGGTGTTTCAACGCCGCATATTGCCGTAGACCACCAGATCAATACCCTATGAAGAATCCCCCATGTGATTTATTTTGTTATTTATTAGGTGTTATTGATGAATCGTAGATCTCATCTTAATTAGGCTAACTCGTAGACATTGGTATGACATATGTTTAGGGTGCAATCGTGCCTTGTTGTGGCATAAGTTGTCATGTCCGAAAATAGTGCACGGAGTCTTGCCATAGCTTTGGCCACAACTATGATGGCCGAGAATGGCGTATGGCATGATGCCGTGGCATTGGCCTAAGCTGCCAAGGCCGATAACATCGCACAGCTAGGTGCCGCGACCTTGACCTAAGCTTACAAGGCCGGTAATATCGCACAACTTGGTGCTACGGACTTGGACTAAGCTTCCAAGGCCGGTAATGACGCGCAGATACGTGTTATGGCCTTGGCGTAAGCTTCCAAGGCCGAGAATGTCGTACGGCCACGTACCATGGCTGGGAATGGAGCCCGGCTAGGTGCTACATCCTTGGCCAAAGCTTCCAAGGCCGCAAATGACGCATGGCTATGTGCCATAGCCGGGAATGGCGCCTGGGTACGTGCTACGTCCTTGGCCTAAGATTCCAAGGTAAAACAAAAACGCACGGCTACGTGCTGATAGGGTGTAGAATACATCCTATTTACTATCTATTGTTTATGCTTTCTTTGCTATTTTTCTTGTAAATTATGTATTTTACGCTTGTTTTGAGTTTTGTAGCTACTTTGGAGTCGCACGGAGGAAAAGAAGAAAAATTACTCTATTTGAGCAAAAGGACTAAATTGTCATTTCATGGGCGGACACTAATAGGAGCCCAGACACATGTTAAGGGGTAGCCAGTTTTGTTTTAAAATAGGAAATCTTAAAGGCACCAATGAAAGTACTTTGTGGCACCGGTCTGGGGTGGATCTTATCCCTGGGGTGTAACCATCCAGCCCTAACTCTTAACCCTACTAATCGAGAGATGATATGTTTTCTCTCATTTTCTTCATTCGCCTGGAAGTGAGAAAAACAACTGCTGTATTAAAGTTGAGAGACCAAAATCAAGAAATTGAGAAGCAGTCGAGACTCGAGAGTGGAAATTGAGGGAGATGATGATTTTCATGGGTATGAGGCTAGGTTGAGTTGCAGACAGCCGAGAGAAGAAGAAGCTGAAAATTGTTCTTGATGGTCTGTGAATTGAGAAGACCCTGATGCTTGAGATGGGTTCGATCTGGAGGTGATGTTGATGGCTGTTGCTGCAATCGATTCAGGGAAGAAGGAGATAGAGCTGCTGCGAAAGAAACTTAGGGTTGTTTGTTATGAAACCCATCTCGAGGCGAGATCGAAAAATGAGTAGAGATTGAGAGAGGCACAGCTCAAATTCATGAATCTTGTTGGGGCTCTTTGTTGCTTAGAAGTTCAAATGGGTTTTGAGAGCTAACGATAAAATGAAGTAAGATTGTGAGATAGTGCATTTCTTGGTTTTGCAATCAGATCGAGCAATTGTTTTGGTTTGAATCTGCTGCTGTCATGGTGAGTTTCATGGGTTGGTGGTACTGTTGAAATCGACAATAAGGGTTTGGTTGTGTTCGACAGAGGCGAGAGATGATTCTAAGATGAATTCAGATGGGAAGTTTGCTGTCAGAGTTAAGATGGGTTTGTAATGGGTCAGTATCAATTTGAAGCGAGAGAAAGAGATCGATGGTCTTTGGTGGATCAATTAGAGTTCGAATGGAAGCGAGAGAAGGAGTGAATGAGTGATGAAACAATAGATGTATGTGTTAGGCTTCTTAGCAGTGGAATGGAGCTAAAAATCGGCTCGAGAAATGCCTTAAAACAGAGGAAACTCGTAGGGTTTTCACTCGGATGAGTCAACCCAAGTGACTCGGTACACCGGTTCGGTGAGTCCAATGAGCGATCCAAACGAGTCAGACCACGACTTAGACGGCCGGCTGGTGACTCTTTCTCCCTTTGACTCTTTGACTAACGGTTTGACCTGTTTGACCAGTTAACTTGGACGGTGCCGTGGACGGAATATTTCGTCGCGGAGAAGAATCTCAAAGCATAGGGGAGATTATTCCGGTCGGATTCCGGCCATAATACCAGTTTTCCGACGAGCAAAAATTCTAGAATTTTCTGTGGACTTCTTTCATGGGTGTGAAGACTTGGACTTGGAATTGGATGGAGAATTTGGCTCAAATTTGGAAAGAGAAGATGGAAGAGTTGAGAAAGGCTTGGATTTGGAAATTGAATTGCTAAAGGAAAAGGATTCTATTCCTTGGAAGATTTGGAGAATATTGAAGCCTATAAATAGAGAAGTTTTCTACATCTTTTGACACACCTCTCTACACACACAACACTTGTGTTTTTGCTTGCTTTTCAAAATTCTTTTTTTTAATTATTTGTGTGAACCTTGAAAATTCTCCTTTTTAATTATTATTTGTGTGAATTTCAAAAACATGAGTAGCTAATTTTCTTATTGATTGAGGATGAATTCCTAGTTCTTAATACATGATTTGAGTTTTGTTTCAATTCTATCTTGAAGTTTTTCACATGATTATCGTTTGTTTTTACTAATAGGAATGTTTATTCATTCATTCATGATTGATAGATTGTTTAGAATGCACGCTAAATTGATTTGTTAGTTTAATCTAAATCTAGTATAAGTTAGGGAATAAGTAATCGTTCTCGACACTTTACACAAGTAGAAAACACGAGACCTTGCGGAGGGATTCCGTGGAGCGATTGTGTGTAAAAACAACGCTAGAAAGTGGACCAAGCGAACCGAGTTTAACTACTAGTACTAAACCTAAATTCATAGATCTTAATGCATTCAGGGAATTACATCTTGTAAGCGAACCTCAAGGTGGTTCTTTTGAATAGAATCTGATAACTAAGCGGACTTGTTACTCAGTGAAATAAGGGATTTTGGGGCTAGCTAAGCGGACTGCTATCCTACGGTTGGTGATAACTGTGACTAATAACAAGTAGAAAAGAACATAACTTGATTCATTGTTTTGAAACGAAGAATGATTCCTTGATCTTATCTCTCTTATTGCTTTCAACTTTATCTTTTAATTGCTTTGTTTATTTTCTTTTGCTTTTTACACCCCCCTTTCGTGACAATTTTTACAACTAGAATCTCTTGCTCCTCGTGGGAACGAACTTGACTTACATTATATTATTTTTAATTGAGTGGAAATAAGATATTAATTTGATTGCACCTACGACACGCATCAAAATTTTCTATGCACATTGCCGGGAGCAGCGGATGATTTTAGTTGTTTTTATTTTTCTTTTGCTTTATTCTTGCTTTGTTAGATTGTATATCGTATCTAACTTGGTTTCTGAGAATCTTATTTCGTGTATCGGTTTTCCATGTATGGTGGACAAGAGCAAAGCATATTACAACAATCAATACTGAGTTTTCAACCTCAACATTATGGCAACTTCCAACCATCCTTAGGATACAATCAAAACCAATCTTTTTGCTATGATCAAATTCCTCTGAGAACCTTATGGATATTCTCATACATATCAACAACCTTATGACGGGTATGTAAGTGGACAATCACAAGGATGGGAGGATAGTTTTGTTTATCATCGTAAATTCTCTAGTTTTGTGAGATAAGATGTCCGCCATGATTGGGGATCTTCAACAAAAGTTGCAAGAATCACTACAAGACCAGCAACCCTATGTTTGGGAGGAACCACGTCGAGACGGCTTTTATAAAGAAACGAAGATACATGGATCAATACAAGGAGGATAGGGATAAAGAAGAATTTTGCTATCAAAGCAATAACTATTCTAATGTGCCTATGGTGTGTAGTGAATATTTGATCGATGATTATGTTGGAAAAGGCCAACCTTTGGATACTTTTGAAGACGCTAGTGTAGCTTACTCGAGCCTTGATCTTAATAATGATCAAGCACCTATTCAAAAGGTAGAGCTTGAGGAAGATGCAATTAGTGCTTGGAAAAATTCCTTAGGGAAAGATATGAGTCCGCGGAAGTGTATGAGCGTTGCAACAATGAGGAAGTTATTCCAACTCCGGATCATAATAACGATCCTTCGCCTATTCAAAAGGAGGAGATTGAGTGTGACTTACCTATTGTTATAAACGATGTAACACCCGCACAAGAAGATCTTACAATCTATACCGACGAGAATCATTTTAGTGAATGGCCCGATTCCGATGATGAGAATGTTGAAGAGATGATACTAGAGGATGAAACCAAATTGATTGATTTCGTGGAAGACCCAATTGAACTTACCAATGATTTTAATGATGCTAAGACTTTGGTTAAGGTAGAAAACGACGAAGAATGGTTGCAAGGTTTAATAGAGGACCACAATATACAAGAGGTAAGTAATTCACTTGAATTTTTTAAGGATGAAGAGGATTCTATAATACAAGAAATTGTGCAAGGTTTGTCTAATCCTTTGCATATTGATTCTTCTCCTTTACCTCTTATTGGTTTGAATGTATGTGCTTCGAAAGTATTTTTGGATGATTTTGTTTCTAGATATCCACCATTGGAAACACTTGATTCTAACACTATGCAGGTTTTCCAAGAGGAACACATGGAAGTTCCCAAATTATATGTTCTTTATACACTTCCGAGTGTGGACGAGAATAAGTGTGGGGGAAATTGCTATCGAGCGATAATTTCACTATTATTTTCTTGTGCTAACATTTGTATGGAGTTATTGTTTGCAAAACAGGTATTATGGGTGGATCCCCAAATTTTCCGATTGTTAGTATATGGGGAGTGAATCTTACAAGAGCTAAGTCGGGCCGTCGACTTTAAAACAAGCGCTTAATGGGAGGCAACCCATAGGTTTTGTATTTCTTATCTTTTTATTTTTTGTTATTTCTTTTTCTTGTTCCTTATCATGTTAAAATTTCCCACTACAAAAAAATTAAAAAAAAAATTTTAAAAAAAAAAGTTAAAACTTCAACTTTTAGAGATTTTAGAGTCACTAGCATACTCCTAGGTATGTTTACATAGAGATTTTGACCGACATAATTGAACTTGGAAATGTTAGAGAACTACATTCGGATTTCTTGTTTGTTAGAGTGTTAAATAATGGATTTAATCATGCCGGTGATGCGAATTTGGTGCAGGGGGAAATGCGTTATTAGAGTTGCTGATCAATCATTAGTGGAGACTACCCGTATTCATATCATGTGAGGCACCGACCAGAAATTTTCCATCTACTAAAGAGCTTTGAGTGTGTGTCATAAATGACGTTAATTAGGGTAGAATGGTGAGCTACCCAACCTCCCACCAATAAAAGCACTACTCTTTGATCTCTTGAGTGCTAATTTTGTCAATCATGAGGGTGACATCCATGGATGAAAGCTTCCTTCTTGTAGTTCGATTTGCAGTTAGCACCATTCTCTCTCGCGACAACAACGGATCCATAGAAACACAATCATCATCAACAAGGAGCGACATAAAAATCTACAAGGAAAGTTGGAAAAGTTCTAGGTTTACAAGCAACAGAACGAGAAAAAGAGCAAATTTCAAATACAAGTAAAGCAACATACAAAGAGCGGATTTCACATATATGTTGAGGACTTACAATACAATGAGCATAATTATACATACAAGTATGAAGACTTATTCATAAAAGCGAAGAAAAGTAAAAGGTGAGAATTATTGAAGTTTATGATTTTGAGGCGATACCAGTTGTGAAGAATCAAGCGGTAAAATATTTCTTCCACGGCCATGGTTTATTTTGTATTTAATTTCTCTTGTTTTGTTTCAAAAAAAAAAAAAAAAAAAAAAAAAACAAGAGAAGTATGTTAATAAGCCGTGGGGAAGGAAAATTTATAAGGAAGTTTCAAGCGACAAGGATTTAAGGTAAAAGAGTTATAAATTGTTAAGGATTTATGAAATTCGAGAGTTTATCATCAATAGTTGAAACCGAAGACGAAGACCAAGAAGATAAAGACGAGGAGCGGAAGACGTTTCTATTGGATGCCGTGAGAGTGGTGTTATCATAATTGGCGATCGGATGTGAAGGTGAGTAAGTAATCTCATCCTCGATAGTGGTTGATTTCCTTTCTTAGAGATCGTCAAAAAAATGGTTTTTCAAAATATTAAAAGATGTGGATTTTCAAAATATTTCGGAAGTTGTCCTTCCCACCATTCAACGTGTTGCAGGAATTCTCTCTTCATTCCTACCTGCACACATGTGAGAACCATAAAAAGCCGTCTTTTTGAGTGCAATTATCATAAAATCCTTTTTGGTGAGGCAGAAGAAGAGGCGAAATGCATATTGATCGTTTCTCAAACACGCGTTCTCTCATTATGGTGTGGTTATTTCTCACTCAACATTTAAGAATGAGAATACGTTCTTTAGTATTTCTAACTTCTTATTACTAGCATGCAGAAACTCTATGTCCTCATAACTCTTTGGATGCTTGGGACCATTTGGAACGCTTTGAAGTTGTAAGTTTTAGTTTGATTTGCTCGAGGACTAGCAAAGTCTAAGTGTGGGGAATTTGATAGGGTGTAGAATACATCCTATTTACTATCTATTGTTTATGCTTTCTTTGTTATTTTTCTTGTAAATTATGTATTTTACGCTTGTTTTGAGTTTTGTAGCTACTTTGGAGTCGCACGGAGGAAAAGAAGAAGAAATTACTCTATTTGAGCAAAAAGGACTAAATTGTCATTTCATGGGCGGACACTAATAGGAGCCCAGACACATGTTAAGGGGTAGCCAGTTTTGTTTTAAAATAGGAAATCTTAAAGGCACCAATGAAAGTACTCAGGGCACCCAGTCTGGGGGTGGATCTTATCCCTGGGGTGTACCCATCCAGCCCTAACTCTTAACCCTACTAATCGAGAGATGATATGTTTTCTCTCATTTTCTTCATTCGCCTGGAAGTGAGAAACAGCAGTTGTATTAAAGTTGAGAGACCAAAATCGAGAAATTGAGAAGCAGTCGAGACTCGAGAGTGGAAATTGAGGGAGATGATGATTTTCATGGGTATGAGGCTAGGTTGAGTTGCAGACAGCCGAGAGAAGAAGAAGCTGAAAATTGTTCTTGATGGTCTGTGAATTGAGAAGACCCTGATGCTTGAGATGGGTTCGATCTGGAGGTGATGTTGATGGTTGTTGCTGCAATCGATTCAGGGAAGAAGGAGATAGAGCTACTGATGAAAGAAACTTAGGGTTAACATTTGGAAACCCATGAGGCGAATCGAAAAATGAGTAGAGATTGAGAGAGGTACAGCTCAAATTCATGAATCTTGTTGGGGCTCATTGTTGCAGAGTTCAAATGGGTTTTGAGAGCTAACGATAAAGATGAAGTAAGATTGTGAGATGATTCACATTCTTGGAAGCCGCAATCGATCGAGCAATTGTTTTGGTTTGAATCTGCTGCTTTGTCATGGTGAGTTTCATGGGTTGGTGGTACTGTTGAAATCGACAATAAGGGTTTGGTTGTGTTCGACAGAGGCGAGAGATGATTCTAAGATGAATTCAGATGGGAAGTTTGCTGTCAGAGTTAAGATGGGTTTGTAATGGGCTGTATCAATTTGAAGTAGAGAAGAGATCGTTGGTGCTGGTGGATCAATTAGAGTTCGAATGGAGAAGCAGAGAAGGAGTGAATGAGTGATGAAACAATAGATGTATGTGTTAGGCTTCTTAGAAGGGAATGGAGCTAAAAATCGGCCCGAGAAATGCCCGTGAAAAACAGAGGAAACTCTGTCCAGGGTTTTCACTCGAGATGAGTCAACCCAGTGATTTCGGTACACCCGATTGATGAGTCAATGAGCGATCCAAACGAGTCGACCCGACTTAGACGAACCCACTGGTGACTCTTTCTCCCTTTGACTCTTTGACTAACGGTCTGTTTGACTGTTAACTTGACGGTGTCTTGTGACGGAATATTCGTCAACGGAGAAGAATCTCGAGCGACGGGGAGATTATTCCGGTCGGATTCGGCCATAATACCGATTTCGACGAGCAAAAATTCTAGAATTTTCGTGGACTTCTCTCATGGGTGTGAAGACTTGGACTTGGAATTGGATGGAGAATTTGGCTCAAATTTGGAAAGAGAAGATGGAAGAGTTGAGAAAGGCTTGGATTTGGAAATTGAATTGCTAAAGGAAAAGGATTCTATTCCTTGGAAGATTTGGAGAATATTGAAGCCTATAAATAGAGAAGTTTTCTACATCTTTTGACACACCTCTCTACACACACAACACTTGTGTTTTTGCTTGCTTTTCAAAATTCTTTTTTTTAATTATTTGTGTGAACCTTGAAAATTCTCCTTTTAATTATTATTTGTGTGAATTTCAAAAACATGAGTAGCTAATTTTCTTATTGATTGAGGATGAATTCCTAGTTCTTAATACATGATTTGAGTTTTGTTTCAATTCTATCTTGAAGTTTTTCACATGATTATCGTTTGTTTTTACTAATAGGAATGTTTATTCATTCATTCATGATTGATAGATTGTTTAGAATGCACGCTAAATTGATTTGTTAGTTTAGTCTAAATCTAGTATAAGTTAGGGAATAAGTAATCGTTTCGACACTTTACACAAGTAGAAAACACGAGACCTTGCGGAGGGATTCCGTGAGCGATTGTGTGTAAAAACAACGCTAGAAAGTGGACCAAGCGAACCGAGTTTAACTACTAGTACTAAACCTAAATTCATAGATCTTAATGCATTCGGGGAATTACATCTTGTAAAGCGAACCTCAAGGTGGTTCTTTTGAATAGAATCTGATAACTAAGCGGACTTGTTACTCAGTGAAATAAGGGATTTTGGGGCTAGCTAAGCGGACCTGCTATCCTACGGTTGGTGATAATCTGTGACTAATAACAAGTAGAAAAGAACATAACTTGATTCATTGTTTTGAAACGAAGAATGATTCCTTGATCTTATCTCTCTTATTGCTTTCAACTTTATCTTTTAATTGCTTTGTTTATTTTCTTTTTGCTTTTTACACCCCCTTTCGTGACAATTTTTACAACTAGAATCTCTTGCTCTCGTGGGAAACGAACTTGACTTACATTATATTATTTTTAATTGAGTGGAAATAAGATATTAATTTGATTGCACCTACGACACGCATCAAAATTTTGGCGCGCATTGCCGGGGGAGCAAATGGATGATTTTAGTTGTTTTTATTTTTCTTTTTGCTTTATTCTTGCTTTGTTAGATTGTATATCGTATCTAACTTGGTTTCGAGAATCTTATTTCGGTATCGGTTTTCCATGTATGGTGGACAAGAGCAAGCATATTACAACAATCAATCTGATTTTCAACCTCAACATTATGGCAACTTCCAACCATCCTTAGGATACAATCAAAACCAATCTTTTGCTATGATCAAATTCCTCTGAGAACCTTATGGATATTCTCATACATATCAACAACCTTATGACGGGTATGTAAGTGGACAATCACAAGGATGGGAGGATAGTTTTGTTTATCATCGAAATTCTCTAGTTTTGCGAGATAAGATGTCCGCCATGATTGGGGATCTTCAACAAAAGTTGCAAGAATCACTACAAGACCAGCAACCCTATGTTTGGGAGGAACCACGTCGAGACGGCTTTGCTAAAGAACGAAGAGACATGGATCAATACAAGGAGGATAGGGATAAAGAAGAATTTTGCTATCAAAGCAATAACTATTCTAATGTGCCTATGGTGTGTAGTGAATATTTGATCGATGATTATGTTGGAAAAGGCCAACCTTTGGATACTTTTGAAGACGCTAGTGTAGCTTACTCGAGCCTTGATCTTAATAATGATCAAGCACCTATTCAAAAGGTAGAGCTTGAGGAAGATGCAATTAGTGCTTGGAAAAAATTCCTTAGGGAAAGATATGAGTCCGCGGAAGTGTATGAGCGTTGCAACAATGAGGAAGTTATTCCAACTCCGGATCATAATAACGATCCTTCGCCTATTCAAAAGGAGGAGATTGAGTGTGACTTACCTATTGTTATAAACGATGTAACACCCGCACAAGAAGATCTTACAATCTATACTGACGAGAATCATTTTAGTGAATGGCCCGATTCCGATGATGAGAATGTTGAAGAGATGATACTAGAGGATGAAACCAAATTGATTGATTTTGTGGAAGACCCAATTGAACTTACCAATGATTTTAATGATGCTAAGACTTTGGTTAAGGTAGAAAACGACGAAGAATGGTTGCAAGGTTTAATAGAGGACCACAATATACAAGAGGTAAGTAATTCACTTGAATTTTTTAAGGATGAAGAGGATTCTATAATACAAGAAATTGTGCAAGGTTTGTCTAATCCTTTGCATATTGATTCTTCTCCTTTACCTCTTATTGGTTTGAATGTATGTGCTTCGAAAGTATTTTTGGATGATTTTGTTTCTAGATATCCACCATTGGAAACACTTGATTCTAACACTATGCAGGTTTTCCAAGAGGAACACATGGAAGTTCCCAAATTATATGTTCTTTATACACTTCCGAGTGTGACGAGAATAAGTGTGGGGAAATTGCTATCGGCGATAATTTCACTATTATTTTCTTGTGCTAACATTTGTATGGAGTTATTGTTTGCAAAACAGGTATTATGGGTGGATCCCCAAATTTTCCGATTGTTAGTATATGGGGAGTGAATCTTACAAGAGCTAAGTCGGGCCGTCGACTTTAAAACAAGCGCTTAATGGGAGGCAACCCATAGGTTTTGTATTTCTTATCTTTTTATTTTTTGTTATTTCTTTTTCTTGTTCCTTATCATGTTAAAATTTCCCACCTTGACTTTACTAGGAGGATTCAATTACATTGAGGACAATGTAAGGTTTAAGTGTGGGGGAGTGGTTAAGCATGTATTTAAAAAATTTTACAAAAAAATTTAAAAAAAAAATTTAAAAAAAAAAAGTTAAAACTTCAACTTTTAGAGATTTTAGAGTCACTAGCATACTCCTAGGTATGTTTATATAGAGATTTTGACCGACATAATTGAACTTGGAAATGTTAGAGAACTACATTCGGATTTCTTATTTGTTAGAGTGTTAAATAATGGATTTAATCATGCCGATGATGCGAATTTGGTGCAGGGGGAAATGCGTTATTAGAGTTGCTGATCAATCATTAGTGGAGACTACCCGTATTCATATCATGTGAGGCACCGACCAGAAATTTTCCATCTACTAAAGAGCTTCTTTTGAGTGTGTGTCACCGTACGTTAATTCCGGGTAGAATGGTGAGCTACCCAACCTCCCACCAATAAAAGCACTACTCTTTGATCTCTTGAGTGCTAATTTTGTCAATCATGAGGGTGACATCCATGGATGAAAGCTTCCTTCTTGTAGTTCGATTTGCAGTTAGCACCATTCTCTCTCGCGACAACAACGGATCCATAGAAACACAATCATCATCAACAAGGAGCGACATAAAAATCTACAAGGAAAGTTGGAAAAGTTCAAGGTTTACAAGCAACGTAACGAGAAAAAGAGCAAATTTCAAATACAAGTAAAGCAACATACAAAGAGCGGATTTCACATATATGTTGAGGACTTACAATACAATGAGCATAATTATACATACAAGTATGAAGACTTATTCATAAAAGCGAAGAAAAGTAAAAGGTGAGAATTATTGAAGTTTATGATTTTGAGGCGATACAAGTTGTGAAGAATCAAGCGGTAAAATATTTCTTCCACGGCCATGGTTTATTTTGTATTTAATTTCTCTTGTTTTGAAAAAAAAAAAAAAAAAAAAAAAAAAAAAACAAAAAAAAAAAGAAAGTATGTTAATAAGCCGTGGGGAAGGAAAATTTATAAGGAAGTTTCAAGCGACAAGGATTTAAGGTAAAAAGAGTTATAAATTGTTAAGGATTTATGAAATTTGAGAGTTTATCATCAATAGTTGAAACCAAGGCGAAGACCAAGAAGATAAAGACGAGGAGCGGAAGGCGTTTCTATTGGATGCCGTGAGAGTGGTGTTATCATAATTGGCGATCGGATGTGAAGGTGAGTAAGTAATCTCATCCTCGATTAGTGGTTGATTTCCTTTCTTAGAGATCGTTAGAAAAATGGTTTTTCAAAATATTAAAAAGATGTGGATTTTCAAAATATTTGGAAGTTGTCCTTCCCACCGCGTTTAACGTGTTGCAGGAATTCTCTCTTCATTTCTACCTACACACATGTGAGAACCATAAAAGCCGTCTTTTTTGAGTGCAATTATCATAAAATCCTTTTGGTGAGGGAAGTAGAGGCGAAATGTTTATTGATCGTTTCTCAAACACGCGTTTCTCATTATGGTGTGGTTATTTCTCACTCAACATTTAAGAATGAGAATATGTTCTTTAGTATTTTTAACTTCTTATTACTAGCATGCAGAAACTCTATGTCCTCATAACTCTTTGGATGCTTGGGACGCTGGAACGCTTTGAAGTTGTAAGTTTTAGTTTGATTTGCTCGAGGACTAGCAAAGTCTAAGTGTGGGGGAATTCGATAGGGTGTAGAATACATCCTATTTACTATCTATTGTTTATGCTTTCTTTGCTATTTTCTTGTAAATTATGTATTTTACGCTTGTTTTGAGTTTGTAGCTACTTTGGAGTCACGGAGGAAAAGAAAAGAAATTACTCTATTTGAGCAAAAAGGACTAAATTGTCATTTCATGGGCGGACACTAATAGGAGCCCAGACACATGTTAAGGGGTATCCAGTTTTGTTTTAAAATAGGAAATGTTAAAGGCACCAATGAAAGTACTCAGGGCACCCAGTCTGGGGGTGGATCTTATCTCGGGTGTACCCATCCATCCTAACTCTTAACCCTACTAATCGAGAGATGATATGTTTTCTCATTTTCTTCATTCGCCTGGAAGTGGAATGGCAGCTGTATTAAAGTTGAGAGACCAAAATCGAGAAATTGAGAAGCAATCGAGACTCGAGAGCGGAAATGAGGGAGATGATGATTTTCATGGGTATGAGGTTAGGGTTGAGTTGCGAGAAAATGGAGAGAAGAAGAAGCTGAAAATTATTCTTGATGGTCTGTGAATTGAGAAGACCCTGATGCTTGAGATGGGTTCGATCTGGAGGTGATGTTGATGGCTGTTGCTGCAATCGATTCAGGGAAGAAGGAGATAAAGCTGGCGATGAAAGAAACTTAGGGTTCTTTTTGTGAAACCCATCCGAGGCTGATCGAAAAATGAGTAGAGATTGAGAGAGGTACAGCTCAAATTCATGAATCTTGTTGAGGCTACATTAGAGTTCAAATGGGTTTTGAGAGCTAACGATAAAGATGAAGTAAGATTGTGAGATGATTCTCGCTTCGAAGCCGCAGTCGGACGGAGCATTTGTTTTGGTTTGAATCACTTTCTTTGTCATGGTGAGTTTCATGGGTTGGTGAAACCGTTGAAATTGACAATAAGGGTTTGGTTGTGTTCGACAGAGGCGAGAGATGATTCTAAGATGAATTCAGATGGGAAGTTTGCTGTCAGAGTTAAGATGGGTTTGTAATGGGCTGTATCAATTTGAAGCAGAGAAGAGATCGATGGTGCTGGTGGATCAATTAGAGTTCGAATGGAGAAGCAGAGAAGGAGTGAATGAGTGATGAAACAATAGATGTATGTGTTAGGCTTCTTAGCAGGGAATGGAGCTAAAAATCGGCCTGAAATTGGCCTGAGAAATGCCCAGAAAACAGAGGAAACTCTGTCCTGGTTTTCCCTCAGATGAGTCAACCCAGTGACTCGGTACACCAGTTCAGTGAGTCCAATGAACGATCCAAACGAGTCAGACCCTGACTTAGACGAACTGACTCAGCTGACTCTTTCTCCCTTTGACTCTTTGACTAACGGTTTGACCTGTTTGACCGTTAACTTGGACGGTGCCGTGACGGAATATTCTGTCAACGGAGAAGAATCTCAGGCGACCGGCGACGACTATTCCGGCCGGATTCCGGCCATAATACCAGTTTTCCGGCGAGCAAAAATTCTAGAATTTTCTGTGGACTTCTCTCATGGGTGTGAAGACTTGGACTTGGAATTGGATGGAGAATTTGGCTCAAATTTGGAAAGAGAAGATGGAAGAGTTGAGAAAGGCTTGATTTGGAAATCAATTGCAAAGGAAAAGGATTCTATTCCTTGAAGATTTGGAGAATATTGAAGCCTATAAATAGAGAAGTTTTCACATCTTTTGACACACTCTCTACACACACAACACTTGTGTTTTTGCTTGCTTTTCAAAAATTCTTTTTTAATTATTTGTGTGAACCTTGAAAATTCTCCTTTTTAATTATTATTTGTGTGAATTTCAAAAACATGAGTACTAATTTTCTTATTGATTGAGGATGAATTCTAGTTCTTAATACATGATTTGAGTTTTGTTTCAATTCTATCTTGAAGTTTTTCACATGATTATCGTTTGTTTTTACTAATAGGAATGTTTATTCATTCATGATTGATTGATAGATTGTTTAGAATGCACGCTAAATTGATTTGTTAGTTTAATCTAAATCTAGTATAAGTTAGGGGAATAAGTAATCGTTCTCGACACTTTACACAAGTAGAAAACACGAGACCTTGCGGAGGATTCCGTGGAGCGATTGTGTGTAAAAAACAACGCTAGAAAGTGGACCAAGCGAACCGAGTTTAACTACTAGTACTAAACCTAAATTCATAGATTTTAATGCATTCGGGAATTACATCTTGTAAGCGAACCTCAAGGTGGTTCTTTTGAATAGAATCTGATAACTAATCGGACTTGTTACTCAGTGAAATAAGGGATTTTGGGGCTAGCTAAGGGACCTGCTATCCTACGGTTGGTGATAACTGTGACTAATAACAAGTAGAAAAGAACATAACTTGATTCATTGTTTTGCAACGAAGAATGATTCCTTGATCTTATCTCTCTTATTGCTTTCAACTTTATCTTTTAATTGCTTTGTTTATTTTCTTTGCTTTTACACCCCCTTTCGTGACAATTTTTACAACTAGAATCTCTTGCTCCTCGTGGGAACGAACTTGACTTACATTATATTATTTTTAATTGAGTGGAAATAAGATATTAATTTGATTGCACCTACGACACGCATCACGTGCCATGGCCGGTAATGGCGCCCGGCTACGTGATACGGCCTTGGCCTAAGCTGCGAAGGCCAAAAATGATGTACGTCTACGTGCCATGGCCGGGAATGGCGCCCGGCTACGTGCTACGTCCTTGGCCTAAGCTTCCAAGGCCGAACATTTCGTACGGATACATTCCATGGAATGGTGCCCGACTACGTGCTACGGCCGCCTAAGCTTCCAAGGCAGAAAATGACATGGCTACATGCCATGGCCGGGAATGGAGCTCGGCTACGTGCCGTAAATGACGCATGGCTAGATGGCTTTACAGGCCGTGGGCGCAATGGTGGACATGCCACATGCCATTTTTATTTGTCGGGATTGTGCTTGGCTATGCTATAGATTTGATAACCGCTTTGGGATGATTCCAACTAGGCCTATTAATCCATTCTTGTCTTAGCTGAAACATTACCTTGGTATGTCTAGCTAAGGTGTTGTAGGATATGCAATATATATATATATATGTTATGGGCTTGGCTATGCTTAGCCAATATTACGCAATTATTAGGCCATCAATCATGATTTGATCATCATATGGCTATGAGCTAGGTTTTGAATTCATGGCAGTATGCCAAACCTAGATTTAAATTTTTAATGTTGTTCCGACATAAATTTAAATACGATAGTTCCATTTAATAATCGTTCAAGGAACTTCAAATGTGAGTTTGCGACTTGAGACGATATTGATATGACTATGTATTAAATATGATGCCCTCAGTAGCATATTAATTCAAGAATGGTGTTAAATCCTATTATGAATACAAGTTATGCCATTCATACAGCATAAAAGGTGTATGTATTGGTGCACATGAAATAACAAGGTTTCTGCTGGGGAAAACCCTGAAATTTGGCATGCATATACATATTCAAAATATCTTTAGGACTACTAAGTCCATTAACTGAATATAGTTTATTGATTCTCTTGCAGAATACAAATTATATTGATACAGATTCAATAATCCTGATGCCAGGTCAGGGATTATTTGTACAACTAGATCGAGGATAATTTACTACAAATTCCCTTGTCAAAAACTCACCATCAACAAGTACGTTTTTCCATATTTGGAAATATCTCTCAATGTCTTAAATTCTTGATTTTGTCAAACTTGTGTTTGATAAATGATTAATTATGTACTCTAACTCTCCTCTTTGCTTAGATTTAAATTTCTAAGAAGAGAATTTTTAGGTTATGTGGAGTTTCAAGAAGTGTAAAATACATAAAATCATCTTTTTCTTTGAGTTTTCAACTGTCGTAGTGTATTTTCTTCTTACGATGCTTACTTGCTCAAATTTATTCCCAACTCGTTCACAGAGGAGGTTTTTTGAAAATTCTCAAGAATTTTACAATTCCTCTAATATTCTAACCATTCTCTCTCCTGTGTCTTTTTAGGAAATCAGGGAACAGATCATATAAAACATGGATTCTAAGGTGCTAGCTGAGTTGATCTAGAATTAGGATTATCTCATAAAAACTGCAATATTAAACGAAAATATTACATATGTACAAAATAGAGAACTAAGAAAATGTAATTTTTGTGGTCAATATGTAAGAATTAAGTAGTCATCATGAAATTATAAGTGTAATCCTGTTTATTAATACTCTAGACTTACCCATGATTCAGAAGTACGCGAAATTGGGGGATATAAAAAGGAATTGGGGGATATTGATTACTTCTCCCAACCCATGGTGTCTGCTAAGGGGTGACTTTTGGGTATGAAAATACTAAAATACCCTTCCCACAAAATAAAAATTAAAAAATTAAAATCAAAAACAAAATCATATCCCCCATTTCCATCTCCACTTCTTATTAATCACTTTCAGGGTTAGAGCTTTGAAACCCAAATATTCCCCATTCCCTTTCAAATTCTAAACTCTCCCCACTCTCTTTCAAATTCTCTTCTTCTTCCCCCGCGGTTCCTCACTTTGGAAACGAATTTTTTTTTTTTTAATTCGAAGTGATGAAGATCATGTCGTGAAGTGATGAAGACCATGCCGAAATTGATGAAGACCATGCTCTAAATCCGGTGCCGGCATGGGTGGTAACTAACATTCAATGTCAGTAACTAAATGCAGGCATGCTCAATAGAAATCTATCAATGTCAGTAGTCGCGAAAAAAATTGAAGTTTCCTCGGATACTTTTCATCATGTGCCGGCATAGAAATTTAAGCAACATACTATGCCGGAAACCGGTGCCGGCATGCTCGAGAATTAACTACTTGTGCCGGAAGTGGACTCATTAAAACCAGAAAAAACTCAAAACGGAATATTTTTTTACATCGCCGAAAGTGATGAAGACCATGCCGGAATTGGTGAATAACCTTGCCGTGGAAAATGGTGCTTGGGCATGCTCGATAGAAATCTATCAATGGCGGTAGTCAAGTGAAAAAAAATTTGAAGTTTCCTGGATACTTTTCATCATGTTCCGACATAGAAATTTAAGCAAAAACCATGCCGTGCTCGAAAATCAGATAACTATGCCGGAAGTAAACTGATTAAAATCAGAAAAAATAGGTTTTGATTACCATGCCGAACCCCCCCCGGATAGTGGCAAACAATTTATGAAAATTTCCAACAAATGCCGGCATGGTTTTTTGGTTGAATACCATGCCGGCACCAAGCTTCTTTTTCAATTTTGCAACAATGGTGGATTCAAAGAAAAAAAATCAAATTTTCAACCTCTTAGCAACAATTCTCTCTTCACAATCATCCTCCACTTTCACCAAAAAAGGTTCCCTCTCAAATTTTTTTTCCATTTTTCTACTCTCATCTCATTCACCCAAATACAAATACACACTAATCATTTAACAAATACTTAAGATTTTTACTAATTATTATTAACCACTAAAACCCGATTAGTGAGGGGTAGATTAGGATTTTAAAAATACTTAGATAAGGGGTGACCCCCGAATTGATATATGGATCCAGTTTTTGTCCTTTTCTTATATCCCCCAATTCCTTTTTATATCCCCCAATTTCGCGTTCATTCAGAAACACTGAGTGGTTTAGTGAAAAAAGTTGTCTTGGAAGTGGTTATGAGAGTTTTCACAATTCCAAACATACTTGTAAAAATAGCTTATGAGCATATGCTTAGTTTGTATTGGGTAGCTATGTGTCGGGGTACGCGTAACTAAAGACCAGTCCGTGAACTCAGGACCTTGGGGTACGCGTACTGGGTATGTGTGTACCTATCCTGTATCCAGAATCTCAAAAGTTTTGAAAACTCTCGTTAAACAGTTTGAAACATTCTCAATCGCATAGATATGACATATCATTGGTTAGGCAATTTCCAAATGATCAACTTGAAATAATAATAGTTCATAAACAACAAATTGTTCTTAACTAATATTCATAAGGATCTATGAACATCCGTTGCTTAAATCATATTTGGAGATATTCAACAACACAAGCTTGACTCCAAATCTCTCTTTGCAATATGAAATCTACTAAAATCATATGACATAGTTTCATAAAGATAGAATGTTAATGCCATGAATAAATAGGATGGTCAGTCTTCACATACCGCTTTGCCGATAAAGTTCTCCAAATGTCTTCGTTTGATCTTCATTCTTCGAGGGTTATTCAATGATGTTTAATACTCAACTACCGTACTTTAATTCTAGTCCGAGACTCGACTTTAGTAGACTAGAAAGCAAGATATAGTTTTGTGCATCTAAAATTAATATAACAATCTTAAGATAACAAAATTTGCGAGCTCGACCAAGCAGTGCTCTAACATAAAGGAATACCCAAGAAAAAAAAAAGATTAAGAAACTCTATTTAGAGAGGGACTGTCAGACGGTCGTTGCTTTCAAATGAAGATTATATTAGAGGCTGCGAGTCAAGTGGACTAACACTAACTGCTACCATTACTAAATTTAACCTACTAACTGATAATTATATTGATCTTCAACTTGGTTATGTTTACCTTGACTTATTGACTAGATTTGTCTTAAGGGTGATATTTGACTCTCGATCTGGCTTAGACCCATCAAAGGATGTGCCTTGGAGAAATATTGGTCAAAACTATTGACCAATTACATATACCCTCTACCTGTAATAATGTCATAGAAGATAGCTCGGTACTGGTAAAGTATCTTGATCGTAAATAAAAGGTAAGGAAAAAAAGAATTTCAAATAATACTGATCTTTTTATTTCCTTCATAAAACAAGAGGAAGATACCCTCTAACATTACACATTCATGATTCTAACCATGATCAGAATATGATTCAACCATGATATATTGTCATTAAAATACTGAGAATTTAAAAAGTTTAAGAGATGTACTAGATCCCCTCCTTTCCATGTTTTGGAGATTGAAAATATTACAACAGGCTTCTATTTTAGCTGCCCATATTATATTAAATCTAGTAGATAACATAAGTTCTGAAATTTTAAAATTAATGACTTCCGGGTTGTTTCTTTCAAAATCATTGCTGATAAAATATCTAAATTTCCTAACTTCAATATATGTTCCTTTAAGAAGCATCAATGTAGGCATGTATAACTTTGGAAAGTTACTTCATGAGCACTCCATTATGTTGCCCAGTGGAAAGCTATTTCTACTCACATTCTTTCTAAATCCTTTATAATGTTGCATTTGAAAGTAGTTCCCATGACTTCAATTGTGTAACTTATATAATCTGTACGTGTTATGCCAATGCCATAAGAAGTAGGATTCATCATAGTCAAGGCTATACTCAATTTGTAACCCCTTGTTTATGGGTGAAAACTATTCCTGCCGGATTTGGTAATTTGGGGTGTGTGGATGAGGAATGAATCTAAACACTAAACAAATGCACTGCGCGGTGAGTGCTTGTAGATTCGGAAATCAATCTGTGCAAGTCCGGCCTAAACCAAGAAATGACCGTTCCAGACTTGTTTCGGTCACAAAGTGAAGGAATGGAGTTGATCTTAGAAGAAGGTGTTGAGATTGTGAAGGTGTTGGCTTGCTTATGACTTGTAGCAGAAAGTGAGCAGGCTTACGATTGATGCAAGCGGATCTGGGTGTTTGAATACGTTGTGTATTAATACTTGGTTTCTGTCTCGTCTGGACTTGTGTTGTTTTTCTCTTGTGTTGAAAATAGGGAGGAGAACCTATTTATACAAGTCATTTGAGCCTTATTCACTTCTCTCGTGGGAAGTGGAGGAAGTGGAGTGATGGAGTAGTGGAGTGTGTCTTTGGTGTTACACGTGAGTCTTGCCCACTTCTCTTGTCATCTCTAACCGTCCATGACTTCGACACGTTCTGTGATGGCGCATTGCACGCCGCACGTCGTAAACTGCCTGACCAATACCCCAAAGATGTATCCCTTAGTTTGTGACATGATTGATGTCCCGAGTGTGTGGATCGTGGGATCCACAAAAAGGTAGCATGTAATGCTAAATTGAATAATCGCGTTATTCGCCAGAAGTTTATACTTGTGAAGTATCATGTATATTTTATGCAAAGAATCGCATCCCGGTGTGGTAAAGCGACGGGTGGTGATCACCATGACGCCTCATTGACCATTAACTCTGACCAGGGTTGTATAACCAAGCCGGTGAAGCCGGACGGATGATATGATCTTTGAGACACTTTCATCTGCATCAGTTGATGGAATCGGGGTTTTGAAGAGGTGCGAGGCATCGCTCTTGACTTGGAAAGGACCGACCGGCATGCGTGTAAACAGATGCCGGTGTACTGCGTCTGATCTCTCTTGTCCCATAAAGGCGCGATCTAGGCCACTTTCGATTTGACCGGCAAAGAGGGGTGGTTGAGATCGGTTTTGCGGCCGGTAATCCATTGCCGAAAAGGTGAAAACCCGTGACATGCCTAGTTTGGATGCGCGTTCCAAGACGACCTATCTTGGTCGGTCTTAGTCGATCGGCCTGACGTGTAGGGTGGTAGGCTGGTGTTCACGCCTATACCGATTGTCCCATGAAAACGGATCTAAGCCACTCAAATCGTCCGGTGAAGTTGAGTGTTCGAGAACAGTTTGCAATTTGGGAAGTGTAACCACGCAAGTTTAGACGCGCGTTTTGGGATAGCCAGGCATGATATGCCTTGGCCGATTAGGTGAGGGGATAGACGGCCCCACGGTGGTCATCTTTGACGGGTATGACCAGACACGCATAATCTAATCTGGGACCCTCCATTCGTGTAGGAGAAGATGGACGCTCGCGATGCTCGAAACCCTAATTTTGGCTTTCACGACCAGTATAACCATTCTCCATTTGGGCGCCTGCAATTGGGGGACCAATCATGGATTTAGTCCCACCGATTGGTCGAGTATGCGGGGCGGGCCCACGGTGATTGTGTTGACATGCTCACGGGCCCTTTGAATCTACATCTACACCCTCCATCTATACCTGCGAAGATGGATGGTTGAGATTTTGCGACATGTAATGTGCCGCAAACCCTACTTTAGGTTTCCGCCCATCTTATCTTCTCGGTTTGGACGTTTTGGCAATCTTGGCCACTGGAGGTGATCATGCGGGTCCGTGTTGGTTCGGCAAATGAATATTCCATACCCGCTTGGGGTTATGGATTGATAAGGTGTCCAACCATCTTTGGTGAAGTTGGATGAGCGATATCATATCGGTGTCTGATCGGTCTGGATGCTCATCGGGCTAGTATAACACACCGAGAGTTCTCAATCGGGCTAGTATAACACATCGAGAGTTGCAACACATGCGGGTATTTCGTACATGCTTTCATTATAATGCTTGGAGGTTCGTGTTGCTCTGCTGAGAGCAACACTAGTCGTCATGCCGCATCGATAATGAGTACAAGTAAATACAAGGGCCGCTTACGTGAGATTAATTAATAATGCTATAAATTCCAGGTATATGAGATTGTTGCTACATGCTCCAACTGGATGAATTTCATGTATTCACTGAGAATGGGATTGTTGCCACATGCTCCAACAACGGATGAATTTCATGTATTACAGAATGGGATTGTTGCCACATGCTCCATTCTAGGTGAATTAGTAAAGTGAAGGAGTATCCAACACTTATTAATGGCTTTATCTTTTACAAGATGTCGGCATGATTTTCTCGGTTTTCACAATTTTAACCTTAAATGAAAATCCACCATCAACATTAAGTCCCCCTTCCTAGCACATAATGGTTACACTATCGTGGGGTAGGCATGAGATGGTGACATATACAAACGAAGAAGACAAGATATAGGAAGTCTGAGGGATTCTCGGCGTGGGCAATCCTCCATACGTGCGCGATCTCAAGCCTTGATGGACCGGCTTCCTTCCTTAGGGTATTTGAATCAAAAGGAATCCAAACAAAAGAGGAATCCTTGTTCTATTGGGATTCTTCTAATTTTTGTCTATAAAAGAGACCAACCTATTTTCTTTTTTCTCACTGTAATTTTTTTTTTTTTTGTTGAGCAGCTCCCGTCCGTGACCAACGCGCCGCTCCTCGTGACGCCCTTGGGTGCCACTAGGAGTTGCCACCGCAGAACGGCGCCGCCGTCCGTCCATCCAAGGTATGCTTCACTTTTTTTTAGGAAAATCCTAATTTCTTAGGTAAAAATCTTTTTGATAGATACATCATGCTTAGATTTCTCATCAAGATTGATAGTAAAAATCACCCATTTTTGCTAGGATGGTTTAGTTCCGCAAGTCCGTGAACACGTCGTTTTTGCTTCTTCTTCCGTTGTTGCATGCAAAACTAGCTTCTTAGGTTGTAGCTTGGAAAGAGAAATTTGGCTTGAATTCCATGAACACAATTCTTATGAAAAAAACCGTGTTATAATACGTGTATACGAATGTGGTCCCACCATGTGTGCTTGATCCGAGCGTGGGTCCCGCCCACATCCTTGATTAAAGTCGACCTGTACTAGCCTTGTGCCCGGACATGAAGCTTGAGTAATACCAGACTTGAAACCAATAGGACTTGAAACTTATACGAGACTTGAAACTTGAGCCGGTGCTTGAAACTTGAATGGGTCTTGGACCCAATCTCGATCTTGTGTATTAGAGACGTGAATGCAGTTCACATTCGTTTTTTTTTTTTATATATACAATCGGCGACTCCTGTATTTATTGTAGAATGAAGAAAAGAACTCTGTCAATATGTCTTCTCGGGAGATAATCTTTCGTGCCGAATTAGGGGTGTTGACAGCTTTCAAAGATATGTAGAACATTCTTTGATGAGTTTTTCACCTTGTCTTTTCCAAACATTAGGAAACATCCCTCTCACAGATAGTCCGCTTCCGATTTAGAAAATATAGAAGATGATTCATCTTCTTTCGGCACTTGTGATGAGGTTCGTCTTCAAAGAAATGAATATCAGCCATCTCTATCGACTTCAAGACTTGTCATACTCCACCGGCCTCTTATGAAGGATGGATGAGGCGCATGTTGAATAATAAGAACATTAAAGCCAATTTGACCAAAGCGCAAATCCTCGATGCGGTGATGGCATCTGCTACTCTTGAAATTAAGAAAGACTGCGGGATTGATTACTTTCATTTATCGGTGGCGCCCTTCTACTCATACGGCTATATCTAGGTGAGGGGAGAGATGACTATTACTCGGGAAAGCGTAGCTGCATTGATGAACCTTCATTCTTTGGGAATCTTTATTATGAGCTTTATGACACGGAACATCGTGATTATAACACTATACTCTAGAAGGTGACAGAATTCGACGGATCTGGACAAGGAGGAGAAAAAGATACAAGATGCTTTTTTACACTGGTGGTATGGAATGGTCTCCTGTAAACCCGGGCGAATCGGGAGTTGGAAAACGAGGCAGTGTGATTGCATTCCCTGTCTTTGTGGTTATCCGAGAGATATATATGACGAGTTCTGGAAAGAAACCATAAGGGTGTTCTTTAAGATTGCTATAAAGCTAGCAAAAGGCGAAGTTCTTCCCTTAGGTGCCTTGTTCCTTGGATCATTGTATTCTCATCTGACGCCTTAGCAATGGATATGCATGTTTCCAACGGGTACAAGAAGGTGGAGTCGTATGTCCACTTCGCTTTTCTTCAAAGGCGTTCTTGTGGGAACATTTCAAAAGTTATGCTCCTGCTCCTGCAACTTCGCTCGGCAATTTGTATGGTGGCTCGAGAATACTCTGTTGGCAGAGGAAGCGTCCCAGAACCGGTGCGAGACTCGTGGATATCTTTGATAATGTGTCTTTGTTGATGGTGGGTTTTCATTTGAGGTTAAATTTATAAAAAACCGGAAAAATTATGCGCTGACATCTTGTAAAAGATAAAGCCATTTATAAGTGTTGGATACTCCCTCACTTAATTCACCAAGAATGGAGCATGTAGCAACAATCCTATTCTGTGAATACATGAAATTCCTTCAGGTTGGAGCATGTAGCAACAATCCCATCCTGTGAATTTCATATCAGCCCTATATTTCCAAGACTCATTATCGGTGTGGCATGACGACCGAGTGTTACTCTTATGAGTAACACGAACCTCCAAGCACTATAATGAAACCATGTACGAAATACCCGCACAGTTTGACTCTCGGTGTGTTATACTAGCCCGATTGAGCCCCTCTCCCTGTGTGTTATACTAGCCCGGATTGAGCATCCCACTGACAGTATCGGTCCGGATATGATCCGATCGCAGCCATCCAACTCCATAAGCATGATTGGATGACCCCGCATCAATTCCATCACCCCCCAAGGGTATGGAATACCCATGGCCGACCCGCATGGTCGGTCATTGGCCTAGTTGCCAAGAAACCGTCCATACCAAGCATTATGGACGGAAAACCCTAAATTAGGGTTTGCGGCATATTACATGTGTTGCAAAGTCTGGTCTCCAACCATCCATCTTCGCAGTGTATAGATGGAGGGTGTAGATGTAGATTCAAAGGGCCCCAGAGCATGTCAACACGATCACTGTGGAAACCGCTACATACTTGACCAATCTGGTCAAAACCAACCATACTTGGTTGCAACAAATTCGCACGCCCAAAGAGAGCATGGTCGCACGGCTTTGAAAGCCAAAATTAGGGTTTCAAGCTATCACATGAGCGTCCATCTTCTCCTGCAAGACGAATGGAGGGTCACATATTAGATTAAGCAGGTCCGGTCATACCAGCATGACCACCGTGGGCCCGTCTATCCCCTCACTTGATCGGCCAAGGCATATCATGCCTGGCCATCCCAAAACGCACCTCCCAAAATGCAAACTAATCTCGACCGTTCAACTTCGCCGGACGATTTGAGTGGTTCAGATCACGTTTTCATGGGATAATCAAGTGTAGGCGTGAATCCCAGCCTACCACCTTCACGCCAGGCCAACCGACCAAGTTCGACCAAGATCGGTCGTCTTGGAACACGCGCTTTGAAGAGGACGTGACGAGCGGCCCTTGCGGGGCATTGGTTTTCTATCGCCGATTGATCCCACCACTCGATTTCACCTGGATGAATTGAGTGACCCGGATCATACTTTCGTGAGGGAATGGAGTATAGGCGCAAAAACACCGTCATGCCGTCTACACGCATGTATGGTCGGCCTGGCCAAAATTGTATCCCATGCTTGGTTTCGTAGAGTCAAGAGTGATGCCTGCGCACCTCTTCAAAACCCTAATTTCATTAACGGCCGCAGATGAGTGTCTCAAAGATCATATCATCGCCCAACTTCACCAGCTTTTGGTTATACATCCTCGGTCGGAGTTAATTGGTCAGGTGAGGCGTCATTTCCCATCACTTTACCACACCATCATGCAAGTACATGCATAGAATACACACGGTACTTCACAAGTATAGACTTCCGAATAACGCAGGTTATTCAATTCAAGATTACATGCTATCTTTCTTTCGTGGATCCACGATTCACACATTCCGGACATCAATCATGTCACAAATCGGGGATACATATCGGGGTATTGGTCCGGGCGGTTTACGGCAAGGCGGCAGGCAACGCGCCATCACAAGAACGTGTCGGAAGTCATGGACGGTTAGAGATGAACGGGAGAAGTGGGCAAGACCGGTCGCGGTGGCACCGACGCACAACTCCACTACTCCATCACTCCACTTCCTCCACTTCCCACGAGAGACGTGAATAAGGCTCAATGACTTGTATAAATAGGTTCTCCGCCCTATTTCAAACAACAACACAATTCCAGATTGAGACGTAAAACCAAGTGTTAATACAAAAACGTATTCCAACACCCAGAGCTTGTTGCATCAATCACAAGCCTCAAGCCACCTTTCTGTTACAAGTCATAAGCAGGCCAACACCTTCACAATCTCAACACCTTCGCTTCCTCCCTAAGATCAACCCCATCTCCTTCACTTTGTGACCGAAACAAGTCTGGAACGGCCATTTCTTGGTTTAGGCCAGACTTGCACAGATTGATCTCTCGAATCTACAAGCACTCACCGGGCAGTGCATTTGTTTAAGGTTTAAATTCATTCCTCATCCACACCCCGAATTACAAAATTCTGCAGGAGTAGTTTTCACCCATAAACAATTGGCGACCACAGTGGGAGGTTGATCTATCGGTTGCAAAAAATTGAATTCTCAATTCTTCGGTTTTCGGCTCACGACGCATCCTCATCAGGAAACCACAGGTGGTTCAGATATCATGGGAAGTATAGTTAGAATGCTGGAGGATGTCTTAGCAAATCAAGTCGGTATCACCAGAAGGCAGAGCGAAACATTCCGCCTTTTGAATGATATAACATCACAATTACAAGAAGGGTCGTGCGTGCATCTATTCAAGTAATGCAAGAAACGTCTGGAATCCTTGGTCGTGGAGTCACGCCTTTACCGGTGGAGAGGCAAAAAGAGCGCGTAATCGCAAGGAGACTCAGGAAAGATGAACAACACGGTCCAGTCAACAATGAAGAATCGAGGCAACTCCACATAGGAAAGGACTTGCACGGAGTACTCAACGTCTACATGGATAAAGAAATGGAGCCTGCAGCTTACGGATCCGTCTTTGGAAGATTTATATCTCAAGACCCTTGTCGAAGCCGTGAAGAAATGCTTGAGGAAGGAGAGATCAATCAAGGAACACGTGAGTACGAGAGGATGGGAACGTACAACCCGATCACTCAACAGTGATATTACAACACCTCCCATTACCAGAGCCGGAGCGGCTTAAATCCCGCATCTCATCAAGTGTAACACCTCCGGTAGTCACCCGGAGCAACAACTTCCACTCCTTCATCAGGACGAGGAGCCGGAGGGACGAGAGGAGGACCATCCCCATTACCATTGCAGACTTGATGGAGAAGCAGGAAGTTCTTGACTCAAACGGATATGGCCGCAACTCAGAAAGAGGTACTCACTTTTCTTAAGACATTAATCGATCGATTTCCACAAGAGCGTGATGCCCTGGAGCAAAAAAGGAACGCATTCAACGACAGGAGAAGGTACTTCAGCGGCGCGGACCTCCATGGACTCGATCAAAAAAGCGACATCGATATGAGCGGTCCTGTCATGGAGACTCCTACACTGGGGACTGATCCTCACAACGACCCTCCTTAAGTCAAATCAATAGTTTCACTATGAACCAGAGGCCGGTGGATCGGGAAGCGTTTTCTCTACTGGAAAGTTTATGCGAACTTTCACACCTCTCGAAGAATCAGCGCACGGAGATATTTTGCTGCAATCAACCAGAGGAAATCATAACCGTGCCCTACATGTCACCGCATGCATCAAGGATTCAGAGTTCAAGACGGCCCTTATCGACACAGGAGCGTCTTCGAATGTGATTACTCTCAAGACTCTCAGGACATCCAAGGTTCTCCCAGGCAAGGTCGTACGGGAAGCCTCGCCACAATGACGGACTTTGAGGGAAACCAGCACATACGGGAGAATCTCCGCCGAAAGAATCAGACAAGTTCGTTGCATCCCACTCCCCACGTGGGCGTCAATTCAGGAAGAAGACCGGCTTGCATCATTGAGAGCTAAAACCCACGATGCATCTTTGCCGACGAAGCATTCTTCTCCATCCCCGTGAAGCCACGACCCACGTTCACACGAAGAGGAACGAACTTTTGCATAGTCGTGACCATAAAGGGAAAAACGGTATACCGATATCGCCATTATCAATTAGCGGGGAGACTGTTACCCAGTCTCCACCCAATGGAATGCTACAACATCAACGAACCACAAGAACAAGTGCTAGATGCTCCACAACAGCTGCAAGATGGCACCAACTCCACAACTAATGAGATTGAAATCGTTGAGGAATCTCCTAGGCCTATCTCCATCACCAACCTTGTGTACGGATAAACGCACGAAGCTCGTGGAACTTCTCAAAGAGTACCAGGACATATTCGCTTGGAGATATGAAGAAATGTCGTATTTAGATGAAAATTGGTCACCCATCATCTACATGTCATACCTGGATCCAAGTCGGCAAAACAGATTTGTAGTTGGGATCGTGTGCCGCATAGACTTCAGAGACTTGAACAGATCTTGCTCCAAAACGATCCCCTCTACCTAAACATCGACATGTTAGTAGATGCAACCAATGGACACGGCATGTTCTCCCGTATGGATGGATGTAGCGGCTACAACAGAGATAAGGATGTACGAGCATGATGCAAGTAAGATATCTTTTCGAACTCCTCTCGGAAATTTTTATTATACCATGCTGCCATTTGGTTTAAAGAATACCGTGCAACATATCAACGCTCTATGACGGCAATCTTCCACCGGAGCCGATACCTCAAGGGAGCAGCCTCAAGAAGATAACGATGTCCACGCATCATATCGAGCAAGATACGGGCGAGTCACTCTATCGATAAGGTGGTCGAACAAGATCCGAGCGAGTCACTTTTATCGCATGCTGGTACATGTCTATCATGCTATGTTGGAGAATCCGCGCTTTTGGTCATCCTCTGGAGTCATTGAACGCTCATGTACAACAACATATGCCTGATAGAAAGAACCCAGGCCGCCAGTAATGAAGAGCCTCATAATGTTTGTAGGGTCATATATCTCACCAACAGCGATACAACCTTCAGCCTTCAGTAAACAGGTTCCTAAAGCAAAGAAGAGGAAAACCACCGAGATACAACATCATGCGCGTCCGTCAACTCCAACTCCAAAGCACACATGCACGACTCCCACAATGATGAAACAATATCCAAGATATTCCATATCTGGCTCGACAACAACCACTACGAACAAACCATGTAAACCACGCTTGGGGATCGAGGCTCAGCATGAAGTTCCTTCACCGTCACCAAGGAATTCTTCAACATGAGAGAGATGGTCACCAAGAAGCATGGAATTCGCAAGGGTAAATCGAATCAAGAGGGAAACACTTCAACGCTCCTCTAGCAGAAGCCGCGTCAATGGTCTATTCAAGAGCCGCCTCAACGCTCTCTCCGGACCCACGTTCGCTTCGTAATCGCTTCAACACTCTCTAAAGGATCCACCTCAACGTTCGCACAGGGAAGCCACTTTAACATCCTCTCGAGTCGTTTCAACACTCAAGCTACATCAATAATCTGCGCTCTCGGTCAAGTTATCTTTGATGTACTCATTGCTCAACATACGCCTCATCCATCCTTCATGAGGACCCAGTGAGCATGAAAAACCCTAAAGTCGAAAGGAGGAGGGTTATCCTGTGGAACGGATATTTTCATATAGTTAAAAGGGCGCGATGAACAACTCATCATCAATATTCGGCATATCTTTGAAGCTTTTAACACCTCCTGACTTGGCACCAGCATTATCCCCTTAAGACATCTCAACAGAGTTCTTTTCTTCATTCTACAATAAAAGATGGGAGCGGTACTTGTATAAAAACGCGTGAGATGTGTAGTCACACACGACAGTAACACACATTCACTTTGGAGTACACAAGGCCGGTATTGGGTCCAAACACCGGTGTTGATCAAGTCACAAGTCCGGTGTTGATCAAGTCTCAAGACCGGTATTGATCAAGTCACGTGTATCACTCAAGTTTCAAGTCAGGTGTTGATCGAGTCACAAGTCCCGGTATTGCTCAAGCTTCAAGTCCGGTATTGCTCAAGCTTCAAGTCCGGTATTGATCAAGTCACAAGTCCTAAGATTGCTTAAGTTTCAAGACGGGTGTTGGTCAAGGGCACGAGGCTGGTATAAAGGTGACATTCAGTCCAGCATACACGATATGGGACCCACGTTCAATCAAGCATATATGGCGGGACCATATTTATTTGCACAACACGGTTCTCTTATGTCATGGGAATCATGTTCACGAAATTCAAGCCCACGTTCGATCAAACAGCCCGCAAGCCCCACAAACGACGCAAAAGGCGCACAGTCGTCGATTAGGGCACAACCCCACGATCGAGCTAAGCGGGCGCAATAGCCCCTCGACCTAATTGGGCATAACAAGGTCGATCCGGCAAGACCGACATTCAAACGGAGCAAGCACGGAGTGGGCCTCGACCGAAGAAGACATAGCAAGGTCGACCGAAGCAGTGCAAGACCGACATCATACTAGGGGAATGCTCTCCTAGATGCCTTTTGAACGTGACATACTCCAAGGACGGGATGACCCGTCTCTCCGGTAACATCTAACTTTGTCTCATAAAGTTTTATCTTTAATCTGTTACCATCTTATGCCTACCCCACAATAGTGTAATCATTGTGTGCTAGGCAGGGGACTTAATGTTGATGGTGGGTTTTCATTTGAGGCTAAATTTGTAAAAAACCGAAAAAAATTATGCGCTGACATCTTGTAAAAGATAAAGCCATTTATAAGTGTTGGATACTCCCTCACTTAATTCACCAAGAATGGAGCATGTAGCAACAATCCCATTCTCGTGAATACATGAAATTCCTCCAAGGTTGGAGCATGTAGCAACAATCCCATCCTCGTGAATTTCATATCAGCATTTGTATTTCCAGTACTTTATCGGTGTGGCATGACGACCGAGTGTTACTCTTACAGAGTAACACGAACCTCCAAGCACTATAATGAAACCATGTACGAAATACCCGTACAGGCTGACTCTCCGTGTGTTATACTAGCCCGATTGAGCCCCTCTCGGTGTGTTATACTAGCCCGATTGAGCATCCGGACTGACCGTATCAGTGCGGATATGATCTGATCGCAGTCATCCAACTCCATAAGCATGATTGGATGACCCCGCATCAATTCCATCACCCCAAGCGGTATGGAATACCCACAACGCCGACCCCGCATGGTCGGTCATTGGCCTAGCTTGCCAAGAAACCGTCCATACCAAGCATTATGGACGGAAAACCCTAAATTAGGGTTTGCGGCATATTACATGTGTTGCAAAGCAATCTCAACCGTACATCTTCGCGGTATAGATGGAGGTGTAGATGTAGATTCAAAGGGCCCAGAGCATGTCAACACGATCACCGTGGACCCGCCTACACACTTGACCAATCGGTCAAAACCAACCATACTTGGTTGCAACAAATTCGTACGCCCAAAGAGAGCATGGTCGCACGGCTTTGAAAGCCAAAATTAGGGTTTCAAGCCATCACGAGCGTCCATCTTCCCGACGAATGAAGGGTCACATATTAGATTAAGCAGTCCGGTCATACCAAAGATGACCACCGTGGGCCCATCTATCCCCTCACTTGATCGTCCAAGGCATATCATGCCTGGCCATCCCAAAACGCACGTCCAAACTTGCGTGGTCGCACCTCCCAAAACGCAAACTAATTTCGACCGCTCAACCCGCCGGACGATTTGAGTGGTTCGATCACGTTTTCATGGGATAATCAGGTGTAGGCGTGAACACCAGCCTACCACCTTCACGCCAGGCAATCGACCAAGTCCGACCAAGATTGGTCGTCTTGAACGCGCGCCCAAGAGGACGTGATTTGCGGCCCTTGCGGCATTGGTTTTCTATCGCAAATTGATCCAGACCACTCGATTTCACTGGGATGAATTGAGTGACCCAGATCATACTTTCGTGAGGGAATGGAGTATGGGCGCCACCATGTCATGCCGTCTACACGCATGTGTGGTCGGCCTGGCCAAAATTGTATGTCATGCTTGGTTTCGACCGAAGTCAAGAGTGATGCTCTGCGCACCTCTTCAAAACCCTAATTTCATTAATCGGTCGCAGATGAGTGTCTCAAAGATCATCTCATCCGTCCAACTTCACCGACTTGGTTATACAACCGGGTCAGGAGTTAATTGGTCAGTGAGGTGTCATTTCCCATCACTTTACCACACCATCATGCAGTACCTGCATAGAATACACACGGTACTTCACAAGTATCGACTTCCAATAACGTGATTATTCAATTCATTATTACATGCTATCTTTCTTTTCGTGGATCCACGATTCACACATTCCAGATATCAATCATGTCACAAACTGGGGGATACATACTGGGGTATTGGTCTGGCGGTTTACAGCGTGCAACGCGCCATCACAAGAACGTGTCAGGAAGTCATGGACGGTTAGAGATGAACAGGAGAAGTGGGCAAGACCGGGTCGTGTGGCACCGACGCACAACTCCACTACTCCATCACTCCACTTCCTCCACTTCCCACGCAGAGACGTGAATAAGGCTCAATGACTTGTATAAATAGGTTCTCCGCCCTATTTCAACAACAACACAAGTCCAGACGAGACAAAAACCAAGTGTTAATACAAAAACGTATTCCAACACCCGAGCTTGCCGGGCATCAATCACAAGCCTACTCACCTTTGTTACAAGTCATAAGCAAGCCAACACCTTCACAATCTCAATACCTTCTTCGCTTCCCTCTCTAAGATCAACCCCATCTCCTTCACTTTATGACCGAAACAAGTCCTGGAACGGCCATTTCTTGGTTTAAGTAGGACTTGGTGCAGATTGATCTCTCGATCTACAAGCACTCACCGCGCAAATGCATTTGCTTAAGGTTTAAATTCATTCCTCATCCACACCCCGAATTACCAAATTCTGCAGGAGTAGTTTTCACCCATAAACAGTCTTCTGTAACTTTCTGTCCATGGGGACCGACCCATTCTTCCACTGTTCAGCCGAAGACTTTTTGCTATCGCTTCTGACGGTCTTGACGCCGTGTTGCGTACCGATGCCAAGACTGTGAAGTTTGGAGAACTTATTTACTCGCACAAACTGCATTAAAGGGATATATTCCGTCTCTATTCAACGAAGCTTTGACCAGTGACTCCATACAACATTGACAGGGCTGCTCGTCAAATGGGATTTGACCAGGGCGTCCCATTTATCCGCCCATCAGAGGCTCCGAAAGAACTTCTCTCGAGTATCCTTAATGCTGACGTGTTTTTAGAACGGATGACTCTTCCTTTCTGGCCTATCGGGAGAAATTCAGTGGTAACCGATCAATATAAGGAATTCTGGAATAAGCAATCGTTGGCTTTTCGTGAGCTCGGAGAGGACGTTGTGATGAGTTCCCATGGTGAGCCATCTTCGACGTCCCGAAGGAGCACTTAGGTTGAGGCCACTACAGCCAACGGACCGAGAATTGAGGATTGCGGTCCCCAAGCGAGGAGAGATCTAAGAAGCGTGCATGTGGTTTGGTGATCCTCAATTCCTCCAATATCCGGTATTTAAATCTCTTTCTGTTGATTCCTTCATTTCTCCAGAGTAAATTCTTCTAAGAGTGATCCTTGCTTGAAATCAGGGAATTCCGAAAGAGAATGTCTTCACAAGTTTGGAGCGCATTCAGAATGAGAAGGCTGGTAATGTTGTCCTTCATTATGAGAGGTCTGGAAGTACTGACCTTCATGCTGAGAAGTCTGGCGGTACTGATCTTCATGCTGAGAAGTCTGGCGAAACCACTCCTTTTTCAGACCATGACAGAGATGATGCAAGCTCGGTTGGACAAGGTGCCTCCCTAAGTGATCTTTTTGATGAGGTCGTGATGGAAATTAGCACCCAGAGCGAAGTAGATATCGGGAGGAATGTAAGAGAGGCAACATCCGTTATTGTTGAGGTGGCTCCCCTTGAAGAATGTTCTAAAGCGTGTTCCAATCAATAAAGCATCGTGGCGACTTCTTCTGAAAGACCTCCTGCAACTGACAAGGCTCCTGTGAATGGTGAAGTATTGGTAGGGCAACCTGGAGCTTTGTTCGATCCTCCGTTCATTGTTCCTTATCCAGGTCATGTGTTGGTTGGAGGATTCAGTGTGCCATCTCGGTTTGAAGAGTTGTACACAACGATATGGGAGAAACACGGCCACATTTCTACCACTACGAGGCTCAAAAGTCGTCTTGCATTGGTCAACCGCGTTCAGGAAGCTTTAATTTCTATCTTTGGGATGAGCGTCACAACTGGTCGAATGGTTTCTGAGTAGATGATTGAAGACTGGAAGTGCCATCGAAATGTGTTTGTGCAGTACGACTTCAATGCTCCTTGGTTCCTCAAAGGGTTCTCCGAGATTCAGGAGCTCCAGAAATTACAAGGTGAAGCCCCTTCTGCAGAATGTGTTACTCGCCAGGAAGAAGAGGTTGAAAGGTTGTCTGAGGAGTTGAAGTCAAGCAAAGCTGTACTTCAAAGGATAAAAAGTCGCTCTTGCCCAGAAGGACGAGTTGCTGATGAAGGACTTTCCTTGAAGGATTCGTGCTATACACCTGTCTCTTCTTTTTCTTTTTGAGTGATAGTGAGGATTTCTTTTCATAATTTGACTTCCAGTTTTGAATTAATAGGTAATTGAATTGGTTTATTTTGAGATAGTTTTGTGAATAACTTTTCTGAAAGAGGTTATTTTAAATGGAATTTGCATCTTGGTCATGAATGATTGCACATGTCATATGAAATTGCAAATGTCGTGTAAAAGGGAGGTATGAAGGGAAGCAAACATGCGTTTGATCATGAGCCTCTTTTCTCCAAGTGCGGGATGCTAAGTCCCAGGTGAATTCTAAAACTATCTTTCTTGTAAAATTGCTGAATATAACTTACTTGCTTTTGAAGTCTCACTTGTATCAAACCGAAGTAGCCTCTCCAAGGAAGTCGTCCGCATTAATTTTTTAGAGAATGAGAGCTATCCCTCTGAACCAAGTTTCTCCTGAACAATGCGTTTCAAAGCGTTGCACTCACCGGGTAGGGTGGTGAAGGAACCGGTGGAAGTGACAAGACTCGGGTCCATTACTTCTTCGTGGTGGTGTGGACGCCATCTGGAGGTAGCTCCACCTCTCCGTTTCGCACCCACGCCCAAAGAACCCCAAAATCTTATTTATTGGGAAGGAAAAGTGTAGGTACCTTGAGTCTAGCTTTTCCTGTGTTAGTGGGCGTAGTGATGTCTCTTCGTGGCTTTGATGTGGAGCACGTTCCGGAGATGAAGTTGGAAGATTTGTGAGTGTCATCATATCTGCGGATCGTTTGCCTGGGTAAAGGGATGTGGAAGGTGTCGTAATATCACTGCTGAGTGATCGAATTGAACGCTCCCATCCTCTGTATTCACGTATTTCTTGATTTATCTCCCCTTCCTCAAGCATTTCTTCTCTTGGTTGAAAGGTCGATGCGGATTGGACAGTCTTTCGGGCTGCAACAAGAGTCTTGAGATATAAATCTTCTAGCAGGGCTCCGTAGGCTGCAGGCTCTCTTTCCTTATCTGGCAGACGTTGTAGTACTCCGGACAAGTGCTTTCCTCTCGTGAGGTTGCCTCGAGTCTTCATTGTTGGCGGACCATGTTGTTCATCTTTCCGAGCCTCCGCGATTACGCGCCCTTTTTGCTTCTCCACTGGTAAAGGTGTGACCCCTGGCCAAGGATCCAGCGTTTCTCGTACTGTCTGAGTAGATGTCTGTCGACCCTTCTTGTAATTGTGCTGTTATATCATTCAAAAGGCGGAATGTTTCGCTCTGTCTTCTAGTGATACCAGCTTGATTTGCCAAGACATCTTCCAGCATTCTTGCTATACTTCCCATGGTATCTGAACCACCTGTGGTTTCCTGGGGAGGATACATCGCGAGATGAAAACCGAAAAATTGAGAATTCAATTTTTTTTTTTGCAACCGAGAGATCAACCTCCCATTGTGGTCGCCAATTGTTTATGGGTGAAAACTATTCCTGCCGGATTTGGTAATTTGGGGTGTGTGGATGAGGAATGAATCTAAACCCTAAACAAATGCACTGCGCGGTGAGTGCTTGTAGATTCGGAAATCAATCTGTGCAAGTCTGGCCTAAACCAAGAAATGGCCGTTCCAGACTTGTTTCGGTCACAAAGTGAAGGAACTGGGGTTGATCTTAGGAAGGGAAGCGAAGAAGGTGTTGAGATTGTGAAGGTGTTGGCTTGCTTATGACTTTTAACAGAAAGGTGAGCAGGCTTACGATTGATGCAAGTGAGGTCGGGTGTTTGAATACATTGTGTATTAACACTTGGTTTCTGTCTCGTCTGGACTTGTGTTGTTTTTCTCTTGTGTTGAAAATAGGAAGGAGAACCTATTTATACAAGTCATTTGAGCCTTATTCACGTCTCTCGTGGGAAGTGGAGGAAGTGGAGTGATGGAGTAGTGGAGGTGTGTGTGCTGGTGTTACACGACTAGTCTTGCCCACTTCTCCCTGTCATCTCTAACCGTCCATGACTTCTCGACATGTTCTTGTGATGATGCGCGTTGCCGCCGCACGTTGTAAACCGCTGACCAATACCCAGTATGTATCCCAGTTTGTGACATGATTGATGTCTCGAGTGTGTGGATCGTGGGATCCACAAAAGGTAGCATGTAATGCTAAATTGAATAACCGCGTTATTCGGGAAGTTGATACTTGTGAAGTATCATGTGTATTTTATGCAGGTACTGCATCCTGGTGTGGTAAAGCGATGGATGGTGATCACCATGACGCCTCATTGACCAATTAACTCCTGACTAGGGTTGTATAACCAAGCCGGTGAAGCTGGACGGACGAAATGATCTTTGAGACACTCATCTGCGACCAGTTGATGGAATCGAGGCTTTTTGAAGAGGTGCGCAGCATCACTCTTCAGCTTGGTCGAAACCAAGCATGGGAAGGGTTTTGGAAAGGACCGACCGGGCATGCGTGTAAACAGCATGCCGATGTACACGTCCGTATCTCTCTGTCCCATAAAGGCGCGATCTAGGCCACTCGATTTGACCGGCAAAGAGGGGTGGTTGAGATCGGTTTTGCGGCGAAATCCATTGCCGCAAAGGAATTGGAAACTGCGTGACATGCCTAGTTTGGATGCGCGTTCCAAGACGACCAATCTTGGTCGGTCTTGGTCGATCAGTCTGGCGTGTAGGTGGTAGGCCGGTGTTCACGCCTATACCTGACTGTCCCATGAAAACATGATCTAAGCCACTCAAATCGTCCGGTGAAGTTGAGTGGTCGAGATCAGTTTGCAATTTGGGAAGTGTAACCACGCCCAAGTTTGACGCGTTTTGGGATAGCAGGCATGATATGCCTTGGCCGATCAGTGTGAGGGGATAGACGGGGCCCACGGTGGTCATGCTGGTATGACCGGACCCGCTAATCTAACTGGGACCCTCCATTAGTGCGGAGAAGATGGACGCTCGCGATGCTCGAAACCCTAATTGTGGCTTTCACGGCCAGTGTAACCATGCTCCGTTTGGGCGCACGAATTAGGACGACCAACCATGGTTTGGTCCCGACCGATTGGTCAAGTATGTAGGCGGGCCCACAAAGTGATTGTGTTGACATGCTCGGGCCCTTTGAATCTACATCTATACCCTCCATCTATACCTGCGAAGATGGATGGTTGAGACCATTTTGCGACACATGTAATGTGCCGCAAACCCTAATTTAGGTTTTCCGCCCATACCGCTCTGGTTTGGACGTTTTGCCAAGCTAGGCCAATTCTGAGGCCGATCATGCGGGGTCCGCGTTGGTTCGGCAGTGAATATTCCATACCGCTTGGGGGTTATGGAATTGATCTGGGCCATCCAATCATGCTGGTGAAGTTGGATGAACGAGATCATATCCAGAATGATACGGTCATTCTGGATGCTGAATCGGGCTAGTATAACACACCGAGAGTTCTCAATCGGGCTAGTATAACACACCGAGAGTTGCAACCTATACGGGTATTTCGTACATGCTTTCATTATAATGCTTGGAGGTTCGTGTTGCTCGCTTGAGAGCAACACTCGATTACGTCATGCCGCACCGATAATGAGTACAGAAATACAAGGCTTCTTACGCATTAATTAATAATTCTATAAATTCATTGTGGTATATGGGATTGTTGCTACATGCTCCAACTGGATGAATTTCATGTATTCACGAGAATGGGATTGTTGCCACATGCTCCATTCTAGGTGAATTAGTAAACTGAAGGAGTATCCAACACTTATTAATGGCTTTATCTTTTACAAGATGTCAGTGCATGATTTTCTGGTTTTTTACAATTTTAACCTTAAATGAAAATCCACCATCAACACCCCTTTATGTTTCTATTTTTTTTTTTTTCAGCTGCACAAATATTCAGACAGTCATAATTCATAGGATTGTAATATAAAGTTTGAAAAATATTGTAGCTTGGGGTTGTAATAATAGATTCCAACCATTGCTATTATCACCTGTAGAATTTATTTTTTTATACATCGAATTTACCGTAAAATTATCATTAGTGTTTAGAGCCAATTCAGTTGTTTCTTCATCTCGAACCGCTAGACTTATTTTAAGGATACAGTTTATTATATTTTGGTCAAAACATGTTCTCAGTTTGTTCATATACCAAGTTTTCACATCAGTAAGCAATTGGCTTCTGTTATCATATCTTTCGTTCCCCTACTTGGTTTTTGTATGAAAGGATTAATTTCTGGAATCCAGTGATCATTCCATACATTAATCATAGTCCCTCTACCTACTCTCCACAAGCAGTATTTCTGAATTTGTTTACACCATTTAAGTTACCTTTCCAAACCTAATTGTCTCTCTGTTTTGGTTTAGGTTTCATATGGGCCTTGTTTGGTAAAATTTATGATTATAGATAATCATAAATTGATAAATGATTTCGATATAATCATTTTTAAAATAATTTTTTCCAAACATTTTTTTTTTCAAATAATTGATTATCTTAGAATAATGATCTCTAAAAGGAGAGCAAAGAACAATGATTTAGGATATTTTTTAGTCCTATGTTGTTTTTTTGTCTCTCTCTTGATAGTTTAGAGAAAATAAGAAGAAAAAATTCAATTTGAGTTCCTTAGAAAAAATAATTGATTATAATAAATTTTTAAAACAACTTTTTCCAGTTTATGGAAATAATGGATTTTTTCAATTATGATTAAAATAACCAATTATTATAATGGTTACCAAACGCATATAGAATCCATTATAATCTGCATAATGGATTATGGGCTGATAATCCATTAAAATAATGGTTACCAAACAGCCCCATGGAGAATATCAGTATTAGAATAATATGTAGCCTTTAAGAGCTTAGCACAAAGAGAATCTGGGTTTTCCTTCGACCTCCATCTCATTTTTGCCGACATGGCATACTTAAAGTTTTCCAAATTTTGAAACCCCACTCCTCCTTCAGACAAATACCTACAAACAGACTCCCAAGATTTTAAATAAACCATTTTTTTTCCTTGTTCATTTTTTCCTGTATCACTCTTCCCCCACCAATAATCTATTTAGAGATTGCTTAATTTTTTACAGATTTTCTTAGGTATTTTAAAACAATTCATTTGGTAAACAGTTAACGAAGAGGTAATAATTTTTATCGTAACTGATTTTCCAGCAGTGTTAAGGTCTTTTCCACTACAACCAACCAGTCTATTAAGCATGTATTCAATTAACGGTTCAAAACTTTTTATCTTTGACTTATTAGTAAATAAAGGGGCTTCTAAAGTTCTATCATTTAAAGGGATAGCCTTAACTCCTAGAATTAGTTGTATCTCTAATTTCAAGGTTAGATCTCTGGGACTAGAAAAGACACTGGACTTACTAAGATTTATTAATCGCCCAGAAACCTCGCCAAACTCAGAAAACATTTTAACTAAATTTGTGCTGGTAGTTTTGTTAGCCCCACAGAAAATTAAACAGTCGTCAGCAAATAAAAGATAGCTTACCGACGTGACATTTTTACAAATTTTTATCAGGGCTTAATTGGGGGCGATGGAAAATTATAAGGGGTTTCCAAAATGATGGTGAAAGTACGAGTTTACCCTTCCCTTAAAATTTACCCTAAAATCCTATTAAGACTTAAGCTAGGCCCCATTTCATTTCAACACAATACGCTTACTCTTCTTCTCCTCCCCCCCTTACTCTCAGTCGTTCCATTTTCTCCATTAACGACTGTGGAGATTATTATTTTTTTCATCTGATTCATCGTCTAATTCGTCGATGCGAAAACTTTAATCGACGATTAACTTCTTCTACAAATATGGCACGTACGAAGACGACTGCAAGACTAGCACTTCAAAATCTCGATCTCGTCGATACCGCTAATGTGGTGAAGGAGTATTGGAGAACAAGGCAGAAATCAAAACCGCCGGAGAAAGAAATGGCTCCAATCAGAAGGTATGTCCATTAAAACCCTGAACTCTAACTTGGGTTTCAGTTTAATTTGATGTTCTACTGAAAAATTAGGTTTTGAATCGGAAAAATTGGATTCTCAGAAATCGAGACGCTAATCACGAGGGTGTTGTTTGCTTAACGATTTTTGTTCTGTATGTTTGAATCTTGAGAAATCGTCAACTATTAGGGTGGCGGAGTAAACGATCCCTGCTGTAGTTAGGTTAGTATCGTTAAGCAATTTTTTTTCCTTAAAGATTTTTGATATGCATGTTCAGTTCATCAAAAATCTTTAATTATGAGCAATAGGTAAAAACGATTCTAGGTTGGTTGTATGATAACGATTCTAGTCGCTAATCATATAATTTAAATGTGGCCGACATTAGACGACCATTTTTATCCATTAACGATTCTATGATATGCTAAACCATCGCTCTGTCCCAAATAATGAAAGAGTCGTTAAGAAAAAAAGCTTGAATCGGCAAGCATAAATTGAGAATCGTTAGCTAAATACATGTGGTCATTAGTTTTTGTAAGGGTCGTTTTTTTTTTTTTTTTAAAAAAATTTCTGACGACCCTTTGATATTTTTGTTGTCTTTGGCTAACAGTAGCAAGAATAAAAAAGATAAGCTTCCCATGGTAACTCCTCCATCCAGATCTCCCCGCCACGGAAAATACTTAAATGTCGTTCTATTACGAGGAAAAACACCGAGTAAGGTAGCCTTAATTATCCGCGAACCCAGACCCATGTAATGATTTGTCTGAATTGCCGGCTTCATCCACTGCTGTTATATCCGCAACCGGAAGCGAGGAAGAAGAAGTTGCGGAACATGAAGAAATTCCTTTAGAAGGTGAATATGCTGCTTATGATGATGAGGAGGATGGTAATGGTGGTGATGGGGGAATGGTGATAATCGTGGTAATGAGGAGGCAGAGATTGAGGAAGAGGAGGATGAAGGTAATGATGATGATGAGGTTGAGGATGAGGATGGTAATGATGGAAATGGTGGTGGTAGAGGTGATAAAGAGGAGGATGAGGATGATGGAAATGATGGAAATGGTAATGAAAGAAATGATGATGGTAGTGGTGATGATGGTGAGGAGGAGGAGGATGAGGAGGAGATTTAGGAGGTTGCGGAGGATGTGGCGCAGCCACAGCCGAAGGAGAAAGTCCCAATCGTACCCAGCGCGCGACACATTCCACCTAAGCGTTTGCAGCTTACTCGTCTTAGCAATGGGAAAGCCATAGGTGAACCTAAAGACGGCGGCAAAGTTCTATTTGGATATGATAGATCATGGGCCCGTACCATCAACGAGACAATTGTAACATTCTTAACTTTGCTTTTCATATGATATGTTGATATTCAATTTCTTATGTTTAATTTATATTTATTTGTATTTTGTAGGATCATAAGAATGCCAAGCGTCTTTTTAGACACCAATCTTCTTATGCAAAAATGAAAAATGGCCGCTATAAGGTGAATGTGCAAGAGTGAGAGACATTGTTGAAATCAGGTTTGTATGCTGCGGTTGAGAACTCTATGATTGCGTATGACAAGGCCGGGCAGTATCATGTTTTTGTGAGAGGTATTATGGTGAAGTCGATACATTCCAATTCCCTTTTGGCGAGATGGCATTGATTCCTGAAGATGCAGAACAGATTCTAGGATTGTAGGTTGAAGGAAAATCTACGGGTGAAGTGTTCAAGAAAAACCTAGAGTAGGATAAAATATATGCATTGACGAAGAAGTTATTTGGCTGGGATAAAGATACAACGTTTGGCCTTTTCGTCAAGGGAAAAAAGTACCCAAAGAGAGAGTTTAAACTCAAAGTTATTAGAAGGATGTATGTTGGGTCACTTGAGAGAGACGGAGACAATCAACTACTATATGATATGGAAGTTCGTGCAACGGCAGCCGCATACTTGTTATATGTCCTTGGTTCAGTTATATTTCCCGATAGCAAAGGAAATAGAATAAGCGTCAACCTTCTTCAACTTTTGGACCCTTTGGAGGAAGTTAGTAGGTATACGTGGGGACTGCTATAATAGCACATTTGAACGCTGAGCTAGCAAAGGCATCCCTGGAATGAATTTCTCAAATGAACGAGAATTTGGATTTACTTCAGGTAATTTGAGATATCAATTTTTTTCGTTGTTTGTAACATTTGTTGGTTTAATTTAAAAAAAAAATTGTTTTTATTTTCCTTTCCCGGTGATGTGTTTTAGGTATGGATTTACGAGCATTTCCCTTCATTGATCAAAGGCGATGAAGACGTCCAATTTGAGCCAACATGGGACAATACTAAACCAAGAGGAACCCGATACAAGTACACTGGGAGTCAGGATAAGGAGGAAACTCAGAAGTTTAAGTTGTTAGCCATGCGCCGAAAATTGGACAACATGACAGCCAAAGAGGTAAACTTTGATCCGTACAAGGAAGATAGAGTAGGAGGAATCCAAGATCTCGTATATTACCATGGCCTTCTGTTTTACCCTTATGGATATTCAATGTACAATCCGATTAGAGTATTGCGTCAGCTTGGGTATATTCAATATTCACCCGATGAGGATTATGTACCACCGTTAAAATATAATTTAAAAAAATGCAAGGCGGACGGAAAGACGTTGGATGTTGTTTACGAACCTGAGCCTAAGACTGAGCATTGGAATGATAGGCATTTGGGTACTAGTAAGGTAGACATCTCTTTTTGGGAGCATGTTAATGAAGGTCACGAGGTAACTGTAGATTACACGCCATGGTACGAATGCTTCTCCCACAGTCGGGTGATAAGGATTGATCAGACTACGGGTAGGAGAAGCAACAAAGCATCTTCCTCTGATTCTACAGATGACACTAGACCTGACTCTAGCATTCTTAAGCTTATGGTAAGTACTTATTTTTCGAATTGTGTTAATCATTTTCATACAATTTTAATTATGTTAATTTTAATCGGTATTTGAATGCAAATAGAGGGAACGAATGAAAACTTTTATGAAGTCATTTTGTTGCAAAGCCGACAAGGGAGAAGTGATAGAACCTGAGCAAAGTCGTATGTACGCTGAGTGCTACCAACACATTGAAAATCCACAAGCGAAGAAAATGTTTGATGATCTAGCAAAGCAATGTAAGAATACAAGGAGAACAGCTAGCCAGCTAAGACAAGCACGTGCTAGTGTAGAAGAAGGTAGTTCTCCAAGGGGCAGTCCTGAACAGGGTCCTTCAAAGAAAAGTCGGACATCATCAAGTTAGGGAAGTCAGTGAGGTCGAGGTCGTGGTGGTGATAGTGGGTGAGGATATGTTTTAAAGTTTGAATACATCTACAACTTATGTCTTTTGGTATTGTCGACTTGAACTTACGACTGTCTTAGATACAACTATTTTCTGTAGTTCGTATTATCGGTTTGGTTTGGACGGTGGTGTTTGTTTGTTAAAACTATTTTGTGTTATTTGCCTTTCCTAACAATTTAGCATGATGTTTAGAAGTTGGTGTGCTTATATGATTGTTAAAATGATGAGGACCATGACATTGAAGAGCTGGAAAATATGTTAACTTGTTGTTAGAGGCGTCAATATTTTTTTTTACAGATCAACGACTCTGATCTTCTCAAAATAAAATGAGTTTTAGAGTCGTCAATGAATTTTTTGCAGACGAATGACTCCATTCCTCTCATGTTTGAGTCGTTAACAAAGTTTTTGCAGAAAAATGACTCAGATGTAGAAGGCCAAACCACCTCTCTGTTTGATTTAATTAAAGGGTCGTTAACCTTATATATGAACCACTAACGATTCTATTTTGACGACCCATTTATTAAATTCTTATGCTACATTACAGTTCATCTAAATAAATTCTTTTCAACTCATTACATGTTATTCCTTTTCCTGGTGCGAGACTCAACTACCATTGCGGCTTCGATATGATAAAACTGCTCTCCTCTCCATTTGGTATATGCATCCTGGGCCGCACGCCTATCCCATTTGTTCCTCGCGAGAAACTCGTTGTACTTGGTGCACAATTTCATAACGTGAATTGTCCTATCACGAATGTGGGAGGGTTCATAATCATACCGTAGTTTATAGTTGTAATTAACGAATGGAATCCAACCAACTTGTCTCCAAAATATACTCTCATGTTGATGTTCTTCGGGAAGATCTTTGACGATGTAATAATTTTTAACCCATTCGGTCTCTTCCCCGACTTGCTTGAATACTTCACGGAGATGGGCTTGTTTTACGGCTCGTTTTTTTGCCTCCCGTATCTCTTCTTCTTCCTTCGTAGGATATGGCGTGAAACTGTATGATTTTTTAGTAGGTCGCATGCTTCTTATGCGTATCTCTTCTTCCATTGCCAATATTGATTCGGTTGGTCGCTTGCATCTTCTAAGTATGCTTTCAATTGAATTGGTAGTTGATGACAAACTTTCCATTGAATAAATGATTTACTTTGATTGTTTTAAGTTTTATTTGCTAGTCAATGATTCAATATTTATATAGAAAATATTCCAACGGCTATTTTTTTGGGAAATAGTATCTTCAAAAAAAGTCGTTGTAGGTATATGTACGGAGTCGTTAAGTATTAGTATTAGAAAACTAACGACCGAAAATGTAAAGTAAACCTCCAGGAGACATCCAGTTTTGAGTCGTTAATTTTTATGAATTTAACGATGACGACCAAAATGGTCTACAAGAGTCGTTGGTTTGTTAATAGAGTTGTTGACGACTTCAAATATGTATCCCTAAAGTCGTTTGTTTATTAATGGACTGCAGGAGTCGTTAGTTAATTAATATATTTTTTAACGACCTCAAATGGTATGGTTGGAGTCGTTTTTTTATTAATAGTACATCAACGATCCATAAGTTCCAAAACATCCAGGAGGCCATCAAAAATGGAGTACTAGAGTCGTTAGTTTATAATAAGACATATTAACGACCTCAAATATGTATACTTAGAGTCGTTTGTTTAAGAATAACCCAATAACGACCCTTAAGTTCCCAAAACTTAACGGGATCATCAAAATGGACTACTAAAGTCGTTAATTTTTATGAATACTTAATTAACGACTCTCCTTGATTAGGTAAGAGTCGTTAGGTTAAATTGTTAAAATGTAACCGACCCTATTTCAAAAAAAAAAGTTATAATCATAAGTTGATAACAAAAGATAAAACACATTGTATTTGTAGATTTAAATAATCCACAGGGACGGGTGGAACAATCTTAGACAATGGCATACCAAGGAAAACAAGCACCAGAAGTACTGAATCATCTCACCAAATATGAGCACTAGAAAAGATGAACTGAGGCAGCCCGTGAGGTCGACATAAAGGAAGAAAAAGCTCTGATGTGATGCTCATCGGGTACGGGGACAATAAATGCACTGACAGAGTTGGTGAAGAGATAAGAAGAGCTCGGTCAAAGTGAGACTCGGCTAGGGACCTAAAGGGCGACATCGGTCATCTCCACCAAACAAGCGACATCGGGTAGTGGGATATCGGAAGAGGACATCACTCAGATCAGCTAAGTACCTCGACCTGAGCAAATAAGAATATCGGCTGAAGCATCAGCTGGTCGCCCGAGAAGAACATCAAGGAAGCTGCACCAGACCCAACATCATAGTACTGGATGTATCATCACCTGTGACTATAAATAGAGACTAGGTAGAGAGGAAAAAGGCAAGTAAAAATGAAGGAAAGAGAGTACACCTTGAGTATTGAGAGAAAAGAAACTATCTTGTAATCTTAAATCAAGCAACAAGATCATACCTTTACCCCGTGGACGTAGGTAATCATACCGAACCACGTACATCGTATGTTCTTCTATTTCTCTTGCTTGTTTACTTTATTGCATATGTTTGTGATCCTTTGGATGTAGTGGTAGGATTTTCTACATCTACAGTATTCGTTAAGGATTCGTGATAATACAAACATCCAAGTTGTAGATAAAACCATCTTCAAAAGCATGCTTCAAAATGGAAAGCTCTAAAAAAAATAACTCCTTCCACATTTAGTCGCACATGTCAACGTGTTCATGCATTGTACTTGGTGGTCATTCTAAAGCATTCCACGTGTTCATTCCATACTCGTACTGGTTTGTCCACTCCTTAATGTAGTCTCCCCAATCACCATAGGCCACCCGTGGTAGAGGACATTCTTCGGAAATCTTCAAACCTATGTAATGGTTATCGTTCACATGTGCCATTACAATTCTTCTTTTCTTTATCGCCGCCACGCACCTACTTCTTGAGGGTACGTACATACAAGAGCCTCCGGGGAAGCCTTTGCTGAATACAATAATAACACAAGTGAATGTGTCCGCTAAAAGTTGACCACCAAAGGCATCTTCATCCAAAACTTAAAACCGGCCTTCTTCGACCCCTTCCGCCATTTCACATTAGACACCAACTCTTTGAACTTCAATTCTTTCTCTTTTGAATCTCCTTGCATGATCATGGTTAAATAGAGTTGCTTGTCCTCGACAAGTTTAGATACCATTTTTGTTCTTGCATATTCGATTTGGGTGAGCTTAAGTCCGTCGGCCTCGTCGAAATGCCCTAATTATTCGGTTGCAACATGGTAACCACAATTTCTATCGCCGTCAACGTCATCAGTGGATATAAGGTGATCCAAGATGAAGTAAGGAATTAGATCGGTATACTCTATATACAAAGTGTAAGCAACGCGATGTGGTCTTCCTTGCGAATCTCTAGGGGTGCGCGGATTTCCCTTTATTCCTCTTATCGTCACCATTCCGCTAGTTTGGCTTTGCTGGGTACCGACCACATGCTCTACAACATCCCTGTCTTCATTTTCTTGCTCTTTTGACCGACCTCGTTTCTTAGGAATGAAAGACTTTTCGTACTCCTCATATTCCGCCCGGACATGCTCATGACGTGATAGGTCTCTTCCGCAACCCTTGGAATCAATAACAGTTTCTCTAAATGACATTTTTGTTGTTGGTCTTCCCAGTGGTTTTTGTTTGATTGTCTCTTCTTCTACCCCCAAGCTCTTACGGACCACCGCCACAAGTTAGCAACCATAATTTGTCTCCCTGCACAATTCATTTTTCGGTATCTTTCGTTAATGTACTTGCCAATCTCCAAGTCTCCAAATTCTTCATCGTCTAAACCTGTGGGCTTTGAGATGAATGAAAGTTGCTGCCAGAATGGATCGATATCTCCAAGAGGAATGATATCTTTGTACCCACCAAGTTTATGTTTACACGGGAGGCCGAGCCAAATATCGGTTGTGCAATTACACTTCATCACCTTTCTGGCGGCCGCATTTGATCTAAACTTTAGAAGTTCTTCCATCATATGGGTAATTGCCCACCATGATACTTGTTGTGCTACCCCCCGTAACAAATGTTTGTCTTCAATATATTGCATCAGAAAACGGTCTTTACTTACCTCCATCTGCTCCACTATATGTCTTAGGTCATTTTCTGCGTGATCGTGAATAGCTTCTTGTACCATAACTACCCCTCCGCATTCCTCATTCGCAATTTTTTCAAACGTCCGTGAAATCGCTTTCTGTAAGACTTGTAGACTCATTTTTGAAGTGCTAGTATCTATTGGTCCATGCATAAACAAACTTCTCCTTCCAAGGATTCAACCATGTATTTAGGCAATACTCGACAACCTTCTTATGATCTGTGATCCAATTATCAATAAACTTCTGCAAGTTGGCATAATACTTAACCTCAGTTTTCGAATGAGTCAAATGGTCCCAATCTTTGCAAAAATCTTTCCATAAATCCCCCTCTTCATCGTATTTTGCCTTTTCTTTCCTTTTCTCTTCCGCTCGCTATTTTTTGGAAAGTTGACTTAGACGCTCATCTTCCTCCTTAGAACGTTGATTACCCTTCTTAGAATGGATCTTTTGGGTTTGATTCTTGTAATTAGAAAAAAGATTGGTTTAGATATGCCACGTACAAAGAAAATTTTGAGCAAGTGGAAAAACTTAACGAACGGCGCTCATAATTGCAAAGTCCCTGTCCGTAAATATAACCTGCGGCGTCTTTTCTCCACGGTAAATTAACCTCACTTGTTCCAACGCCCAAACATAGTCCTCTATTTCTTGTTTTTCCATAAAGCACATGCAACGGTGAATGATTGTTTACCCGAAGTATGACTAACCACGTTCAACATCGGCATGTTATACCTGTTTGTCTTGTAGGTGCAATCTATGAAAAGGACTTGGTAAAAACACTGAGCCAAATCCACCATCCTTGGGTGCGCAAGAAAAATATGAGTCACTTTCTCCCCCGGACCCACCCTAGTTTGCATGGCATAGTTAAGTTTTTCTGCTAACCACTCCGATTGTTGCATAATCAATCTATTACATTCGGTTTTTTTAAGCGTAGCTTTGGCGGCGTTGATTGTGGAAATAGTAGACAAGTTATCATTATCTTCCGCCCTTATTGCATTTAAGATATTAAGAGGTCTAAATCCCTTCATCTGCCTCACCTTGTCTATCTGATGTAGTTTCAACCGCGCATATGCAGGGTGTCCATATAAACTTGTGGGTGGACGATGGTTGTGACGACCGTCTGGAATACTATACGATCTCCATCGATCGGCTTCATGACATCTTTTGAAAACAATCCTAAATGGGCATTCACACTTTTTCGACGATGTTCTATAGACCCTAGTTGTCTTCTTCTCATACTTGTAATTCTTACCTTTATGACTTTCTCCCTTCTTACCCGCTCTCTCGCATACCATTTCCATATTCTTAAAATCGACGTGTTTACTTTGAACAACCACGTACACATCTTCTCTTTTGCCTTGGAGATAAGCCATTCCTTGATGTCATCCTTGGTTTCCCATGTCTACATCGAGCAAACAAATTTGACAACCATGAGATCACTAATAAAATTATTTGAATATATAAATATATCGATTCGGTTAAGGTAAACGTACCAAATCAGTCATATAGTGTTGGGAGGTATCCAGACCCATCGTAGATACGTGTTCTGGCTGGGAGCTTTGTTGCACTACCAACTACAAAAGAAAACACAAAACCAAAATTAAAGGGTCGTTAATATTATAGATGTCAAAATGACGACTCTTCACAAATTAACTTTTCAGCCCTAAGAGTCGTCGACTATTCTTTTGCATAATGACGACACGCTTATAGAGTCGTCAACCAACCTTTTGCAGATTGACGACTTTTCTGACTGACATTATGGAAATTCCTCTTATTTAAGAGTCGTCAATCTGCTAAAATGACAATTGACAACTTCGTAGGCCACCCTTTCCTAACATAAAACGTAAAATAAGGGTCATCAACTTGTAAAATTAAACAATACCGACACCTTAATAAAAGTTGACGACTCTCCATGTAAACTAACGACTCTTGACAAACAAATATACACCATTCTGCTCTGTTTACTTCTAGAGTCGTTCGGTTATATATGTCAAACCTGACAACTAATGATTAAAAGTCTAAGAGTCATGATAGTATTTGCATTTATTAGAGAATTGAACTCCACCAAATGTGGTTGAGGCAGTTGGGTCTTTCAATTCTATAAATAGAGACCCATATCTCACCTCTTCCTTACCAAAACCATAATTATCAACCTTCTCTTATCCTTCTCATTTAATTATCATCCAAGAGGAAAAAGAAGAGAAACACCATGACTACTCCATACACTTCCGGAGATAATTGTGCCATTGCGAGATCTTGGTTGACTGTCACAAACCACTTTGAAAGTCAAGGAAAAGAGATTGATGAAAAATCGGATGCTTGGTGGAACCGTGTATTCATCGTTTTTGTGGCGCTAGACGGAAATTACAACTCAAGGTCTTTGAAACTCGTCAATGAACGGTTTGAGGAGATAAAATTGGAATGTGATGCTTTCAAAAGAGAAATTAATGCCGCAAGGGAAGCCATGCCCAATATGTTGGGTGCTATAAGAGTAAGTATTTAAACAAGAGGTAAAACTTATCGAAATCTTTGAACAATACTAACTAAGTTTTTGTTTTCTGTTTTCAGTTGGGGAAGGCCTATGCACGATACAAGGTGCTTCGTGGGAAAAAGTTTAAGTTCGACGATTGCTACTTCATCTTGGAAGGCACTAGCTATAATTACAGCATCTATGGTTAGGTGTTTAAGTGCACCGTTATTATCTATTGTATTTCATTTCCTTCAATGCAACCTATGCAAGATGTATGCGTTTTACGATTCAATGAAATGATTCTATGAAATCAGAAATTATAAAAAATAAAAATGGGTAGAGTCGTCAGTATTTAGAGAGGTATGGAATAAAGACTCTCATGTAAATATGAAATTGATTGTTAGGGTCGTCATTATATAGTAATGCCAAACTGACGACCCTAAGAGTAACAGCTACAGAGAGTAAAATGTGTTTGAGTCGTTGGGTGCTAAACATTTTCAGTTAACGACTCTAGATGACCTAAAAGTTGGAGTCAACTTTTTCATACTTGGTTGACGATTTTTGATAACATGCAAAATTTGCAGGTTGAAGTCGTTTATTTCTGTGCCAAATCACTGACGACTCTAAAGGGTCGTTAGTTTATTATCCTCTCGACCTAACGACTCTCACGCTGAGAAGTTGCATAGTGACCATGAATCGACCACTTGGAGAAACAAACAGACAAATCGAAGGGTATAAGATATTTACCTGATTGTTTTCAGCTTCGGGTTCCTCATTTTGAGGGTTGGTTCCTTCATTTTCATCTTCGGGTTCCTCATTTTGAGGGTTGGTTCCTTCATTTTGAGCAATGGGATCTTCATTTTCATCATTTATCAAAGCTTCCTCTAATAACATCTCTTCATCAAACATCCAATCCATAGGATTGGTTGACACAATCTCACCATCAACACAATCATGTATGTTGTTTAAACCTTCACCTACATCACTTCCACCACTGGAATCACTAATTTCAAATAACCATAAGTTTTCCCCCAAAAACTCACCTCCTTTTTCTCCACAACACAAAAACAAAATTTTTCTTTTATCAATTTTTTCCCCTAAATCTGATTTTAATCTAACTTAACTAATCAACTCAATTAACACTAATGGTTTGGGGGTAGTTTAGCCATTTAAAAAAAAAGGGATAAGGGGTAACCCCCAATTACTATTTCATGACCTTTTTTGTCATGTAGCTAGGGGCCCCTAATTATTTTCCATGGCCCCAATTAAGCCCTGATTTTTATCCTTTCATTAGTCTAATCGATTCAACATAGATAATGGTTTTAGACAATGCTTTCATTCAAAACAAAAAGAGATAGAAGGAAATATGGGATTTCCCTGTCGTTATCTTTCAGGAGATTTAAAGAAGTCACTTGGAGAAGCAGAAAAGCTAGGGGTGTATCAAAATTGGAGGACTAATTGTGGACCATGTTTTAGTGTCCCACTCTGGTTTTAAAGACCCCAACCCTATCAAGTCTTGTGGTGGAGGAAAGGTGGACCAAATTAATCACCAATTTTGGTACACCCTAGCACACTGCCGGTTGGAGAACCGTTAAGCAGAACTGACAGGGTAGTCCTGCTATTAGGTTATTAGGTTAGAGAACATGAAGGAATGGAATCATTCATTACCGAGATGGATTAATGAATGTATCCAGGAAGACCTCAGCTGTGAACTTTCTTTTAATTAGTTCAACTCTCCTATCATATAAAGAAGAAACACGGAAAGGATCGCCCGTTGATAAAATACCTAGCAATAGCAGAGTTAAATAAATGGTTTTTCTTTTGTTAGGTATATATATATTTTTTTTATTTTTATTTTCTTTTGTTGGGTAAATAAATAAATAAAGTTTAATTTACATGGTGGATGCCATGATATCATCACGTTTTAGTTGTTTAAAGTATGGTGTTTTTAATGCATGCGCATAAATATGAAGAGTCTTTATGAACTAAAATACGGGTTGAATGATGTCCCTTTATTCCAAAGCAAAGAGTTAGCCGATGAAAAGTGTATCCCAATTTAAAATTTAGTTAACTCAAAGAATTATATAGACATAAGAGCAACTGCAGTGGTGCGATCATAACCAAAGAGCAAAGAGCAAAAAAAAAATTAAAATTTGGGTTTAGTCCGTGTTGTAACGCAGTGGAGGAAGACTAAAATTTGGTCAGCGCATGACTTTGAGTTACGCCCAACCAGCGCAATTCCAAATCTCGTCCCATTTCTTCTTCTTTTTTTTTTTTGTTTTATAATATTGTTGGGGCGCAACTCAAAGTTGCGCCCAATTCTTTTTTTGTTATTATTGATGTGGCGCAACTCAAAGTTGCGCCCAAATTTTTTTTTTTTTTTTTATTATTGTTGGGCGCAACTCAAAGTTGCGCCCCATTCTTTTTTTTTTTTTTTAATTGTTGGGGCGCAACTTTGAGTTACGCCCATATCGCAACTTCAATTTACGCCCACTAAAGACCGGACTAAAGACTAAATATGGTGCGGGTTTTGGTTATAGTCCGGTCTTTGATCTTTACTCCGTCTCCACTGCGTCTGTTTTTTACCAAAAAATTTGGTTATACTCCACGACTGTGGATGCTCTAAAGAGAGGTTCATCATTCCTTGCCCTCTAGGAAAATCGATGTTTGATTTGGTTAATCCTTCCAACTGCACATTCAAACCCAGCTAACTTGTATCCGACCATAAATTATGTGCAGTATAAATAGGTCATGGGATTCTGGCTTCACTTGCAAGTACATTTCGTCATTCCAAAGCACTACTCCATATTCTAAGTAACACTTGCAAGAGAATGTCTAGGTCTCTTGCCCACAAAGCATGCGCATCTATTTTTTTTATTCTTCTCATTCAGTCTGCTTTTGCTCACAGTAACAAACTCTCAAAAAAGAAATTGCCGTGCAAAACTTTTACACTGTACCTCCACGACACCCTATTTAATGGTACGAATGCTGCTAACGCAACATCATCTGCAATAACTAATTCTACGGGTATTAGCAAGTTTCAGTTTGGAGAACTTATAGTGTTTGATGATCCATTAACCCTGGATCAACATATTTTGTCTGACCCAGTGGCTAGAGCTCAAGGTTTTTTCTTCTATGATATGAAGATTAGATATAATGCTTGGTTTGCGTTTTCGATAGTATTTAATTCTTTTGATTATAAGGGAACTTTGAATCTTATGGGTGCGGATTTGATGGATCAAAAGACGAGAGACATTTCTGTTGTCGGTGGCACTGGTGATTTTTTTATGACGAGAGGGATAGCAACGTTGAAAACAGATGCAGCCCAAGGAATTGCTTATTTTCGTATCAAAATGGACATCAAACTTTACGAGTGTTACTAATAGTCATTCCTCGCCTATGGTTGCTTTTGATTTTCATTTTGGATGCATGATTGCTAGCATCGTGTTGTAATTTGTAATTTCTTATGAATATGACGGTGAATTAATTTTTCGCTTTTTTCCCTATTTCTTTTTCAAGAGGTTTTGGCTTTATGACCCCCATTTTCTTTTTTTTTTCTTCTGTTTTTCTTTCCTAAGAAAATTCTTCTTTTGAGTTTAGTTGTGAGTTTAGCTTTTATCTTGACAAGCCATTTTCTGTTTTTCTTTCCTAAGAAAATTCTTCTTTTGAGTTTCGTTGTGAGTTTAGCTTTTATCTTACAAGCCATTTTTCTTCGAAAATGATATATGACACCCATTTTTTATGCACCCACTCTTAGTTGGCATCTACGTATGCAGCCAAACTGGTTAATCTCTTTTCTCTATCTTTTTAGTTCAGATCTAACTTTTTTTTCTAACTTCTTTTTCTCGAACAGAAGATTCAATTAACATGCCAATGGTAAAAACCATGTCAATAAAATTTTACATATAAGATGGATAGTATAGATTTTTGCACATTGATGAAAGAAATTTAACAGAACAAACGAACAAAAAAAAAAGAATCAATTTTTCTTGCCGGAAATTTTTCCATTTAGTTTACTATTCTTTAATGACAGAACTTCTCAATGTTGGAAATGATTTTGGGGTTAATGGCTAATGGGTATTGAAAATGTGGTTAGGCTCACTCAAATAACTCACGGGACACTCGATTGGTTTTGGGAGAAACAAATTTTATTACTTACAAACTCTTTAGTCGTACATGACCTTACTCTCTTACGAAGTCTTTACTTCTTTAACTCTTTCTACCTTACCACTCAAACTTATTTTCACTCGATTGCTCACTCCATCTATACCACTCTATAGGCATTCACTCAATTACGAGTATCAACTGAATCCATTACAGCCTATTTATAGCTTCACCTAACCGACTCCTTTGTCTCTAGAATTCTCTCTAACTCTCTGGCTTAAGACCGCTCTAGAAAATTCTAGTTAGATATTTACATTTCTTTTACATTACAGATGTTGACTTTGACTAACTCCGGATATTTCTAGACGACTAACTGACTTCACTAACTTTATTGTTGTTCAAGAATTCTCGAACTTTCTGCTAGCTTCACCATTTCTCTAAACCACACGCCAATTATCTAGATTATTCTAGATCAAATTAAACACAAATCAAGTTTATATTTCTAACAGACGCCCTTAAACTTGATTTGGTAACTCCATTTAGTATTTCTACGATGAGATATTTGTGCATTCGTGGTTCTGCCAACACACTTCTGATCCGGTATTTGATTGTAGCCTCTTATAACCCAACTTGTCTTCTGCCCTTCTCTTTTCCCTTTAGCATTTCTCTTGCCTTCATAGTCTTTCTTGACTCCAATCTCCGTGGTCTTATTCATAGCCATATTTCTACACTTATTATTTTTCACGATTACTCTTGCCGGTGCACAACTTGCATAGTGACAAAACAGTGATACCAGATCTCCGTAGATTTCATTTAAACTTTTGGTTCGCAATGGACTCTCGCCCGAACTCCTTTCTGACGATGACGGTTCAACACGCTCCAATCTTGGAGGCGATTGAGGTGGTGAAACATTTTGATCAACTGGTTCTGGCAGAACTTGTTGTTCCTCCTCTTCTTCCAAGATCGGGAGAAAACCATACTCATTTTCTTGAATATCAAAGTCCCGGATGCCTTCTTCATCGAACTCCACATCTCTGCTTATGACGACCTTGTGGTTGGTCGGATCGTATAACTTGTATCTCCTGGATCGAGCATCATAACTAATAAATATGAACTTCGCATTCTTATCACGAGCATATGCAATGCTTCCAAATACGCACAAATGTCAAACGCCAGGTTTCACTCCACTCCATGCTTCTTGAGGAGTCATGTTCCACACATTCTTTGTGGGACACCGGTTTATCAAATAAACCGCACAATCAACCGCTTCTGCCCAAAACTCCCTGGGAAATTTCTTGCTCTTCAACATACTCCGGGCCATGTTGAGAATGGTCATGTTTCTCCTTTTGGCAACTCCATTCTGTTGAGGTGTATATGGAACCGTAAGAGGCCGACGGATTCCATTATCTTCACAGTAAGTCTCGAACTCCTTCGAAGTAAATTCACCTCATCTGTCTGATCTCATAGCCGCAATTTCAAAGCCGCTCTCTTTCTCCACATGGGATTTAAATTTCTTGAAATTTGCGAAAACCTCTGATTTTTGTTTCAAGAAATAAACCCATGTCTTCCGACTAAAATCGTCCATAAATATGAGGAAATAATTATTCCCACCATAAGAACTTGGCTTTAACGGTCCACAAACATCTGTGTGAACCAACTCTAGTGGTTTCGTGGCTCTCGTCAATGTATCCTTAGGAAAACTTTTTCTAAAATGTTTTCCAAGTAAACATCCTTCACATAACTGTTCGGGTGGTCTATCCTTGGCAAACCTCTAACCATCTTTTGCCTGGTCAATAAATTTGATCCTCCAAAATTGAGGTGTCCATACCTAAGATGCCAGAGCCATGACGAGTCTTTCACACAGGCTGTAAGACATCTCGCAATGTCATTTTGAATGTTCAGATAGAACATCCTATTTCCCGTCATTGGCACTTTGGCAATCAATCTTCCTTCTCTATCTCTTATGAAAAGGTTAAGGTCCTCCATACTCATCCTATAACCTTTTTCTAAAAGTTGTCCCAAACTTAATATATTTATTTTTACGTTAGGGACGTAATAAACATCTGAAATAAACTCATGATTTCCATTTTTTAACTTAATAAAAATTTTGCCAAGACCACTCACCGATGTTTTTTCTCCATTCCCAAACGTCACGTTGTCGGAAACTGATTCATCAAGCTCCACAAAATTTTCCTTCGTGCCGCACATATGGTTGCTTGCTCCCGTATCAAGCACCCACGTAATATTTTCATCATAGTCATCTCCTTTGCGTGCCACTAACAAGGTCTGGTCTTCTTGATTTTCTTTACTAACATAATTAGCTTCTTCTTCGACGTCATCAGACTAAAACCGACATTCCCGAGCATAATGACCAAGTTTATGACAATTATAACATTCAACTTGAGATTTGTCATACCTTGGCGTGTTATTGTTGCGCCATGAATTTTATACTCTTCCACGACCTCTTATGGAGCTTGACCACTGGCCCATCTGCTCATCATTATTCTGCTCGCCTCTTTCTATTTTGTTGTCGTATTTGCGTCCTCTTCCTCTAGCATAACTACTAGAGATCTCTCCTTTGTCTTTCAAAGTGAGATTAGCTTGTAGAACCTGTTCTACTGCTCCCTCTTTACTTCTCTTTCTCATTCTTTCTTCATGGGCTTGTAACGATCCCATGAGCTCATCCACCGTCATGGACTCCACGTCTTTTGACTCTTCAATGGCGACGAGGATATAGTCGAATTTTGGAACAAGTGACCGTAATATTTTTTCAATCACACGACTATCACTCATGACCTCACCATTTCTTCTTAGTAGATTGACGACAACTAAAACTCTTGAAAAATAATCCGATATTAATTTAGACTCTTTCATGAGAGAGATTCAAACTCACCTCTTAGAGTTTGCAACCGCACCTTCTTTACTTTGTCCACGCCTTTGAACGAATTTTGTAAAATCTCCCACGCTTGCTTTGCATTAGCGGCTCTTGATATCTTCTCGAATGACGACTCATCCATACCTTGATATATAAGGTAGAGAGCCTTCTTGTCTCTCTTTCTCGAAATACGCAACGCATCTTTTCCATTTTGCGGAAGCGCCGCTTCATCCTCCGGTTCAACATAACCTTTCTATACAATCTCTCATGCATCTTGCGAGCCTAGTAACGCCTTCATTTGGATGCTCCAATTTTCATAGTTATCTTTGGTGAGTTTAGGAATTTGAAAGGGAAACATTTCACTAGTCATAAGGATCTATGGCTCTGATACCACTTTGTTGGAAATGATTTTGGGGTTAATGGCTAATGGTTATTGAAAATGTGGTTAGGCTCACTCAAATAACTCACGGGACACTCGATTGGAATTGGGAGAAACAAATTTTATTACTTACAAACTCTTTAGTCGTACAGGACCTTACTCTCTTACAAAGTCTTTACTTCTTTCACTCTTTCTCACCTTAATTACCACTCAGACTTCTTTTCACTCGATTACTCACTCCACTTATACCACTCTATAGGCATTCGCTCAATTATGAGTTTCAATTGAATCCATTATAGCCTATTTATAGCTTCACCTAGGCGACTCCTTTGTCTCTAGAATTCTCTCCAACTCTCTGGCTTAAGAACACTCTAGAAAACTCTAGTTAGATATTTACATTTCTTTTACATTACAGATGTTGACTTTGACTAACTCCGGATATTTCTAGACGACTAACTGACTTCACTAACTTTATTGTTGTTCAAGAATTCTCGAACTTTCTGCTAGCTTCACCACTTCTCTAAACCACACGCCAATTATCTATAATATTCTAGATCAAATTAAACACAAATCAAGTTTATATTTCTAACACTCAAAACTAAAAGAAAGAAGAAAAACTATTCCTCCTGTTTGAACTCTACCTTATTACTATGTCAAATATTCATCAGATATTTGAAGTTGTAAATACAATTAAACTAGACCCTATTTTTCTCAGTCAAGTTGGAAAACAATTCACCCATAAAATCAAAACCCACCCTTAGCAAAACCTAAAAGTTGTCATTTTCGATTAAGTTTTGATCCAGAAACTGAAAGACTAAACTTGACCATAAATTTTGAATGATTTCGCCTTACCCTTATATAACTTGATCTCTCTTGGGTTTGTTTTCATGGAAAAATGATTTTTTTCGTAATCGAATCATGATTCATGACTGGATCGTCCAATGCTTTTTTTTTTTCCAATTTTTTCCATTACATCTTCCCAAAACTTCCATTAGAGAACTGAGAACTCATGAAAATGACGGTCAAAACATGAATAAGAAAGTGACGCAGGGGAGACGTGTTCACGTGGATGCCACCTAAGAGTGGGTGCACTGGGTGCACTAAAAATGGGTGCCATAAATCACGGTTGATTTTTCTTTGTTTCTTTGTTCCCTTTCTCTAGTAGTGTTTTGTCTCGGCAAGAGATTAAGATGCTTTAAAAGAGAAACTTCACAATTAGCAAACACTAGCTAGGATTCAGGGGCGGAGCCAAGTTTCCATTAAAACTACCGATGGGCCAAGTTTTTGGTGAGCTAAAATGCCTAAATTGGCCAAAGATTGATAATTTGGGCTTGAAAGCCGGCTGGGTGGCTCCGCCCCTGCTAGGATCCGCTACAATTTAATCCGCGAATTTAACCAGGACCAACCGTATTTTTGTGGATGGATGCCCGGACCGTTCTCTAATGGGTTGGACGTGGATGATATTTTTGAAATCCAACGGATTGCGGATTGGGCCCGGATGCAACCTTGAAAATCCGTTGGACATCCATATACGTTAGATTAAAGGCATTTATATAGTTTTAAGAAAATATATAGATAGTTTTGGAATTTTTAAAGTGTTTGCTTGGAGTGTTGTCCATTGATAGAAATGGTACCAGAGACTCAACGTTTCTCTCAATAGGTATATTATTGAAATGGAGCAAAAGCTCATTTATACAATTGATAGACAGAAAATAGTAAAAGAGGATCAAAAATAATAAATGGGAATTACTAAGAAATGGAAACAAACTAACAACGTAACAATGGAGAATTATAATCCTTCCTAACATAAGTAACAAATCTTCGCATTAGTATGGCAATATCTTTGTAACCAAGTAATGCTAATAAGGTAATATCTTTAACACCCCTCCTCAAACTCAAGAGGGCTTGAGTTTGCATACCGAACCTCTGAACACGGAACTTCTAATCTCTGTAAATGGATCACAGATTGTAGCACACAGATTGCGACACGCTAACAGCTGCATGCAGATTATGGCCTACTGATTGCGGCCCATATACACTGAACTGAACACTGGACACGGATCTCTGAACACTGAAAACTCTGAATCACAGAACTCCGAAAATTGAATGCAAAACGTGTAAGAAAAGAAACTGGATGTCAAACCCTGAAACTGAAATTACGATAATCAACATCGATTAAATTTATGGCCTGTCCCAACTTGGTTCTGTCTCTTGAGATCCCAAGGGAACCGAAAGGGAAGACGCGACTGTAGAAGTATTGCCAATGGAAAGAGCTTGTCTAATCATCTCTTCAACCTGAGATGTTGTGATTGAACTACTAGATGCGGATGATGTTGATGATGCATATGCAGCCGTAATTGGTGCTGATGTGGTTGTGGCAAGATGTTTCTTCGAAAGAATATTTCTCGACATTGGAGAAGGACAAAACTTTGCCTTGTGTCCAAAATCTTTGCAGTAATAACACTGAATATTAGGGAAATCACGGTGCGGTGTCGAATTATGTTTCCGATTTGGGTTGAACAGAGGGGATGGTGCAAATACCGAAGAAATATTGGGGATAATTCGCTTGCGCGTCTCTTCGATGATAAGTTCAGACAATACAACTTCGACTTTAGGAAGAGGTGAACGATGAAGAATAGACGCTCTAACTGTTTCAAACTCATCCCTTAAAGCCATCAACAATTGGACCAATCGCGTTTCTTCCCTAAACTTTTCCCATATTACTGCATCGGTGGTCCATTTGGGTTCCATGAGAGCCAATCGATCCCAAAGTATGGACGTCTCGGAGTGAAAATCAGATACTGATTGATCATGTTGTTGTTTTATAGATCGGATGTCATGTTCAAGCTTGTACCTCTGAGAAAAGTTAGTTTGGGTATATCTTTGAGATAAGAAATCCCAAACTTCCTTGGCTAGTTCAAATCTCCAAGCTGCATGCTGATAGAAGGAACAACAGTATTTGCGATCCACGTAACAATCTTGTTATTGTTGATATCCCAATCATCAAATTTTGGATCTTTGCTGTCAGGACATTTTTGTTCGCCTGTAACATATTTCCACAAGCCCTTACCTTTGAGAAAGCTCCGCATAAGAAAACACCAATGAGTATAATTCGATCCATCAAACTTAACAGTGATAGGCTGATTATCTGCCGCGACATAGTTGAGAAGAAAACAAATGCTCACAGATAAAATATGTATGATTACAGTACTCTTGTTACCAAATCAAACCATGCGTGAGATTTAAACAAAACAAGTTAAAGGAAAGTACTGGAGAAATTAAACCTTGATAATAAAAAAATATGAAGCCAGATGTTTACCACTTAAATCGCTTAACACAATAGAAGAGTACTCACGGTAATCGTCGGACCTGGTTTGCAGCGGAAGTGAATTTTGTCATTGGATCGTCGCTGGTTCTGATACCATGATCAAAATGGTACCAGAGACTCAACGTTTCTCTCAATAGGTGTATTATTGAAATGGAGCAAAAGCTCATTTATACAATTGATAACCAGAAAATAGTAAAAGATGATCAAAAATAATAAATGGGAATTACTAAGAAATGGAAACAAACTAACGGCGTAATAATGGAGAATTATAATCCTTCCTAACCTAAGTAACAAATCTTAGCATTAGTATGGAAATATCTTTGTAACCAAGTAATGCTAATAAGGTAACATCTTTAACATCCATGACACTTCTATATTTATATAATGTGTAGGTTCCATAAGAAGTCATCTATATTGGTTTTATTTTTTCATTATAAATTTTAACTAACACAAATCCATTGGATTATCCGCACCTAATCCGTTCATCTGTGCATCCATTGGATGCAAATCCGTTGGATGTTGGATTGGATGAGGATGCCAAATTTAAAGTCCGTAGTCAATTGATTGGATGCGGATGAGGTAAAAACCGGTCCATACCGGCCCATGATCACCCCTAATATATAGAACCCATAGTTATATTAGTGATACGTATTTATTTCTGTACCTTGGTGACTATTATTATAGAGGCGGAATTCAGAATAATAATAGACGAGAAACTTAGAAAACAGAACACAAGTAGTAATTCGAAGAAAATATCTTCCCTTAGATTATGAACAAGAAAACGATTACAATTCTCTCTTTGTTACGCTCACAATCTTCTCTAAACATTGGATTAACCTTAAACTGTTTGCTAAGCTTGCACAAGTATTGTCGTGCTTTCTAGGTTTTTCGTGCCTAGTATATGTCCTTAGCTATTAGCCAAAGCCCTCTATTTATAGCCTTCATCGTACTCACCGACCAAGGACTTCTACTAGGAATCTATTTCTAAACTAAGAGTATTGCCTAAAACAAAACTCTTCCCTAACTAGGAATTCTGCCTAAACAATGATTCATGCCTAGAATAGGTTTCTTCCCTCAACTTAGCTTGAGGTTAACTAAGTTCCCTAAAGGAGTACTGATACACCCGTATCATGGGTCCCCTTTTAAGAACTTGAACTCCTATGAGAGTTAAAAATGAAGGTTAGGAACTCGAGAGTCCCTTTTTCCTTGTTAAACCACTTAGCCTTGCTAGGAACTTGACCTTTACATCCAATTAGAAAAGCTTCTTTCTCTCCTTGTGTGTTTTAGTCACTCTTCGCTCCAATATGCAGTCTTCCTTGAGTGGTTCCTCTCTATCAAACCATAAGTCTTCTACTCGTGGTAAGATCATAGTGTCGTCGCCGTCATCATCAAGTAATGGTGGTTCAAACAACTTCAAGTATTCGGCATTTATTACCGAGTACATCCTAGATAAGGTGGCAGATCTAGACGAAAGGCATTGTCACCAATCTGATCGAGAATACGAAATGGTCCATACCTCAATGGTTTCAACTTCTTACCTTCCCCCTTGATCGTTCCTTACCTAATTTTAACCATACCAAGTCACCAACACCGAAATTACAAGGTACAAGATGCTTGTCGTGCTTTGCTTTGTATTTGGATTGTGACTTCTTTAGTTGTGCTTCATTGATGCATGAATCCGAGATATCTTCTCCAAGAACTTTTGTGCCTTTTGTCGTTCACTTCCTTCCTTTTCCCCCCATTGAGGTGTCACTAGAAAATACTAGATCGAAAGGACTAGGTGGTAAGTAACCATAACACGTCTCGAAAGGAGATTTCCCCGAAAAAATGTGAACTGCTCTATTGAAAGCAAACTGTAGATACGGTAAACTCTCATCCCAAGTTTTAGGATGCTTAGAATTATATCCCCTTAACATGTGAACCATAGTCCTATTGACCACTTGTTTGTCCATCTGTTTGTGGATGAAAAGTTGTACTCTTCTTCAACCTAGTGTCCATCATCTTCCATAAAGAATCCCAAAAGTGACTTAGGAATCGACTATCCCTATCAGAAATAATCGAAGTAGGTAAACCAAAATGCTTCCACACATGCTCAAAGAAGAGCTTTTGCTGCATCGGCTCCGTTACCGTCTTTGTACATGGAATTAATGCAATCATCTTGCTGAATCGGGCCGACCACAACGAACAAGTAATCATGACCCGGACTTGGTCTTCGGTAACCCACCAAGAAAATCCATAGAAATACTCTCCCAAGGCCTTGATGGTACTGGTAATGGTAGATATAACCCACGTTTTCTGTTGGAAAGTTTAGATGTGCTGCACAACTTACACCCTCTAGCTTAGCCACATCATCTTGCATCTTCGGCCAAAAGACATAACGCCGGAGGTTAAGTAGAGTTTTATTCATCCCAAAGTGTCCAGCAACTCGGGAAGTGTGTGCCTCTCTCAACCACTGTCGATCTCCATCTTCTGGTATGCTAAGTAACTGACCTTTGTATAACAATCCATCTCGGAGTTCATACTCACTTTTCAAACCACTCTTTACACCTTCTAGCACATTCTTGAAGTCTTTGCTGGATGTGTATGACTCCACATACTCTTGAGGGACAATTGGCTGAATTCTCATGGCCACCATTAATGCTCGAACTGGAGGATGAGATAACATATCTGCCAACTTGTTTGTTACTCCCTTCTTGTACCTAATGATAATATTGAAAGTCATCAAGTAAGACATCCACTTCATGTGTCGGGGTTGTTGTAGTTTCGTCTGTGCATGTAGATACTCCAACGGTTTGTGATCTGAATGTACCACTACTTCTTTACCTAAGACATACACTCGTCAATGTTTGATACATTGATATAAAGCATAAAATTCTTTGTCATAAGGTGCGTAGTTCTTAATAAAGCACTCGAGAACAATTATAAATGGTACTCCATTTGGTTTACCATCCCGTAACAACACTCCTCCCAATGCATAGTTAGAAGTGCTCGGTCTCAACTTCAAAAGTACGTTGTAGGTTAGGCAATGCCAACACCGGTGCTTCAAATCTTTATTTTAGTAATCGAAAAGCGTCTTCATGGGTTTGCTGCCATTCAAACTTTGCCTTAGCTCCCGCCAAACCATGTAATGGTCCCGCAATATTTGAAAATGCCGGATAAACTTAGCGCAAATAGGTGCAAGCCCCTAAGAAACTCCCCGATTTCGGCTACGGTACTAGGTCTAGGCCACTTAGTGATCACTTCAACCTTCCTTGGATCAATCTTCCGTTTTCCACCACCAACAATAAATCCGAGATACACTAACTCCTCCTTCCCAAACTCACACTTCTTTACGTTCAACTTTTCAGTGGCCTTCATATAACACTTTAAACACCTTCTCAACGTGAAAAAGATGCTCTTCCCAAGTTCCGGTGTATATTAGGATATCATCCAAGTAAACAATCACAAAATCTTCTATAAAAGGTCGTAACAAATCATTCATCAAACGCATAAACGTTGCCGGAGCATTACACAAACCAAAAGGCATCACCAACCATTCGAACAAGCCTTGTTTGGTTTTGAAAGCAAGTTTTCCATGTATCATCTTCTCGAACTCTCATCCGGGTGATATCCGAATTTGAAATCTAACTTTGTAAAGACTCGAGCTTTTCCAACTCGATCCATCATGTCTTATCCTAGGTAAAGGATAACGATTCTTGATTGTGATCTTGTTCAATGCTCTATAATCAATACACATGCGCCAGCCTCCATCTTTCTTTGGAACCAACAACACTGCTGATCCACAAGGTGAAGCACTTGGCACTATCATTCCTAATTCTAGAAGTTCCTGGACTTGTTTCTTGATCTCATTAGATTCCTCTATGGTCGTGCGATAAAGACCTACATTAGGAAGATAACTCTCCCCGGTCAACATGATCTCATGCTCCACACTCCTCTTTGGCGGTAATCCCGTGACATCTGAAAATAAATCCTTGTACTTCAAATTCAACCTTTCTAGGTCATCTTCTTGTTGTGCAGTCAAGGTTTTCAAACAAACTCTACTCGGCTTCTCCTCAAGAGAACGGATCACAAGGAGAATGAACTTCGTGCTAGCATTCACCAACCGCTTAGCCTGAGTGGTTGTGATCAGACTTGCTCCCTCAAGAGGAGAATCAATAGCCCGAATCACAAAACTTTCTCCATCTTTGGTAAAGGTGTACTTTTATTCCCTCCTGTGTAGAGTTGCATCTCTATCCCATAGGTAAGGACTACCTAGTACCACCTGACAAACATCCAAAGGAACTAGGTCGCATGTAACTTCGTCAATATATGACTCATCTAGAGCAAATTTGAGCGTGCACTGCTGTGAAACTTGTAAGCCCCCTTCCTTTTGAAGCCATCCTAAAGGGTATGGTTTTGGATGTTTGAAAGTCTTCAAACCTAACTTCGCACCAAAGAATTTGAAAGTAAATTCTTCCGACTTCCCGGGGTCAATAACAACATCAACTAGTGAAGTTTTGACTTGCATCTTCACTTTGTGAAGAGTTGCTCCCTAAGATCATCTTTTGAAGGTCTTTCTTTTGCCCCTGTCATAAGAGAAAGCTTTGAATTGGGTTCCGTTAGTCCGTGGACTTCTTTTGGAGTTTGAGCGACTAGTGTTGCCTTCTTGGATTCTTTCCTCTCGCAACCCTTTAGGCTTTAGATGAGGGTTCTTAACCCAACACTTGTCGACAATGTGACCTGTTTGCTTGCAATGGGTGCAAGACAAACCTTCCTTGTCACTAGATTCCCTTCTTCTTTCCTTTCACCTCCTTTCACAAGTGGTACCTCCATTTCACCTTAGTATTTCCCTTTGAATCGTATTTCTTAAGCCTCGCACTCAATGGCATTAGCTTTTATACTTGCTTCGGAGATAGTATCCACCGAAAACATCTTCAACTCCTTCCGTATATACTCATGGAACCCAGAAATATATTTCATGTAAATAACATAATTCTCCCAAGTCTAAGTCCAAAATCATAGCTTGATTAAAAATTCGAAGTATATTCTTGTACGGTTTGGTTGTAAGTCTGCTTCAAGTTGTACCACTTGAACCATCTCTCCTCAAGGTAGCCAACCGGATAAAACTGTTTCCTTACAACTAACTTGAATCTTTTTCACGACAATACTCCTTTACCTAGGTTTTGTCTTTGATAAGCTTTCCACCAGGTTAGAGCATTCTTTTGTAGCTTCAATGTCGCGAAAGCAATCTTTTCCTTTGAACCATATTCAAAGAAATAAAAATACGTCTCTAGACGTTCAATCCAATCATCCAATTTTTCTACATCGACACTCCCATCGTAAAGTGGAATATCAACACGAAAATCAATTTTCAGATTCTTACCATGAGATTTAGTTGATGTAGGACTTTTAAGAAACTCTTTCTTCTTTTCTTCCTCCTCATCTTCTTCCTCTTCTTCTTCTTCTTCTTCCGAATCGTCTTCTTCCGAATCATCTTTTTCCAAGCTTCAGTGAAGGTATAATCTTTTTCTTCGTCTTCAGCTTGGTTGTATGAGAACGAATACATTCACTCAGCTCCTGAAGGGTAAATTGAATTGACTTCATGTCTATTTGCAACGTAGCCACCTTTTCTTCCATAGTTTGTGGTTCGCCTTCCTTAGGATCACCATCTGACTTTGTCATCCTTAATCCCCTTGTTTTCTTAACGTCTTCTAACTTCTCGAGTACCTCACCAAGCTTTATGTAGAGAGATCTAGTGAAAACCATAAACCACAGGGATTTACCCTAAAAACTAACCTTGCTCGTGATGCCAACTTGATACTTATTGATCTCTGTACCTTGGTGACTATTATTATAGAGGCGGAATTCAGAATAATAATAGACGAGAAACATAGAAAACAGAACACAAGTAGTAATTCGAAGAAAATATCTTCTCTTAGATTATGAACAAGAAAACGATTACAATTCTCTCTTTGTTACGCTCACAATCTCTCTAAACAAAGGGATTAACTTTAAATCGTTTGCTAAGCTTGCACAAGTATTGTCGTAAGCTTTCTCTAGGTTTTCTGTGCCTAGTATCCGTCCTTAGCTATTAGCCAAAGCCCTCTATTTATAGCCTTCATCGTACTCATCCGACCAGGGACTTCTATTAGGAATCTATTTCCTAAACTAAGAGTATTGCCTAAAACAAAACTCTTCCCTAACTAGGAATTCTGCCTAAACAAGGATTCATGCCTAGAATAGGTTTCTTCCCTCAACTTAGCTTGAGGTTAACTAAGTTCCCTAAAGGAGTACGGATACACCTGTATCAATTAGTTTACTAATTTAACCTTTTAAAATTTAGCATCTGATATTTTGTTATTTTAAGAAAATTAGTTTTTTATCTGGGCGGTGAAAAGAGTCAAAGGAGCAAAGATTAAGGAGAATTCCACAAATCATGCAACTCTTGTTTATAACGTCGTCTTCCTCTCTAATTCTTTTTCTTTATCCTAAACAATTCAATGAGAAGCCATTAAAACTAGGGTTGAACATGGTTTCGGTTTTCCACCGGAACCGGACCGAACCGAACCAATAAGGAAGAAACCGAACCAAACCATTTACTAATGGATTGGTTATGGTAAAAAAAAAATTGAAAACCGACATTGCTAGTTCGGTTTTGGTTTGACCTGAAAACCGAACCAAAAACCAATGCAAAACCGATAAGTATAGGTCGTTGATTAAAATCAAATAGATTTAATCTACCCCGTCCATCTCACACTTTGTAAACCTAAGTTCTACCCTTACCCAGACGAGATCATATTTGGAGCATGCAGGACTTGGAGTTTAAGTATTTTGAATCTGTAATGTTTATGTTTTGAACTATGCTTGTAAACTTGAGGTTATGAACTACGCTTGTGTGTTAATTACATTCTCACAGTAGGCTAAAAAAATTCAAATGTGTTATTTTTTTTAAAAGATTTCAACTGTCAGTTTCAGAAAACTGACATACAATCGGTTTTCCATTAACCCAATGGAACAAACCGAAACCGGCTAAAACCATTTAGAAACCGAACCAATGGTTAATGGATTGGTTTGGTTTAGATTTTTAGAAACCGATAGTATTGGTTTCGGTTTTGGTTTGGCTGGAAACCGAACCAAAACCGACCATGAACAGCCCTAATTAAAACCATTCGAGACTTGGAATGCCGCAATCCGTTGGATTTCAAAAATCTCATCCGCATCCAACTCATTAGCAAACGGTCCGGGCATCCATCCGCAACAATACGGTTGGTCCCAGTTGAATCCACGGATTACGGGCAAAATGCTCACCCCTACGGACACCAATCCACCACACCCAGGTCATTTGATGCGTCATACGCACGACTAATATGCGTCTCACTAATAGTAGTATATTTATTAACTTTACTATTAATCTAGTAAAGTGCTCACTAATATTCCTACTACCACTTTATTTGGTCGAGCCCAGCTAACACTCAATGAGATCTAACTATTTAAACATTGAACTACCTGATTACATTCGACAAAAAAAAAAAACTACCTGATTACATTCGACACTGTACTAAGTTAAGAAAAGAGTACCATCCATCAATGGAACCAAAAGAAGGTAACAAGAGCAAAGTTCTTGTAGTAGGAGGAACAGGATACATTGGAAGGAGAATTGTTAAGGCAAGTCTAAAACAAGGTCATCCAACTTATGTACTCCAGAGACGGGAGATTGGGCTCGATATCGGTAAGCTTCAGATGCTAATGTCTTTCAAGAAAAAAGGTGCTCAGCTCATTGATGGTTCTTTTTCCGACCATCAAAGCCTTGTCCGTGCCGTTAAACAAGTCGATGTTGTGATTTCTGCCGTCTCTGGGGTGCATTTTAGGTCACATAATTTACTCCTGCAGCTCAAGCTCGTTGATGCGATCAAAGAAGCAGGGAATATTAAGGTATGGCATAGATTGAATTTGAATAAATTTGATAACAATCAAAGTCTACGGGCATCCAACTCAAAACCAATTGACAATGAGTGGAGAGGCCCTAGCATATTATATTTTAAGTTTATTAACGAGACATTAACAGTGTGGGACTATTATCCTTCACAATAACAATGTTAGTAAAGTTCGTGGTAAAAATTGTTGAGATCGGTATTCAAATGTTGTTTATATCAAAATAAAGGTAGAAAAATGGACATCGAGTACAATCTAGGTGTATACACGCATGCTTCAAAAAAAATAAAATAATAAATAAATAAATAAAAATATAGGTGTATACAAAGAGTGGTCCCATCTTAGTGTTGGTTTTTATTGGCCCATTTCAATTAGAATACTTTTCTATGATTAAGTGGGCGGTTTTGAGTGGTAGAGATTGTCCATCAAAACTTTTATTATTTTCTTGTGCTGGAATTGTTGTTTTTGTCAATTAGAATACTTTTTCTATGCGATTAATCGTAGATCTTTATGCAAAACTTGTAGCCGGAGTTCCTTGGCCAACATATAAAGAAACAGAAAAATATCCATTCTGTGAGGCCTTCAAAATGCACTTTATTTTCAAAATGACCAGACCAACTATACTAAATAACTAAAACTGACATGCTAATGTTGTCATGTTGAAAGCACTTTCTTGGGATTAGGGTTCTAATTTTTGTCTAACTCCTTTACAAAAAAAGTGGCTAACTCCTACAAATTTTCTAGTTTCTGTGTTCCAAATTATTTGATAATTTTCATATTTTCACTAGAAAACTATCCAAAATACCCTAATATTTTGTCTTGAAACCATAAGTTTATTTTTAAATACATTAATAACAATTAATGTTTGAAGATTTTTCTCATGGGCATAAATAAACTTTTTTTTATATCTCTCTATTTCTTAATCTGCGTGAAAACTCCCAAAACGTCATCTAAAGTGGAACGGAGGGAGTATGACACTGTTGAACACCATTTTCCCTGTGATGTTGCATGCAGCGTTTTCTGCCATCGGAGTTTGGAATGGATCCAGCTAAAATGGGACATGCATTGGAACCAGGAAGAGTAACATTCGATGAGAAAATGACAGTACGAAAGGCAATCCACGAAGCTGGAATCCCCTTTACATATGTATCTGCCAACTGCTTTGGTGGTTACTTTGTCGGTAACCTTTCTCAAATGGGTACGGTAACCCCTCCCAGGGATAATAAGGTATTCTTATACGGAGACGGGAACGTAAAAGGTACCGTTTTAGCCTGAGAGAACGTGTATTTGCACGAATCCTTGTTTCTTTGTATACACACAGTGTGTGATAAATAATCTTGTGTGCTTTCGGTTATCAATCAGCCATATTTCTGGATGAGGGTGACGTTGCAACGTATACCATTAAGACGATAGATGACCCAAGGACCCTAAACAAGACCATGTACTTGAGGCCACCAGAGAACATCCTGTCTCAGAGAGAGTTGGTTGGTATATGGGAGAAACTCATTGGAAAGGAACTAACAAAGATCAAAATCTCTGGAGAAGACTTCTTAGCTAGCATGAAAGGTACCACAACTACTATATATTACTCAATGTTGCTATATATTGTTGATTGGTAACCAAATTCTCATGCTAAACATGAACTCTAACTTAATTTGGATATAAATTCAGGAATGGATTTTGCTGGACAAGTTGGAGTTGGTCATTTCTATCACATTTTCTATGAAGGTTGCCTTACCAATTTTGAGGTCGAAGAAGAAGCTTCAAGTCTATATCCAGAGGTTCAGTACACTCGGGTCATTGAATACCTTAAAGGTTACATTTAGAAAAAACCAGGCGTCTTAGAGTAATAAAGTTGGTATGCCGTTCCTCTGTGTCTCTTTTGTGTTGTGCGTACAGTGTCTTTCCGAGCCTCATATGTACGCATATTTGAATTTCAATATTTGATTGTGTAATCTAAATATCCAAGTCTTATGGGCTAGATATCTAGCTGCTAGATTGATCATCCACGTCAGCTAGGGCGACCTCCTAAGTCTTATGGCATGGCGAATCTAGCAGCGAAACGCTGAATGGAACAACGCCCAGGAAAAACGCCGAACTGAACAACACTCAAAAAGTGGTCTCAACGCTGAACGATTTAGCGTTTTGCGAATATTCCAGGGCATCAACGCTGAATGGAACAACGCCCAGGAAAACGTTGAATTGTTTAGCGTTGACGCCCTGGAATATTCCCAAAACGTTGAACCGTTCAACGTTTGGACCACTTTTTGGACGCTGAATCATTCGACGTTCCAATCTCGCTGCTAGTTGAACTGCGAGCACGTGCTAGGAGAGAGAAGTAGACAGAAGCAGTGTTAACTTTTCCCCCACACCTTTTTCTTAATTTGCAACACTTTTTGGCCAATCTAGCAGTTCAATCTAGCCCATAAGACTTGGCCTAAAACCAAAAGGCAAGCATTTGGTTCTTTCTTTAAGACAAACTCCACTCAAAATTTGGGCTTATAATTTGACTTTTGAGACCTTTGGGCTTACAAATGTGATTGTTCTAGACTCAACTAACCACTTGACGCTTTAATTGCTAACCAATTTAGGGGTGAGCATGGGCCGGTATGGACCGGTTTTCGCCTCATCCGCATCCAATCCATTTCACAATGGATTTCAAATTTGGCATCTGCATCCAATTCATATCCAACGGATTTGCATCCAATAGATACACGAATGGACGGATTGGATGCGGATAATCCAATGGATTTGTTTTAGTTAAAATTTATAATAAAGAAAATAAAGCTAACACAAATGACTCCTTATAAAACCTACATATCCAATACATGTATACAAATATAAAAATGTCATGTACAATACTCAAAGCAATCCTAAATGATCCATAGTATTTTCTAGAACTATATAAATGCCCTTAATTTAACGGATATGGATGTCTAACGGATTTTCAAGGTTGCATCCGGGCCCGACCCGTTATCCGTTGGATTTCAAAAATTCCATCCGCATCCAACCCATTAACAAACGGTCCGGACATCCATCCGCAAATGAACGGTTGGTCCTGGTTAAATCCACGGATTACGGGCCAAATGCTCACCCCTAGTAACCATACCCGCCTTGGCATCTCCATGGTATGCAAATCACCGTCCACATATTTTAGAGCGCGAGCAACTGAATTGTTTTTAACATCTTCGACCTCATTGTGGATAGATAACAAGTCATGGATAAATTTACCCATGGTATAACCACACTAGACACCTTGGATTATAAAAATCGAATTTGGTTCTTCGTCAATTTTACATGAAATCTTATTTTAATCCTATAAATAACCTTCGTCAAAGGTTTATTAACAACCTTACCCATCATATAATTACTGAATTATTGATCAATTTTTTATTGTTATGTTGTGGAATCATATTCTGAAGCTTACTTCCCTAAGCAAGGTATGCTAAGTTGGTTAGAATTAACAGCTTCATGACAAGCACTTAGAGCAACTGCAGTGGTGCGACTAAACCCAAAGATCAAAGACAAAAAAAAAAGACCAAATTTTAGTTTGGTCCGTAGGTATATGACTTGAGGGTGGCGAGTAAATTTAGTCGAGCGGGGAGTATAAGTTCGCCTGGTGTGGGGCGTAAACTTTATCCCCGCCCGACTAAAAAAAATGGGGCGAACATATAATGTCCGCCGGGTGTGGGGATCACATATAATGTTCGCCCCACACCCGGATCACATATAATGTTCGCCTAACAAAAAAAAAAAAAAAAAAAAAAGGTGGGGCGTAAACTATATCACCGCCCCGGTGTGGGCGTAAACTATATCCACGCGGTGTGGGCGTAAACTATATCACCGCTTTGGTTTTGGGGCGTAAACTATATCACCGCCGACTATATTTGGGTTTAGTCTTTGGTCCCCACCAAATATAATCGCCCTTGTTCATTTAGTCTGGTATTTGGTCGATGGTACGTCCCGCTACGCCTGGTTCAGAGACCAAATAAATGGGTTTAGTCGCCCACTGCAGTTGCTCTTAGAACTTGAGAATTAACAATGTAAGATAGATCCATTTGGAATGCCTCCATTCTTTATTCCGTGGGCTTGTTTCTGTTTCTGAGAAACAAATATATTAATTAAGGGCATACATTGTAGTTTACTTATGGAAGGGATCCATTCTGTTTGTTGGTAGTTCTAAGACATGAAATAGGAAGGGATTAATCGGGTTTTGTTAATCCATGCAAGGTGTTTGTTGTTTGTTTTAAGACGGGCCATTCAATTTCATCAGTGTAATATCGGGTTGACTATAAAACGGATAAATAACAAAGCGATAGTTGGACCATATTAAATTTGTTACTAGCGTTAGGAAAGTATGTTCTTTAATTACTCCCTCTATCCCAAATTAGATGAGCTAGTTGTAGTTTGCACAATTCTTAAAACAATGAGAAAAGGGGAGTATATTTAAGTATTTTTTTATAATTATACCCTTATGAATAGTAAAATTTAGAAAAAAAAATTCATCTCTTAAACTATACCATGGTTTTTCGTAAACTTTATACCGTTGAAAATCATTTTAAACACCTACGTAACGAATATAAACATGACTATCAAATTATACATATTTCTAATCAGTTTTTTGGCTAAATAGGCCTTAGATTTGAATTTCTAGGTCTAAAAGACAAGTAAAATATTGCTATAGTTCATATGACCATGAATTCAAATTTCATGTTCTAATATACTTTTTGGTCATACCGCCCAAAATAAAAGCATTTTCGGTATCTTCAAGTTACCGATATGCCCTCAGAAAAGTTAAAGGCATATCTTATTCACGTGAAATCGTTCCTCTATCTTCTTTCTTCAGTGTCCTCTCTCTCTAGAGTCTGGTCTATGTAATCTTCGATTCCTCTGGTTCCCCAAAAGATACAGAAAAATAATATTGACCAATCGATCGGAAAAAAATCAAATTAATCGGAAAACTTTCGGACAGAGAGGAGGGGTAATGTTTTACTCATAGTCATCTTCTTCTATAGTTCATCTCAAGCAGCAATTTTGTGGTCGGTAACAAGATAATGTTGATAAGAGGTTCAAAACAGAGAACAAATTGGTGGTATTATTAGTACTTAATTAGAAAAGAAATAAACAAAAAATTGGATTCCTTTAAGCTTGGGTAATTAAAGAGAAGAGATTTCGTGGGGTTTTTCTAGTTTATGATTTTGATTTGTGGGTTCTGTCTAGATACCTTAGTAGGCATAAATGGTCAAAAAAGTTGGCGTTCATGTAAATGATTCTGCTGCTACTCACTCAATTTGTGTGCAAGACTGCAAGAGGTATTAAATTGCTTGATTGAATCTGCATTTGATCGAGAAAAATGTCCTGGGTTCTTGAATGCTTTACGAGATTGTTACTGGGAAAGGTAATAATCTCATTTCTTCTTTGATTTGCTTGTTAAATTCAATTAAGGGTGAATACTTTGGTGATTACCTTAGCGGCGCTCGATTGATAGAAATGAGAAACAGACAAGTTGGAGAGGGTTGGCTGCTGATAAGAGAAGATTTGGTGAAGGTTAAAGACAAAAAAAAAAAAAAAGTAGAGGACATAATGGAATTGGGAATGCCATCTTTTGTTGGAAGTGATAACTAGTCTAAACCTAGATTTATAAACGGAATACATAAGATTCACCTGAGTGCATAATGTATATCCAGATAAAAAAATCGGTTTTTCCCTATATGCACCCGAGTGCATAATATATATATTTTTGAATTTTTGTTGTTTTTTTTTTATTTTTTATTTTTCTTTTTTAATACTTGTTTCAGGTTGATGCTCTTATAGTGAACGCGATGGTAATGATGATGGATTTATTGCTCGAGATCATGAACTAATAATTTTGGTTGTGTATAGTATATATGCACGTGATTACTAGTCTAAACCTAGATTTATCCGCGAAGTACACAAGATGCACCTGAGTGCATAATGTATAATTACGACGGGAAACAGAGTTTTTGGTCGGGGTGCACCCGAGTGCATAATGTATATTTTCTTGATTCATATAGGAAAAATGTTTTGCCAAAGTTGCATCTGCGTGCATAATGCATATTTTTATATGAAATAAATTTTGGCCAAGTTGCACAAGCGTGCATAATGCATATTTTTATAGGAAATATATTTTGGGGATGCACTGGTGCATAATGTATCCTGGTCTAGTTTAAAATAATTTTTTTTTTTCTTTCGAATTTCATATTGACAATGGATCTTGTTTTGTAGAGAATTTCGAGCTCGTTCCAAAAATATAAATTTTACTAAAATCCGACTTATATTTCGGAAGTTAAAGGCTTTCTCGCAATTAATTTTAAATTAGAGAGAGAAAATAAATAAGAGAGATAAAAGGATATGATAAAGGATAATGTTTAAAGTAAGAGGGTATATATGACTAAATTTTTTTATGTCTTTTTCACCCAGACCTATATTTTACAAGTCCATTACTCCCATACTGTAGTAGCAGGAAATCCCACACTACACCCCTCACTATATTTCGTAGATCTAAATCTTATTAATCACCTAAATCTCAAAATATAAGTGCTAGAAATTTAAATAGACACATAAGATTTTTTACGTGGTTCGATCAATGTGATCTACATCCACGATTCTTCACTATGATTGTTGAGGTTACATTAGTATTACATTTAGAATCTCCATTAATGGATATTTTCTAGAGCCCTAGATCTAATTATTTGGGGAAGAAGATGATAAAGAAAATAAAGTTTTTCTCTCTCTAAATTGTCTAACCTCTCTCAAGTGTATCCTCCCCTTTCTCTCTCCCGCTCTTCTTTATATAGGTGTTTACATAGTGGATGACGGCTCATATACGGCTCATGCTCGAGAGCTCTTTGATAATTTCGCAGGGCTCTTGCTACCGTCTCGCGAGACATTCTCGCGAGCCCTTTAATAATTTCGAGAGTCTCTTGCTACCTTCTCTCGAGACATTCTCTCGAGTCTTGTTACTTCTTCTCTCGAGACACTCTCTCGAGCCTTGCTACCTTCTCTCGAGACATTCTCTCGAGTCTTATTACCTTCTCTCGAGACACTCTCTCGAGCCTTGCTACCTTCTCTCGAGACACTCTCGCGAGTCTTGCTACCTTCTCTCGAGACACTCTCGCGAGTTAAGAAAATAATTGAATCTCGCACGCTAAGAGAATATGTTGTGCGATATTTGAATCCTACATCTTGCCTCTTTTCCTTGAATATTGCTTGAAGAGCGATCTTGAAGGAAAAATCCGTTGTTGTAGTAATCTTTGATCTTTGTTGATGAAGGAACGAGCGAAAAGAATATTGGACTTGAAAAGTACGTACTTGCCTCTATTCTTTGGAAGTTCAAGCTTTGCGAAGTGAATAAGAAGTATTATCTCTTGAAGTATGCGAAGTATGAAGTATCCTTGAAGAAGTATAAGAAGTACTCAATCCTTGAAATATATAAGAAGTATGAAGTATCCTTTGAGAAGTATAAGAAGTACTTAATCCTCTAAATATAAGAAGTATTGTGAACCCATCATGCGAAACTCCCGCTCCATGTTCTTTGCCTCATGCTATGCTGTAATGCAAATAAAAATTTAGATTAGTATTCCACATTTCTTTTATCAAAAATATTCATTTAATTGCAAGTTCAAATCGTTTTTCTTTGTTTTGATTTCGTTTGTATAACTTGTTTCGTCTCAAACGATAAACATCTTTCATGGAAATGATCCTAATAGGTACCCCCTTATATGACGACTTTAGGTACATTGCTCTTTGCGAAATCATAGGGTAAATTCGCGAACTAGGGTGTACGCCATAAAGGTTTGCCCGCTACTACTCTCCATGTTGGATATCATTCTCATTTGAAACAAAGCAAGTATTTAAGGGAAATATATAAATTGATCTTTGCGAGATATTGTTCTCGGTTTCTCTTGTAATATCTGCGAGATTTTTCTCGAATTATTGTAATCGTGAAATCTTTGTAGTTCGAAATTTACGTAATTCCCGCGATTATCTCGCCTTTTGTAAATCAAATCAAAAATATTTTATTTTTTGTAAGTAAAATGTTTAAGGAAAGTGGTACTTAGCTTTTGTGGTTTGTTGTTGTCAATTTCGCAGCAGCAAAAAGAAATGTTAGAAGTGAGACTTGAACCCTTGACTCCGCTCTTGCATATTCTCGCAGCATATACCAACTGTTCTAACCCTCTCGCGAAATTCATTTGCGAGATAATCATCAACTTTCTTCTTTGCGAGATAAGCAAAGTCTGTAAGTAAATTTCGCATAACAAAAATAAGTGTGCGAGAGCAAGGATTGATCCTGCGACCTTCTGCTCGCGTTCATGCCTCCTGACCAACTGTGCTAGCCATGCCTCTGCGAAGTGTTTCTGCGAAATAATCACCTACTTTCTTCTTGCGAGATAATGTTGCGAAAAATTCATGCAAAATATGGACATTCAATGGGACTTGAACTCGCGACCATGAACTCATTAATTTCGCAGGTGACCAACTGTGCTGCCTCTTGTTTGCGAAAGAATGAAACAACCTTGCGAAATTATCCATTTTTTCCCCTCTTTGCGAAGCAAAAAATTCTTTGCGAGGAGGGAGATTCGAACCCGCGACCTTAAGCTCCTCATGTTCGCTCGTGACCAATTGTGCTACTCCTCCTGTGCGAAAGGATCGCAGAATACTAATACATGACTTATATTCACCCTTTGATACTCAAGGAAAAAGATGACAAAAATTCTTCGCGAAGGGTAAGGCTCGAACCCGCGACCTTATGTTTATACTCTTCGCCAAAGTGACCAATTGTGCTAGCTTTCTTGTTTGTGAAAGAAACACACAATACTATAACTTTATTCACTTCTTCGCTCTCGGAAGTTCAAAAATATGTAAAAGGTGGGATTCGAACTCGCAACCCCAAGCTTGTTCTCTTCGCAAACGACCATCTAGGCTACTTGCTGCTTGCGAAGGAAACACACAATGCTATAGCTTTATTCCATTTTTTCCCCTCTTGAAAGTTCAAAAATATTTGAAAAAATATGACTAAGGCGAGATTTGATCTTGCGACATCAAGCTTCTTCGCTCCAACTCAAACCATCTGTGCGAGCTTCTTTTTGTGATAAAATTCACAGCGTTTTGTTCTTATCCTTTTCTTCGTTTTTCCTTTATTTCCTTCAACAATTGCCTCTTGTTTTCTCCGAACATGGGAATCTTCAACTAAAACTTCCATTTTTTCCTTAAATTTCACCACAACAACTAATCTTTTCTCTCACTCTTTTCAGGTCTTTGAATTAGTGATGATGTCTGCTCCGTGGAAATGTGATTTCTTCCATAAAATTTCCATTTTTGAACCCAAATTTTGTAGATCTAAATAATAAGTATGAACAGTAATTACTTTTCATGGAAATTTCTCTTAAAGTTTATAGATCCAATTGAATTCATCACCAACAAGAATCGATTTTTCTAAATTTTCTTGAACCAACAAGATTAGGTCCCTGTTTCTAGCGATATGTAGTAGCAGAAATCCCACACTACACCCCTCACTATATTTCGTAGATCTAAATCTTATTAATCACCTAAATCTCAAAATATAAGTGCTAGAAATTTAAATAGACACATAAGATTTTTACGTGGTTCGATCAATGTGATCTACATCCACGATTCTTCACTATGATTGTTGAGGTTACATTAGTATTACATTTAGAATCTCCATTAATGGATATTTTCTAGAGCCCTAGATCTAATTATTTGGGGAAGAATATGATAAAGAAAATAAAGTTTTTCTCTCTCTAAATTGTCTAACCTCTCTCAAGTGTATCCTCCCTTTCTCTCTCTGCTCTATTCTCTTTATATAGGTGTTTACATAGTGGATGATGACTCATATACGGCTTCATGCTCTCGAGAGCTCTTTGATAATTTCGCAGCTCTTGCTACCGTCTCGCAAGACATTCTCGCGAGCCCTTTAATAATTTCGCAGCCTCTTGCTACCTTCTCTCGAGACATTCTCTCGAGTCTTGTTACCTTCTCTCGAGACACTCTCCTCGAGCCTTGCTACCTCTCTCGAGACATTCTCTCGAGTCTTATTACCTTCTCTCGAGACACTCTCTCGAGCCTTGCTACCTTCTCTCGAGACACTCTCGCGAGTCTTGCTACCTTCTCTCGAGACACTCTCGCGAGTTAAGAAAATAATTGAATCTCGCACGCTAAGAGAATATGTTGTGCGATATTTGAATCCTACACATACTTTATGAGATTTGGTCATATGACCCATTTTCCGTATTTCTAATAGTACCAATAATCAATTAAAAGGGTAGTTTTAGAAATATCCCCTTGATTAGATAAATAGCTCATCTATTATATGACAAAATTTAAAACCAACTAGGTCATCTAATTTGGGACGGAAGGAGTATTTCATAAGGTAGTAGATAAAGAACTACACGTCAAAGTCAGTGGATGACATGTTCCAGACCTCAATTACGCCTTAAAATTTAATATTTCTCTTCTTCTTTATAAAAATACAGCATCTATTAAATTTAGTAAGTATTAGTAAAATGTATTTCCAACATATATATATCTAAAGGCTAAGTACTTTTCTCACTCCTCTCTTTTACATGCTCCTGAAAAGAAGAATGCTACTTGGGCATGGAAAAGCATGTATAAATGTGTAGATTTTATCAAAAAATACAGCCTCTGGCAGGTTGGTAATGGGAAAAACATCATGATCTGGAGTGATAGATGGGTATTGGGACTTGAATATACTCTTGTTCCAGCTGCAAACTCTTCCTTAAACATCCAGGATTTCAATCTTGTGTCAGACCTAATTGACACAGAGACAAAGACTTTGAGAACTGAAATCATCCAAAATCAATTTCATGCTGAAGATGCTACTAAGATCTTGCGAATAAGAATCCCTCATAATGCAGATGATAACCTGTATGGACCCTCACCAACAGTGTACAATTCTTTGTCAAATCAGCTTATCGGAAGTTGAGAGACATCAAACATAGCACACAACAACCAACTGCAATTACTACTACAGTTTGGAAGGAGTTATGGAAGTTGAAGACTGCATCAAAAGTCAAGCTCTTCTTGTGGAAATGCCTCACAGATATTGTTCCCACAAGTGAAAGACTTAGGAGGAATACAGGTGAAGAAATTTCAGTTTGTCAATTCTGTAAGCAGGACTCGGAAACTTTTGATCACCTGTTAATGTATTGCTCCTTCACTAGGGCAATTTTAACATCTATACCAGGTGGTTTAAGTTTCATGACAAACTCAAATAACCTGTAATCATGGGTTCCAAGATGGTTTGATAACAACAATAAAGTAGAAGAAGCATGGATCATTCAGATATCTTGCGTTGTCTGGGAAATTTGGAAGGAGAGATGCAATGATGTGTTCGAAAATTCTAAGCCTAACCCTCTCTCTTGCATTAGAAGATCTCAAAATCTTCTACATTATGTCACTTCTGATAACTCTATATCTACCACTCTTAGAATCACTGAACCTATGCCTAGGAATAGTACATGGTCACCACCAGCTGCACCTTTTCTCACTATTAATTTTGATGCTTCTTACAAATTATTACATAATGAATATGGCATTGGACTAACAACAGGGATTCTGCAGGGACTCATCGATGGTCAAAATGTATCTACAGAGATGGATATCTAAGTGCTGAGGAAGGGGAGTGTATGGCAGCAGTGTGTTGGGCAATGAGTTTGCAGTTGGAGTGCATCATTCTGGATACAGATTCATCCAATATAGCTACTGCAATCAATTGTGCTGACACGCCTATTAACCGGGAACATCTACCCATTATCAAAGATGATAAAGTTTATCTTAATCATTTTAGAATTTGGAAAGTGAGATAAGTAATAAGAGATTGCAACAATGTAGTAGACTTGCTAACAAAACACTCTAGAAAACATAAGGTGACTGAATTATGGCAAAATTCACCACCTTCATTAATATGTAATAAACTTGAAGAGGACTTGAGGGGTATTCCCCCCAAACTCTATTCAATAATCAATAAAATCTCACTTTTGTATCACAAAAAAAAAAAAAAAAAAAAAAAACAACGTATATATATAAAAGTTAAATTAACTTTAAATATTACAGTTTTTCTTATTCTTCACCAATCTCTCTATTTCATTTAACAAAATAAAAAATTATCAAGTTAAATCCAAAATTAGTTTCCTATTATATTATTACAGTGCACCTTATTTAATTAATCATCAGTGTCCAATTAGCAACTTCTTTTTTAAAAGAATTTATGAAGAACTAATGGGACAATAATTGAGAACCCTAATTTAGTCGGCCTGTCATTTTGTGTAGCGTTGTCAGATACACTCTCAAGGTGCTTTGTCAAATGTGAAACAGCAGATGCCATAGTACTTTTGGTAACACACATTAGATCCGATAAGGACTCTTAATAAATCAATTCGGATCCTTGTCAAAAGACTAACTCATTCACTTGTATATATATAAAACAATTAGGGTGCTGCACATTCAAAAGTTTACAACTAGGTTTAGTTTTTGAATTATATTTTTAGGAGGCATTTTATATACAAAACCATTAGCTAGAAGCAAACAATATTAAACCAAGCTTATTAAAAGTGGTGGTGGATTGTGGAGATGGATTAAAAGTAGCCATCGGTCGGGGAGATGGAGAAGAAAAAGTGGTGTGTAACTTATATATGTTTCATTTGTGTGTACTCTGTAGTTGTAAATAAAATGTCAAATAGATACTTATACACAAACCTGCCTATTATTTTGAAGCGGATGAAGTAGAATTTAGTTCAAATAGATAATATTTAGTATACACGAAAATACATATGGATGGTACATGGGATCATTGGGGATGAGAATTAAGATAGATGAAGAGTAAGGAAAATGAGGATAAGAAATAGGGAAAACCTTAATAAATATGTTATTTCTAGCATCCATCTGATGGTAATTGTTATCATGTAAATTCATAAATTTGATCTTAAAGAATAAAATTCAATAATATCGTGTAATAGGTAATATTATATGCGATATTTTGATTAGTTTTGATAAATCTGTTATAACTATCATGTAAATTTATTGAATTACTCGTCAAGGAAATAGCTAGAACATATTTATTTGAAAGAAAACGATAAAATAATAATGCTGGCACGACGCATCACAACTCGTAGTGCGCAGTGTTGTGTTATGATTTGGTTTTAACTAAAAAACGCGGTACTGCCTCAAATTCCTGACATAACACAAAGCCAGACACATCATCATACTAAGCGTGCTTTTTCTTGCGTTTTGCCCGGCACAAATAACTAATAATCAACGGGTTTTTAAACATTGAAATTTAAACCGGTAGATTGTGAGGTTTAGTATTTAGGAATTCTCTCATTCTCGATAGGTATGTAGAGCTTTGTAAGAGGAACGTATCCCTAAAATATTAACTTCAAATTCGATATCACTTGGTTTTTATTCACAAAATAGTCATTCAAAGGGTGAGACATTGTGAAAATAAAAATGTGAATGAATCTTCTCTTTTTTGTTTGTTTATGTGTACAAATGTTTTTACTCTTCCTGTTCTTTTTGTTGTTAAAAGTTGTGCTGGTTTTTACAGTTCCTGTTCTTTTTGTTTACATGGCTTCGACTTAAATTATATTGGATATCCAGCGTACCTTAAAAAAAGAAAAAAAAAAGTTACTCTTCTGTTTGCACTTCCATTCTAATGGTCTCCCTCCAAACTATCAATATATACCAGCACTATCATGAGAAAATTTTTGATGGGGGCGTTTTTTGAAGGGGGCAAGGGGGACCAATAATATGGTGACACATGCACTTGATATCAATGAATTTTGTTTCTAAAAATATAAAAGAAGTTTATTTTTGGAGAGAAAATTTGTTTTCTTAATTGGTGTTGGTGTTTTTTGAAACAAAATTCATTGATATCAAGTACATGTGTCACCATATCATTGGTCCCCCATGCCCCTTCCAAAACGCCCATCAAAAATTTACTCCACTACCATCACCAACCACTACGATCGCCAACCACCACCGCTATATCCACCATCAACTACCACTACTAGCAACCAACACCACATCCACCAACAAATGTACTAGCACTACCATCACCATAAAAAGCACCACCACTAACCAACACCACCACTAACCGGAAACAGTACCACCAAAATTTGGTTTCATCATAAACTTACTGTTTCATCATTAAAATCTTCGGTTTCATGATTAAAAAAGTAGGCAAAAATAAGAAGAAACCGAATTATGTTTCATCATAGAATTCACAGAATTTGATGAAACCAATTTTATTTGGGGTATTTGTATTAATTTTTTAAAATTTGGAATTTTTGTATCAAATTTGTTTAATATGGAGTTTTATGGATCCCAACATTTGAACTGAGTTTTTGTACTCCAAATTTGGTCACCTTGGTGTTTTACAACTAGTTCTGGTTTGTAATTTTAGTTGTTTAATTCGAGTTCAACCAATTATTTGGATAAAGAAAATAAAAAATTAAATGTAGTTGTCGAACAAGCCTGTACATTTCCATAAAAATACCTTTGCTTTTTCTTCAATTAAACACTTTCAAAAACAAAAATTTATAGATAAAGGAAGCCAACTATGACAATTATTAATTAATGGCCAACGGTATACCATCATGTAATGAACAAAAATACGAAGAGTAGTGGTTGAACCAGATGCTCATAATAATAATATTATATAATACCACCTGCAACTTTTTCTTAACTTATCTTTGCTTTTTCTTCGGTTAATTCATTTCGCAATGGATGGTGACAAATAGTTGTGGCGAAAAGTGACAGCGTGACATATTTTAAAAATAAGATCATTCCAGTCCGGTGTTTTTTTTTTTTTTTTTTTCCTTTCTGAAAGAAGGTGTTTCCATGTTTTTTTTTTTTTAATAGAAAAAACAGGGCTAGCCCTGGAGATTACATTCCATAAGATCTAGGATACGGTAAGTGAAACATGTTAACCAAAAGAGGGGTTATCTCACCCGTACCCCAATGCTCACTGAGTTGTTGACTTAAACATAAGTCTGCTAATCTAACCGCATATAAGTTTTTAGTGGAATCAAACTTGAAAGACTTTAGTTCCTTAATACATAGACTAAAATTACTATTGTTGCCTGCATGCACCATTTGGGATTCTGACTTTACTTTGTTATCCACCAGAGATCGGTAGCTTCGAGAACTTTCACATTATCACATTCCAACTGAACTTTAGGAAGATTTAGTTGTCGTAACCAATGGATTGTTGTAGAAGCCGCCATCTCCTCTACATCCTCTCCGAGCTTCTGCGATGAATTTGCACCTTGCTCCAAGATAGTTTCCTACATAATTAGAGACCATTAGAGACAAACCCCATTATGATTATCATTATTAAGACTAAAAGACATAGATAATTTTGTAGTTCCTAGATTAATTTCAACAGGCTTTTGAGAATTGTTAATCAATATATCTCCTTCCTGTTCATTTATTCTCATTCCTCTCCTAGTTACACATAGCATCCTAATTATGTTATCACTTGCCCTTTTAGAGGAAAGCTTAATTTTCCACGAAAACTAGATCACATCTTGATCTCCAAACTTCCCACACTACAATGGCCATTATGTCGACCAATGTAAGGGACCTAACAACTTAATTTCATTTCTTTCAAACCAGTTTATCAACCAAAAGTGGAAGTTAAGCTTCCCATTCATCACAATAGAAACGTTGAAACCAAGAAATGCATACACATATAAAGCAAAATCGCATAACATAAAGAGATGGGTTAAAGTTTCTTCCTGCTTCCCACACAAGGGGCATATCTTGTTGATGTAAGGTAGAATGCATTGCAATTCTCCCATTTAACGGCAGGATCGAATGAAAACATTTCCGGATGAAAGTTTTGATCTTTGGCGGTATATTCATTTTCCAAATCCTATTCGGACCCTTTGTTGTCCCGGATTTTTGAGTATGGCCTCTTCTAATCAGCTTACTATAGAGACTTGGTGGTGAACTTTCCATTTTTCTCAAGCATCCATCTTACTTCATCTTTTTGTTCTTGTTTATCTGAATTTTTCTAACAATATTAAAAGTAACTTCATCAGTACTCTTGGAGCTTGCTCAAGTTCCATCTCCATCTGTCATCACTACATATCATCATTTCCTGTGAGATATATCACCTTCGAGTTGGTTGTCTTTGGTTCCATCATAATGCCTTTGGTTGGGCACCATTTGTCGACCCAAACTTTAATTATGCTCCCATTTCCACCACCCATTCCACATTTTCCACTATCTTGTCCACTTCCTCGTTAAGATTTTTCCACACCCAAGAGGCTTTAGGAGAGCACACATTAGATTTATCGAGAATATTTGTGTTTGGGTAGTACTTGCTCTTGAAGATACTTTCACACAGAGTCCCGGCTCTTTGAGCGATCTCCAATTTGCTTTTGCTAGCATTGCGAGCGTTAAAGCACTTGATATCCGTAAATCCCATACCTCCCATACTCTTTGGTTTGCAAAAACCAACCCAAGCCTTAAGGTACACTCCTTTACCGCCATGTTCATCTTTACCCCAAAAGAAATCCATTTTGTAACTTATCTATCTTCTTTATCACGCTACAGGGAACCTTAAAGCAATTCATTTGATACAATGGAACAGTTGATGAAGACGATTGAATTAGAACCATTTTACCAGCATCAGAAACAGTTTTACACTTCCAATCTTGTAAGTTACTCTTCTGTTTGCACTTCCATTCTAATGGTCTCCCTCCAAACTATCAATATATACCAGCACTATCATGAGAAAATTTTTGATGGGGGCGTTTTTTGAAGGGGCATGGGGGACCAATAATATGGTGACACATGCACTTGATATCAATGAATTTTGTTTCTAAAAATATAAAAGAAGTTTATTTTTGGAGAGAAAATTTGTTTTCTTAATTGGTGTTGGTGTTTTTTGAAACAAAATTCATTGATATCAAGTACATGTGTCACCATATCATTGGTCCCCCATGCCCCCTTCAAAAAACGCCCCATCAAAAATTTACTCCACTACCATCACCAACCACCACGATCGCCAACCACCACCGCTATATCCACCATCAACTACCACTACTAGCAACCAACACCACATCCACCAACAAATGTACTAGCACTACCATCACCATAAAAAGCACCACCACTAACCAACACCACCACTAACCTAAACAAGATTCCACCAAAATTTGGTTTCATCATAAACTTACTGTTTCATCATTAAAATCTTCGGTTTCATGATTAAAAAAGTAGGCAAAAATAAGAAGAAACCGAATTATGTTTCATCATAGAATTCACAGAATTTGATGAAACCAATTTTATTTGGGGTATTTGTATTAATTTTTTAAAATTTGGAATTTTTGTATCAAATTTGTTTAATATGGAATTTTATGGATCCCAACATTTGAACGGAGTTTTTGTACTCCAGATTTGGTCACCTTGGTGTTTTAACTAGTTCTGATTTGTAATTTTAGTTGTTTAATTCGAGTTCAACCAATCATTTGGATAAAGAAAATAAAAACATTAAATGTAGTTGTCGAACCAGCCTGTACATTTCCATAAAAATACCTTTGCTTTTTCTTCAATTAAACACTTTCAAAAACAAAAATTTATAGATAAAGGAAGCCAACTATGACAATTATTAATTAATGGCCAACGGTATACCATCATTTAATGAACAAAAATATGAAGAGTAGTGGTTGAACCAGATGCTCATAATAATAATATTATATAATACCACCTGCAACTTTTTCTTAACTTATCTTTGCTTTTTCTTCGGTTAATTCATTTCGCAATGGATGGTGACAAATAGTTGTGGCGAAAAGTGACAGCTTGACATATTTTAAAAATAAGATCATTCCAGTCCGGTGTTTCTTTTTTTTCTTTTTTTTTTTCTTCCTTTTTGAAAGAAGGTGTTTCCATGTTAACATCATCCTTATGGTATGCTTAAAAAATATATATATATAATAAAATAAATCTTCTTTATGCTAGTGGTCGTTATCGGTGCTGGTCCATGGAATGAGCAGATTGCACAACAGTCGATCATGATAAGCACAAGAGTAATTTTATATTAGCACACTGATAGAGACTATATTTATAGTTGCAGGAAATCCAACAAACTACCTCCAAGTGATAATAAGAAATAGATCTAACACATAACAATCGTGCTACATGAACCGCTCAATGACAGCTGATCTTACGTGGCTGGTACAGGTGTAGATTGACGTGTATTCATATTCATCCGACATCATCATATAAACGAGAACTTCCCTGTTTTTCTCTTTCTTGTTTACATCGGCAAAAACTCTATAGATCCTAGTTTTCCTGTCCATCGTTGAAACTTTCTTAATCATGTCTTTCTAGTTTACCTGTATTATTAGAGAAGGAGATACGTGAAGATTATCATCCCTCTTTGAATCCCTATATTGCGTTTGGGCCTTATGGCTCTTCTATGCATTAATCATCTGTTATTATTTCAGTTGTGAGATCGAGAAGATATGATGTTGGGGTTGATTTAAAAGATCGGATCTTTTAAAAAATTTAGATATCGATTTGGAAACAAAATGGAAGAATTTCTGAACTGAATCTAAATTAACTTAAAGATTGAGAAGATATGATGTTGGGGTTGATTTAAAAGATCTGATCTTTAAAAAAAATAGATATCGATTTGGAAACAAAGTGGAAGAATTTCTGAATTGAATCTAATTTTTTTGTTTTTGATCAAGATGATGAATCAAACTCATTCTTTTTAACTTCATGACCTTATTAACCAATCAAAGACAAATAGAGATCGAAAATCAATATTTAATCAATGAAAAAAAGGAACAACATGAAAATGGATGATTATTTTTATATTGCGTTTGGGCCTTATGGTTCTTCTATGCATTAATCATCTGTTATTATTTCAGTTGTGAGATCGAGAAGATATGATGTTGGGGTTGATTTAAAAGATCGGATCTTTTAAAAAATTTAGATATCGATTTGGAAACAAAATGGAAGAATTTCTGAACTGAATCTAAATTAACTTAAAGATTGAGAAGATATGATGTTGGGGTTGATTTAAAAGATCTGATCTTTAAAAAAAATAGATATCGATTTGGAAACAAAATGGAAGAATTTCTGAATTAAATCTAATTTTTTTGTTTTTGATCAGTACAGTGAATCAAACTCATTCTTTTTTAACTTCATGACCTTATTAACCAATCAAAGACAAATAGAGAACGAAAATCAATATTTAATCAATGAAAAAAAGGAACAACATGAAAATGGATGATTATTTTTGCCATTGTTAGATCAATTTCTACATATGTCGACGAACAGTAGCAGAAAGGTTTTGTTTTACTCTTACTGTAATTGTTGATGACAAGGACAAACCTAAAATACTCAACTCTCTGCCACTGTGCTTGACACATAGGATTAGCTGTCAATTAGCGGTTAACATGCTGGTCATATAGCATTTTCGTAAGACATGATGGGGAAAAATTTAAGTATTATTATTAAGAACATGAGTTATCACAAATACAATGTAAAGAAATCCTAACTTGGAGAGCAAATAAGTTTTCTCTCTCTTAATTTCCTCACACAAACTCCCAAAAAGATCTCTCTCATACAATGGCCTCTCGTCCCTTATATAGGGGTCACATAGTGGAGGACAGCTAATAAAGCCCCTTATTTCGGATCTAGAAGGGCGATTCTATCGCATCGTCTTGAAGTCATCGCGCTTGTCTTCACATGTTTTGTGTGACTCTTGTGATGTCATTGCATGCGTCAGTAGTGACGGAATTGACTTATACTCTTCGCCTTTGGAATCATGTTGCAGAATGATTTTCTCGCGATCTTATTGGTTGAGCGATATTTTGTATCCACATTTTGCCTCTTCTCGCACTGATCTTTTCGAAGAAAGGATGGTGAGAGAATTATATTACATCGCATCAACCCTGCCTTTTGATATTCCCTAGATCTACCGACATTATTTTATTCTTTCCGCGTAACCGTCTACACATGTGTTTATGGGTGAAAACTATTTCTGCCGGTTTTGGTAATTTGGGGTGTGTGGATGAGAAATGAGTCTAAACCTTAAACAAATGCACTGCACATGAGTGCTTGTAGATTCGAGAAATCAATCCGTGCAAATCCGGCTTAAACCAAGAAATGGTCGTTCCAGACTTGTTTCGGCCACAAAGTGAAGGAGATGGGGTTGATCTTAGGGAGGGAAGCGAAGAAGGTGTTGAGATTGTGAAGGTGTTGGCTATGTATGACTTGTATCGAAAAATCGAACCGGCTTGCATGATGTAAGATATCGGTTCCGGTGTTTGAATACGATTGTATAAACACTTGCATTTGTTGTCTTGTCTTGCCTTATTCCTGTTTGGAAAATAGGGAGGAGAACCTATTTATACAAGTCTTTAAGCCTAACCCTCGTATCTCGTGGGAAGTGGAGAAAGTGGAGTGATGGATTAGTGGAGTCGTGTGTTAGTGTCACACGACCATTCTTGCCCACTTCTCCAATCATCACTAACCGCCCATGACTTCCTAACACGTTCTTGTGATGGTGCGTTGTGCGCCGCATGTTTGTAAACCTGCAGACCAATACCCCAAGTATGTATCCCCCAATTTGTGACATGATTGATGTCTCGAGTGTGTGGATCGTGGGACCCACGAGAAAGTAGCATGTAATGCTAGATTAAATAACTAAGTTATTTAGGAAGTCGATACTTGTGAAGTATCGTGTGTATTCTATGAAAGTACTTGCATCGAGTATATTCATCATGTATGAAGCATCGCTATTTGAGCGTCTCAAAATAGCCTCATGTCCAGCCTACTTCATGTGATGGTTTGGAGGTTGTGCAAGCAAGCCCTCCCTTGGCCGACCACATGGTGTGGTAGAGTGACGAGTGGTGATCACCATGATGCCTCACTGACCAATTAACTCCCGACTGGGCTGTATAACCAAGCCGGTGAAGTTGGACGGACGAGATGATCTTTGAGACACTCATCTGCGACCGTTAGTGAAATTAGGGTTTTAGAAGAGGTGCGCAAGCACCACTTTTCAGACTTGGTCGAATACAAGCTTGGGACACGATTTTGGCATGGCCGATCGGGCATGTGTAGAAGGCATGCCGGTATACATGCCCATACCTCACTGTCCCGTGAAAGTGAAATCTGGACCGCTTAATTTGTCCGGCAAAGAGGAGCGGTCAGTATTGATTTATGACAGAAGTTTGGTGCCGCAAATGCCGCGCGTCATGCCTTCTTCAGGCGCGCGTTTCGGGACGACCAAGCTTGGTCGGTCCCGGCCTATTGGTTCGGCGTGTAGGTGGAAGGCTGGTGTACATGCCTATGCCTTACTTTCCCATAGGAACGTGATCTAAGCCACTCAATTCGTCCGACGAAGTTGAGTGGTCGAGATCAGTTTGGGATTGGGAAGTGTGACCACGCTAGTTTGGGCATGCGAATTGGAACGACCAGGCATGGTATGCCTTGGACGATTGGGTGTGGAGATAGATGGGTCCACGGTGATCATGTTGATGCTCACTGGACCTGCTCAGTCGACTCCTAAACCCTCCATTCGATCAGGAGAAAACGGACGTTTGCGATCAATGCAAACCCTAATTAGGGTTTTGCCGGCCGTGCGACATGCCCACTTTGGGCGCCCGATCTGGAACGACCAGCCATGGTTGGTCCTGACCGATCGGTCATGTGTGTAGGCGGTTTTACAGTGAGCGTGTTGACATGCTCTGGGCCCTTTGAATCTACATCTACACCCTACATCTATGCCTGCGAAGATGGATGGTTGAGACTGTTTTGCGACACATGTGATGTGCCGCAAACCCTAATTTAGGGTTTTTCGTCCATACTGCTTTGGCTTGGACGGTTTGGCAAGCTATGCCACCCTTTTGGGGAGGCCGACCATGCGAGGCCCGCGTTGGGGAGGTGGTGAATATTCTAATACCTGCTTGGGGGTTATGGAGCCAATCCAAGTCATCCAATCATGTTGGTGAAGTTGGATGGTTGTGACCATTTCTGAGACTGATATGGACAATCCAGATTTAAATATGCTCAATCGGGATAGTATAACACACTGAGAGATGTATGCTCAATCGGGCTAGTATAACACACCGAGAGTCGTATGCTCAATCGGGCTAGTATAACACACCAAGAGTCGCAGACTGTACGGGTATTTCGTACATGCTTCATTATTAATGCTTGGAGGTTCGTGTTGCTCTGCTGAGAACAACACTCAGTCGTCACACCGCACCAATAATGAGTATAGGAAATACAAGGCTGGTCATGCATTAATTAATAATGTTGTAAATTCACAGGGATATGGGATTGTTGCTACATGCTCCAACTTGGATGAATTTCGTGTATTTAATTCCTGAGAATACTTGGATTGTTGCCACATGTTCCATTCTAGGTGAATTATTAAAGTGAAGAAGTATTCATCACTTATCAGCGGCTTTATCCTTTGCAAGATGTCAGCGCATAAATTTGGTTTTACAATTTTATCCCTAAACTAAAATCCACCATCAACTTAAGTCCCCTGCCTAGCACATAATGGTTACACTATTGTGGGGTAGGCATTAAGATGGTGACATATACAGATAAAAATTATGAGACAAAGTTAGATATTACCAGGAGAGACGAGTCATCCTGTCCTTGGAGCATGTCACGTTCTAGAGGCGTTCAGGTGAGTGTTCCCCTAGCATGATGTCGGTCTTGCCTTCGATCGACCTTGTTATGCCTGCTTCGGTCGAGAGCCTTCTTCGTGATTGTTCCGCTCGAGCGCGGGGCTGATGTGCCTTCTCAACGGACTATTGCGCCTGTTTCGCTCGATCGTGGGACTCATCATGCGCCTGCTTGATCGAACGTGGGCTTGTTATGCCTGCCTTTATCGTATTTGGGCTTGTTATGCCTGCCTTTCTCGAACGAGGGACCCACCGCGTGCCTGCTTTGCTTGGGGCCGGTTGTGCCTGATTTGACCAATTTGGGGCTGGATGTGCCTGATCAAGTGGGAGTTGCCGCGTGCCTGCTTTGCTTAGGGCCGGTTGTGCCTACTTCGACCAATTTGGGGCTGGATGTGCTTGATCAAATGGGACATGTCGCGTGCCTGCTTTGCTTGGGGCCGGTTGTGCCTGCTTCGACCAATTTGGGGCTGGATGTACCTGATCAAATGAGACCTGCCGCGTGCCTGCTTTGCTTGGGGTCGGTTGTGCTTGCTTCGACCAATTTGGGGCTGGATGTGCCTGATCAAGTGGGACATGCCGCGTGCCTACTTTGCTTGGGGCCGGTTGTTCCTGCTTCGACCAAATACCAAGCATGTTGCCTCACCCCAACACCAGACTTGCCCCTTGACCAACACCGGCCTTGCTAATTTGACGAACCCTGATGGACATCGCTGCTTCAACCGACACCGGTCTTGTTTGCTAACGTGGCCCAATACCAGCCTTGTTCGCTGACGTGGCACAATACCAGCCTTGTGACGTTGATTGGCCTTGACCAATACCTTCCTGACGTGACCCAATACTGTCCTACTTGCGTGACGTGATATCAGTCTTGCTTGCGTGATGGGATATTAGCCTTGCGATCTCGACCAACACCGGCTTTACGGACTTGACTAACACCGGCCTCATTTGCTGGACCAATACCAGCCTCGTGACCTGAGCAGTACCGGCCTTGTGACTTGATCAACACCGGTCTTGTGACTTTATCAACACTGGCCTTGTGACTTGATCAACACCGGCCTTGTGACTTGAGCAGTACCGGCCTTGTAACTTGATCAACACCGTCATTGCTTTCTTTGCCCGTCTGAGTTTATGTTCTTGCTCGAGTGTCATCCTTGCTACTTGACCAACACCGGTCTTGCCTTGACGAACACCGGTCTTGCTAACCAACATCGGTCTTCCCTTTGCTCGAACATGGGATCTAGGCGTGCTTGCTTTGCCCAAACGTGAACCTTGTATGTTCGAACGTGGTATGGGTCCCGCTGAGAGCGTTGAAGCATCTTCGGAGTAAGCGGAGTCCCGGAGAGCGTTTGAAGAAGCTTTTAGTGGGTGGAGCGTTGAAGAAGTTCTTGACTGATGGTAAAGGAATTTCATGCTGAGCCTCAGTCCCCAAGCATGGTCTACGTGGCTCTATCTTGTATGCCCGATGGGTCTTTTGTACGTAATGGTCGTTGATATGGTGAAGCTATGGATGGTATTAATCGACGAGCAACAACAGTTCCTAGCAGCAGCTGTGATCAGAAGAGACTGGCAGGGAGAGGCGTGATAGCTACGGGCACGAACTTGGCAGTCTTCATATAGTGGTAGAGCTCGTCTCATTGTTAGAGGGATAAACTGGAACCGATGGCTTTCTTGACGTTTCTTCATGAAATAGAGAAGAGGGAGACAATCCCCTGCCCACGAGTATACAGAGCTTTGGACTTGATAGATGTTGTCACGCTAGGTTCATGAGGCTATCTTTGAGATGGGCAGTGCTAAGCAGTCCCAGTCATACTCCTTTGGCAACGCAACTAAATCTTCTACGGGAGACAAATTCTGAAAGCGTCTCTCATTGATGTAGTTACCATCGATCCAGATATGGAATATCTTGGACATTATTTCACCATTATGGCAGTCGTGCTGGAGTTGGAGTTGGCGATTTTGGACGCGCAGGATGTTGTATCTCGGTGGCTTTCCTCTTGCTGCTTCAAATAAACCGCTTATGGAAGGTCAAGGTTGTATTACTGTTGGTGGGATGTATGCTTCCACGAACATCATGAGGCTATTCATTCTTGGAAGGCTGGTTCTTTCCACAGGGTAGATCTTTGTCGTAGATGAGCATTCAACGGCTTCACGAAGTCCAGAGGATGACCAAAAGTGCAGATTCTCCAACATAACACGGTAGACATGCACCATCCTATGATAGAGTGATTCCCGATTCTTTCTCGACATGACACGCGGACATCGTTATCTTCTTGAGGCTGCTCCCTTGAGGTGTCGGCTTCAGTGAATCTGAAGATGTCCCATGATCGCTCTTGTCTGGGCTGACATAATAGGTTAACCCTTTGTGATGATTCAGAGATGACAATATTTGTTGAATCCTCTGAAACGCTTCATGTTGTAGTGTGATCCAGACGAAACTTGATCATTTCTTCAGCAGGGGGTGAATGAAGCAAAAGTTCACCTTGCCCATGAAGTTTTGGATCTCCTTCACAGTTCACGGCAGCGACATTGTGAGGATAGCTTGAGTCTTGGATTTGACTACTATATCATCCACGTAGTCTTCGACTTGCTTATGCATCATGTCATGGAAGATTGCCGTCATAGCGCGTTGATACGTTGCACCGGCATTCTTTAACCAAAAGGCATAACAGTATAGTAAAAATTTCCAAGAGGAGTTCGAAAGGATGTCTTACTTGCGTCATGCTCATACATCCTTATCTTATTATAGCCGCTGTAACCATCCATGAAAGAGAACATGCCGTGTCCGCTGGTGGAGTCTACTAACATATCGATGTTAGGCAGAGGAAATTCGTCCTTGGGGCAGCATTCGTTCAAGTCTCTGGAATCCATGCAACACCTGATCTCGCGCCTGAATTGCCTCGGAGATTGTTTGACCGGTTTGGATCGGAGATTGTATGAATGCTTACACAAGGTCAAGCTAATGGAGATAGGCCTAGGAGATTCCTCATCGTCGAGCTCATCAGTTGTGGAGTTGGTACCATCTTGCAACTTTTGTGGAGCGTCTAGCACTTCTTCTTGTGGCTCGTCGTTGTTGTAGAATTTCGTTGGGCGGAGAGAAGAATTGAGACGCCTTGTCAGCAAAGATGCATTATGGGGCCTATCCTTAGATGATGCAAGTCGGTCCTCTTCCTGGATTGATGCCCATGTGGGGAGTGGTATGAAACGAACTTTGTCTGATTCCTCGTGTTGAGCCTCTCTTAGTTCAAAAAATTCCACTCCACATACGAACAACTTCTTTATTCAGCATAGTCTTTAGGCATTGGTGATACGTCGAGGGGACGATCCTATTATCATGAAGCCATGGTCTCCCCAATATAATGTGGTAGTCTGGCTCCTTCTCAATGACTTCGAATTTCACCTTTGATTGGACGGTCCCTACAAACAAATCCAGATTGACATACCCGTACATGTTGGTTTGGTTTCCTTCGAAGTCCGTCATTGTGGTGGGCTGCCGTACAATCTTGCATGAGCTAACCTTGGCTGTCCTGAGAGTCTTGAGAGTAATCACATTCGAAGATGCTCCTTTGTCGATGAGGGCCCTCCTAAACTATGAACCCTTGATGCGTGCGGTAACATGTAGGGCCCGGTTGTGACCTTCCTCTCGCCATCATGTCGTCTTTCATAAATATAATATTATTTACATATGTTCCGATGTAGTTAGGACTTACGGACGTGAAGGAGTCGGGTGTACGTCCCGAGCTATTTTATTAATTGCGGCAAACGTCTCGCGTTGATTCTTCGAGAGGTGCAAGAGTTCACACAAGTTTTACACTAGAGATGCCGCTTCCTGATCCACTGGTCTCTGGTTTGTAGTAAAGTTGTTGATCTGAGGGGAACTATCCCCCGGTGTAGAGGTCTCCGGAACGCTCATCTCTGATGTCATATTGATGAGGAGGTCAAGTATGTCGTTTACCTCTTCTTTGATTAGCTTCATGTTCTTCGTGTGAATCTCATGTACCCGTGCTAGTTCGCTTAATGTTGGAAATCTCCTGATCATGCCGTCAGATACGTTGTTAGGAGGAGGGGTATCTCCGTTGGAGGAACCATCAAGATTTGAGACTGTCGAGGCGGTCCTAATACCAACCATCTTGAAATTGATTGAATGGTATTGAAGAAATTGACTTTACAACTTAGAGATTAACCTCCCACTGTGGTCGCCAATTATTTATGGGTGAAAACTATTTCTGCCGGTTTTGGTAATTTGGGGTGTGTGGATGAGAAATGAGTCTAAAACCTTAAAAAAATGCACTGCACGGGAGTGCTTGTATATTCGAGAAATCAATCTGTGCAAATCCGGCCAAAACCAAGGAATGGTCGTTCCAGACTTGTTTCGGTCACAAAGTGAAGGAGATGGGGTTGATCTTAGGGAGGGAAGCGAAGAAGGTGTTGAGATTGTGAAGGTGTTGGCTATGTATGACTTGTATCAGAAAGTTGAACTGGCTTGCAGGATGTAAGCTATCAGTTCCGGTGTTTGAATACGATTGTATAAACACTTGCCTCTGTTGTCTTGTCTTGCCTTGTTCATGTTTGGAAAATAGGGAGGAGAACCTATTTATACAAGTCTTTAAGCCTAACCCTCATATCTCGTGGGAAGTGGAGAAAGTGGAGTGATGGATTAGTGGAGTCGTGTGTTAGTGTCACACGACCCGGTCTTGCCCACTTCTCCAATCATCACTAACCGTCCATGACTTCCCGACACGTTCTTGTGATGGCGCGTTGTGCGCCGCACACTTATGTAAACCGCCAGACCAATACCCCGTATGTATCCCCAATTTGTGACATGATTGATGTCTCGAGTGTGTGGATCGTGGGACCCCAGAAAGTAGCATGTAATGCTAGATTAAATAACTAAGTTATTTAGGAAGTCGATACTTGTGAAGTATCGTGTGTATTCTATGCAGTGCAGTCCGCATCGAGTATATTCGGCATGTATGAAGCATTGTTTTTGAGAGTCTCAAAATAGCCTCATGTCAAATCTACTTCATATGATGGTTTGGAGGTTGTGCAAGCAAGTCCTCCCTTGGCCGACCACATGGTGTGGTAGAGTGACGGGTGGTGATCACCATGACGCCTCACCGACCAATTAACTCGACCGGGTTGTATAACCAAGCCGGTGAAGTTGGACGGACGAGATGATCTTTGAGACACTCATCTGCGACCGTTAGTGGAATTAGGGTTTTAGAAGAGGTGCGCAAGCACCACTTTTCATCTTGGTCGAATCCAAGCTTGGGACACGATTTTGGCATGGCCGATCGGGCATGCGTGTAGACGGCATGTCGGTATACATGAACATACATCATTGTCCGTGAAAGTGTAATCTGGACCGCTTAATTTTTCGGCAAAGAAGGAGCGGTCGGGATTGATTTCTGACGAAGTTTGGTGTCGCAAATGCCGCGCGTCATGCCTTCTTCAGCGCGCGTTTGGGACGACCAAGCTTGGTCGATCCCGACCTAATGGTTCGGCGTGTAGGTGGAAGGCTGGTGTACATGCATATACCTTACTTTCCCATTGGAACGTGATTTAAGCCACTCAATTCGTCTGGCGAAGTTGAGTGGTCGAGATCAGTTTGCGATTGGGAAGTGTGACCACGCTAGTTTGGGCGTGCGGGTGGAACGACCAGGCATGGTATGCCTTGGCCGATTGGGTGTGGAGATAGATGGGTCCACGGTGATCATGTTGATGCTCAGTGGACCGCTTCAGTCGACTCCTAAAACCTCCATTCGATCAGGAGAAAACGGACGTTTGCGATCAATGCAAACCCTAATTAGGGTTTTGCCGGTCGTGCGACATGCCCACTTTGGGCGCCCGATCTGGAATGACCAGCCATGGTTGGTCCTGACCGATCGGTCATGCGTGTAGGCGGGCTTACAGTGAGTGTGTTGACATGCTCTGGGCCCTTTGAATCTATATCTACACCCTCCATCTATGCCTGCGAAGATGGATGGTTGAAACTGTTTTGCGACACATGTGATGTGCCGCAAACCCTAATTTAGGGTTTTTCGTCCCTACTGCTTTGGCTTGGATGGTTTGGCAAGCTATGCCACCCTTTTGGGGAGGCCGACCATTCGGGGCGTTGGGTCGGTGGTGAATATTCCAATACCTTCTTGGGGGTTATGGAGCCAATCCAAGTCATCCAATCATGCTGGTGAAGTTGGATGGTTGTGACCGTTTCTGAGATTGATATGGACAATCCAGATTCAAATATGATCAATCGGGCTAGTATAACACACCGAGAGATGTATGCTCAATCGGGCTAGTATAACACACTGAGAGTCGTATGCTCAATCGGGCTAGTATACACACCGAGAGTCGTAGCTTGTACGGGTATTTCGTACATGCTTCATTATTAATGCTTGGAGGTTCGTGTTGCTCTGCTGAGAACAACACTCAGTCGTCATGCCGCACCAATAATGAGTAGAAGAAATACAAGGCTGGTCATGCATTAATTAATAATATTGTAAATTCACAAGGTATATGGGATTGTTGCTACATGCTCCAACCTGGATGAATTTCGTGTATTTAATTCACAGAATACTGGGATTGTTGCCACATGATCCATTCTAGGTGAATTAGTAAAGTGAAGAAGTATTCATCACTTATCAGCAGCTTTATCCTTTGCAGGATGTCAACGCATAAATTTGGTTTTACAATTTTATCCCTAAACTAAAATCCACCATCAACAACATGTTGACTACATTCTTCAATGATCGACACGTCATTAATTCCTCTCCTTTTTTACCAGTAACCGTATTCGCCTGTTAGTTTCCTAATAAATGCGAATGAAAGATAAGATCTTTTGGAGAGAGGGATAAAATCTTTTAGTTGTTTTATCACGATTTCTAATTTCTTTTTTACTTTGTCTTCTCTTTCATCTTCTGCTATTGTTGCTGCTACTATTAATTTTTATATCTTTCTTATTGAATCATTAACCAAGATTGTGAATCTGTTTCTACCGTTTCGATTCCGCCCTCTTTCTTCTTGTCACTTTTATTCCTTGTTGTTCTGATCAAAATCTTGGTCATCAAAATTTCTAAATCTTGATCAAAGCACCTGATTAATTCTCTGATATTTTTGATTGGGTTCCTCCATTCATTATTCCCATACTAAATGTCCTCGAGAGCATGTTAAAAAGCAACAAGCATATATCCAAAGACTCAAGGATGAGTTGGATCCAAAAGGGATTACACTAATAGTTCCTCCCAATTCGGCTCATATTACTGAATTGGATATGGAGTGGATCCCTCTTGATAAATGGGGCGATAAAAGGATTATTGTTTCGATTGAACAACTTTGTGTTGGCTTTCCCAATCCTCTCTTTAATCCAGAGTTGCCTCTCTTTTATGAAATTTTATCGCGCCTGGTAGATCCTCGAGAGATATATCAATTGTGTGGCAATGCTATTAGAATTTTGGTTGAATATTCGCGTCATGCTGCTGGCTTAGATTCTCTATACCCAAAGTATGTGAATCCTTATAAGCGTGAGGATTTTAGTGTGAATAATTTCTTCAAGCATTATTGCGTCAATCTTGTCGCCCATGAAGATAGACGCTGGGAAATTTGCTTCATGCGGCAGAAGGATATTACTGAAAATGATAGAATTATGAGGGATGTTGACCATAATGACTCCAACGATTCGGATCGCGTTTCCAGTGATCCTCATTGGATGAAATTTCCCCTTATTGTTGAGGGTCCCTATATTTTGGGTATGAATGCAGGTGAATCTGATCGCATGGGTCCTTCTGAATGCTTTCGGTTCCCTAATTATAATCCATGGGTGTTCAACTGGCCTGAGGAGGCTGAAAAGGTATTTATTCTTATCTTCACGTTTCATTTATTTATCTTCGCTCTTTGCTCAATAATGTTGTTAATTTTTAGATGAAGAGGAGGGAGAAGAAAGAATCTCGCAAGGATAAGTCCTCGCGCTCCAAGGAAGTAAGAAATAAGAAATAATTTCTTGTCTCGATTTTAAACAATATTGTTTCCTCTATTTCTTACCTACCTTGGTGCATAGGGCGAATATGGGGATGATTCTTATGGTGTTGAGATTAGGGTTCCCAAACCCAAGAAGGCTCTTCTCATCTCAAAGGCGAAGGGCAAGGACCAAAATTTGGTTGCAAGTCATAAAAATAAAGACATGCGAACATTGGGCTTATCTCTGAGATCTTCAGCTCTGCCCTGCCGGCTGTTACTGATCCCGCACTTGCTCAGTTGTGAAGTGCATGATGAAGCTTTGCGTTGAGCCTTTTTTAGATCATGATGCTTTGCGTGGGGTTCCTCTTCCCTGAGTCCTTAGCTTCATTCTTATTTTGAGCTTTTGGTAAGTCCTTTTGTTGTCTTGTCTACTTTCGATATTTGTCATAATTTGTATTATTAACTGTTAGAGCATATCTTAGTTGAACCCACCAAGCGTTGGCATGTCAAGTTTGGTTGTCATATTTTAGTGAATCAAAACTCATTTAAAAGTCGCTTGATTATGTACTAGAGATAAATTCGTATAGGTTATACTAGAAAGTCTAGGAATATGAGACATACAAGTATTACTCGAAGACCTGAAGAACGTGAAGAAGTAACGAGGTACAACGACGACATCATCCTTCCTTTTAGGTTAGTAATATTGACTTGAACTGTTTCATTCCTAACGTATCTTTCAAGTCGTGTTATATTGAAAACATAACTGCGAAGCTGTGAATGAATATTTTACTCTAGTAGTGAGATATGATCATATGATCATAGTATTAAAGAATTAGACTACGAAGTATAACACTTATCTTTTGAACTTCGTAGATATGACATCGACATAATCTTATGAATGCTATTGTGATTATTTGTATGGGTAAAAGTGAAGATTTCATCCTAGGAAACAATGTTTCACATTTGTTTAAAGGAAGTACATTCATGAACTTGTTTATGAATCGAAAGGGAAATCGCTAGGCTTATTGGTATTGTTATTCATTGCATATCTTTGGATTACCAATATGTGTGAGATGGTAGAACCGATCATAACTTGTTATGTATCTTGGTATAACTAATCACAATGCCTGACTTATGATTTGGTATGACTAGTTTTGATTAATTAGTGTAACCGATCCTAAGTAATCACCCGAGATGGTATGATCGATATTGGTAATTGGTGTGACCGATCCTAGTAATTGGTGTGACCGATCTTGTAATTGGTGTAACCGGTCCTAGTAATTGGTGTAACCGATCCTAGTGACTGGTGTGAGTGATCACAAGAAATACCATGAGTATATGGTAACCGGTCTTGTTAATTGATGTAACCGATCCTGGTAACTTGTGTGACCGATCACAAGTGTTCCATATTAAGGTATAACCGATCCTAGTGATTGGTAGAACCGATTGAACCCATGAATGTGATTTCATATTTGATTAATCACATAGATGTCTTGGAATACTAATGAACCAATTCTAAACTTATTTAGAAGTGTGGTATAATCAATTCCAAGATTATAAATATGAAAGAGGATTTACAAAGAAAAGATGTCAACATACTTTAAACAGTAACTCTTATCTTTTATTGTTCATAGATATTCCTTAATTACTCAAGGAGATCCCGGTCTGAAATAAATTAAGAATCTTTTAATTAAGGTTGTTAGTTTTATATGCTTTAATTACCAGCAATTAAATGCATATCTCTAGAGAAAAAATTAGTAATGTGCATTTACTAATTGGAGATTTTCTATTGAGAGATTTCGAAAAATATTGGACAAAGCATTTCCTGGATTTATGAAAACCGAATGGGCATTTATTGCATATCTTGAGAATGCTTTCGGTTTTCTAAATTCCTTAGTGTCCAAACATCCTTGGTCTATAAATACCTAAGTTTTCATTTCTGGCGAACTATCCTAAGATCCAGGAAAACTTCATCTTTTTGTTGTTTCTAGTGGAGCCGTCTATTCGGAGAGGAAAGTACCCTAATTAGGAAAAATCATTTATGACCGCTCGTTTAAAGACTTCTGTGAGATTAAGAAGCTCTAAGAGTACCGTTGGTGGGAAACTAGATAATTGTAGTTTATTAGTTTTCGATTGACTAACGGTTGTTGAACTTTGATTGCACCTAGTTTGTTTATTCTTGAGAATCTTCTCTTCGGATATAAAATTCACTTAAACTAGATCGAAGTGTCGACGGGATCTTTAGAATTGTTTGTAGATCTAAAGACATCTTGTGATAATCCATTGTTAACAGACTCCGTTCTGTGCGTGATTTCTCACAAGAAAATCAAGTGGTGTTGTGCAGGTTTAATTGAAGATTTAAGTAGATTTGAAGGCGAAGAAGATTTCTTATTGGTTTCCCATATGTTTGTGTAGCACAAACCTTGATCGGCTGGGATCCAACTAGAATCGGATTTATTCGATTGATTAGTTGTGTGAGATCGGTAACACATAATAGTTCTCTTGAGATCTATTTTGATTGTTAAAAATCAGAATCTTATTGCTTCGGTAATAGAGATTGGATTGATCTAACCATGCAAAGGAGTTAATTAGATTAAACGTAAGAGCCTTTGCATATGACTTGAGATATATTTATCTGGAAAGAATCAAGAGAGTTGTTACCAAACATATTTATTGTTCCTTTACTGTTTGGAATACGATCCAAAGGAATTGTTCTAGTGCGTTCACTCATTGAATGTCGGAAGCGCAGGGATACTGAAGAAACTAAGTGAACTAAGGTTAGTTGCTTGGTCTCAACTATATAAAGTTGGTTTAGATTTTGTATAGTGGCTTAATTATGAGAGTATTCAATTCTGTAGTAGGTCCCGGGGATTTTCTACATTTGCGGTTTCCTCGTTAACAAAATCTTGTTGTGTCATTTACTTTTCTTTTCCGCAATTATAATTGTTTTTATTATAATTCAAAGTAAATTACACAAACGTTAACTCTTATTTACTTGATAGTGATCCTATAGAGTTTAATTAAGTTCGAACCTATTATCAAGTAATCACACTTTGATTGTTCTATTGTCTCGATCTCGTATCCATAAACGATCACACAAACTGTGAACACCGATTTGTCGTATTGTCTCGACTTTGTTCATAGACAATCACTTTCGGTAAGAGGACTTATAGGTGGATAAATTAAAGATTATGGTGTATTTGGGTACACTTATCTTTTCATTAACCTTTCCATGTTTGCTTAGAATTCTTGACGATCTAAGGTTCTGATTCAAGACTAGCGCGAGAGAATTCGTAATATGGAGAGCGAGGTTTCTAAAGCTCAAAAACTAGTTGCTGCTAGTGATGCTACTGTGCTTAATCTTTGCAAAATTAATTCTCAACTCCTAGGTAGGTTCGCCATTATCTTCTCCTTTGAATTTGATCGCGTATTATGACCTTGTGTTTTTATTCCTGTTAATAATATCATCTTGCACATGTTTTCAATCTATCAAGTTGTTAGAGCACTTCTCGGTCGAACTCGCAAGCGTTGCTATCTCAAGCTTGTTTTCAAGTTTAGTTACCAAAACTATAAGTCTTGATTTCTAGTCTACTTATAGCTAAGTCTCGGATTAGGATAGTAAGTGTAGTTGAGCAGTATACTTCACGGCGTTCATCAATTGAAGACGAAGAACTACTAAGGAGAGCTTTTGGAACTTCATCAACAAAAGGTATGTGAAGACTTGAACTCATCTATCACTTAAAAGTCTATCTACTCTATCTCCTTTTTGAGACAAAAGTCGTATAGTTATATAAACTTCGATTACACACATTTGATATTTCGAGCTGAGTATAACTCGCTTACATATTTCTCGAAATATGTGTTGGTAAGCTTTCGCTTTAACCAAGTTCATCTTATATTCTTGACGAAAGTCAAAAGATGATCATGAGAAAATCGCCTGGTAACATCTTACATGATTTGTGTGAGACAGTCATTTGATGTAGACTCGGAATGTTTCGTATTGATCATTTGATCACTTGAAAATTGCTTTGAAGCTAATAGTTTTTGTGAGACATCTATTGTCATCTTCTAAGAATGTTTCAATGATTGAAATGGGAGTTTAGAACTATTAACCATGATTGGACATAGCAAAGTATGCGTACTTTCATGCTAACTGTTGCAAGTTATTCCAAGTCCGGGAACCATAACATGCATACCCGCATGCGTACTGGTTGGTTTAATGAATGTCTGGGAACCATAGTATGCATACCCGCATATGTACTGGTTGGTTTAATGAAAGTCCGTGAACTTAATATGCATACCCGTATGCGTACTGGCGTAAAGTTCATGTCCGGAAATTCAACTGAGTTTGGAGGGTATGCGAAGCCGTTCGCATACTGGCGAACCCAAACTTAGTTCGGCCACTTAGGTATGCGTACACATTTGCATACTTGAGTAGGTTATGTTCTAAAATCGGGTTGTTCATGAACTAGTACATTTATATAATAAGGAATGCAATCTTTTGCAAACCTTGGCTATAATGTCATGAATTGATTCGAGTGAATCAAAATCGATTTTTTTGCTTCAATATTGTCTTGTATACTTCTATGAGAATATAAACAATTGAACAACTCTATAACTAGTTTCATTTGAGTCATTTGAACTAGTTATGGTTAAGATGAATAAGATTGATATGAAAGTGGTCATATGGCTAATTTGTGTTAACTATTGTTGAGCCAACAAGGTGTACACAAATTAGCATGGTAACATCTTACATGATTTCTGTGAGACATTCATTTGATGTAGAATGTTTTGTATTGATCATTCACTTGAAAATTTTCTTTGAAGCTAATATTTTGTGCGAGACAGTTATTGTCGTCTTCTAAGAATGTTTTAATGATTAAAATGGGAGTTTATAACTATTAACCATGATTGGACATAGCAAAGTATGCGTAATTGTATGCTAATTGTTGCAAGTTATTCCAAGTCTGGGAACCATAGTATGCATACCCGCATGCGTGCTTGTTGGTTTAATTGAAGTCCGTGAACTTAGTATGCCTACCCGTATGCGTACTGGTATAATGTTCATGTCCGGAAATTCAACTGAGTTTAGAAGGTATGCGAATCCGTTCGCATACTGGAGAACCCAAACTTAGTCCGGCCACTTAGGTATGCGTACCCGTTTGCATACTTGAGTAGGTTATGTTCTAAAATCGGTTTGTTCATGAACCAATACATTTATATAATAAGGAATGCAATCTTTTGCAAACCGTGGCTAAATGTTCATGAATTGATTCGGGTGAATCAAAATCGATTTTGCTTCAATTGTGTCTTGTATACTTCTATGAGAATATAAACAATTGAAAAACTCTATAACTAGTTTCATTTGAGTCATTTGAACTAGTTATGGTTAAGATGAATAAGGTTGATATGAAATTGTTCATATGGCCAACTTCGGTTAACTATTGTTGAGCCAACAAGGTGTACAAAAAATCGCCTGGTAACATCTTACATGATTTGTGTGAGACAGTTATTGTCGTCTTCTAAGAATGTTTCAATGATTGAAATGGGAGTTTAGAACTATTAACCATGATTAGACATAGCAAAGTATGCGTACTTGTATGCTAACTGTTGCAAGGTATTCCAAGTCCGGGAACCATAGTATGCATACCCACATGCGTACTTGTTGGTTTAATGAAAGTCTGTGAACTTAGTATGCATACCCGTATGCGTACTGGCGTAAAGTTCATGGCCGGAAATTCAACTGAGTTTGGAAGGCATGCGAAGCCGTTTGCATACTGGCGGACCCAAACTTAGTCCGGCCACTTAGGTATGCGTACACGTTCGCATACTTGAGTAATTTATGTTCTAAAATCGGTTTGTTCATGAACCAATACATTTATATAATATGGAATGCAATCTTTTGAAAACCGTGGATATAATGTTCATGAATTGATTCGGGTGAATCAAAATCGATTTTGCTTCAATTGTGTCTTGTATTCATCTCAACCATGAAATTTTCGTGACTTTCCCTTGCCATGTTTTGCAGGAGATTATGTAAATCCTTTTTGTTTACGCGTCTCAGTTGGTTCCAACCTTCCAAACTCTATCCAAATAGCATAATATAATCCTATCCATTAATACACTCTCCCAAGTTTCACGTAACTTCCCAAGCCAACAAAAGAAACCCGATATACTTTCACTTTTCCTGATTCACCGAAATATGCATGGAAACTTGTTTTTTTGCGTATCTAAATCCTATACCATCCCTGTTTGACCGGACCAGGACCAACCAATCCTATCCAGGAGAAAATCCGACAAAAACCACCAAACTCGATCCAACAAATTCATGCTGACGTGAACAAAATTTCCCGCCAAACTGAAGTTTAAATGATGAAGATGGGTTGCCCCCTAACCAGAGTACGGGTATCCATAGCCATGGGGTGAAATAGAAAATATGGGGTGCAAAAATCAGTAGAGTGCCCCCTTATCATCTGCAATGCCCCTTATGCAAAATGAGAGTCCGGATAGTGGGTGTCCTCCGGGTGACTTTATCAACTTTTCGAGCTGATTTCTCCATAAACGTTTATTGCCCAAAAATACCTACAAACACATTAAACACCATAATAAGTACAAAAATGGGTACTAACAATATACAAATTCGAGATGAATAGACACATAAATGCGTCAATCACATGGAATTCAAGACCATGATAAATAGAGAAAGGATTCTTGTTAATGTTAATAGAGAGTTGATATCAAGGATTACCAAAATTTCTTTGGGTAATTTTGCCTTCATAGACCAAGGGAAGAAAGACCATCTTATGAAACCAATTCTAATGGTCTTTGTGGCAAGAGTGTTGATTGGGTTGAAGGAAAATTTCTTACTAATTATCTTAGTCTTGCTTTGATGTCTTTCGGAAATCTTGGTATATCTAATCTTTGTCCCTCCACAATTGAGAACTCTCGGTAAAGTCATGAGTTTGCGGAGTTAGTCTATTTCCTTGAATTGGGATGTCAAAGTCTTGATATTTGTGGATTCATTATTCATCAAATGCTCTGAATGACGTCATCCAACAAGAAGTTAGGATCTCCTTGCTTAATTGAGCAAATTTGTTGAGCATATTCTATTGCTCCTATTGGCAACTCTATTGGAACTCCCAAATTTGTTCGTCATTGTACTTTCAAACGTATGAAGGAGAATGCTTGCAAAAGACAAAGATTTGATTCCCTTGACGGTTCTTGTGATCCTACTACCTTGATTCTTCTTCATCAAATTCACAAGGGTGTGTGTAAGATCAATTTCAAGGTAAAATGTGTGCAAGAACAATTACGTGTGATTGCTACTAAGTTTCTCGAAATCAAAGAAGATATGGATATTATTCAAGCCTCTTGGATGGTTTTCGATGATGAAGATAATGATTAAACTTTTTGTTTCTTAATGTCTAAAAAACTTCTTATGAGAATTTATTCTTGTGTTTTAAGAAGGATAACTAGGGTTTGGAATAACAATTATTGTGAGTACACATAGCTATTGCCAACGATTTTAATCTTGCAATGTTTTTAGATTTATTTATTTAAATTCTAAAGTTTATTTGGAAGATGATTTTGCAGTATTAATCTTTATTGGTTTTATATATTGCAAAATTGTTATGGAATATGAGTATTTGCGTCCGTGAACTATGATTGTCCCATATATGTCAAAATTTAAGCCTATAATTATGTCATTATGCAAATATTGATGGAAGATAAGATGAAATTTTGATTGCAAAGATTAAGTCTATTATATGTCTTTATGCAAATATTGATGAAAAATAAAATGAATCTTTGAATATTCCGCAGTATTGATCTTTCCCTGATCCACTTCTATGTGAAAGTACTGTGCGGCTCTGTAAGTTTTCTTATGTTGAGCATTTTGGGTTAAATTAATCATGGGTTCTCTTTTGGTTAATTTAATTGAGTTTTCTAGATACAAATTCACGTTTCATGTAATTTGTTAATGTCCAAAGAAATGCTTCTTTTGTTGAAAAAGTAAGGTCGCTCTTGTTGTTCTTTCGGGAATGACATTATATGGGGGAGAGTTCTAATTTGAACTTGTGCTTAATTGCCAAATCTTTGTGGGGAGTGTGGATGTGGAATATTGTAGGAGTTTTCTTGTATCTTTGTAAACTCCTTGATGAATACACTAAGTTTCGACTATGTGAAATCCTCGAAACAAAGTTGATATGTTTTATTTTAGTCATGAAGAATCTTTATGAGAATTTCATTATGATCCCACTAGTTTTCGTACCCTTGTCAATTTATATTGACAAAAAGGGGGAGAATTAATGTGTAGTTCATACTACAAATACATATGGTTTACGAATCATTTTGTAAGGGGGAGTGGTTTTCATATGAGATGAAGTATTTACTAAGGGGGAGTGATACATATCACCATAATATTGTTGTCAAAGTTGTGATACAATTGGACTTTGATGTTGTGTAATAATACTACGACATTGTATAACAATGATAGAGAGCTACTGTTTTCTTATTGTTATAGCTAGGGATCTTCAAAAACTATGTGCTGAGTTGAACACGTTCAGAATCACTGGAGATTTCGAGTAATGTTGAAGAACCAAGGAAATCAAGCATTTGGATGAGAAGCTACAAAGTTTATTTTGTAATACATATGTATTGATAGTTTTGTCATTAAAATTGACAAAGGGGGAGATTGTTAGAGAACTGCTCGGTCGAACTCGCAAGCGTGGCTATCTCAAGCTTGTTGTCAAGTTTAGTTACCAAAATTATAAGTCTTGATTTCTAGTCTACTTATAGCTAAGTCTCGGATTAGGATAGTATGTGTTGAGCATTAGACTTCACGGCGTTCATCGATTGAAGACGAAGAACTACTAAGGGGAGCTTGTGGAACTTCATTAACAAAAGATATGTGAAGACTTGAACTCATCTATCACTCAAAAGTCTATCTACTGTATCTCCTTTTTGAGAAAAAAAGTCGTATAGTTATATAAACTTCGATTACACACATTTGATATTTCGAGCTGAGTTTAACTCGCTTACATATTTCTCGAAATATGTGTTGGTAAGCTTTCGCTTTAACCAAGTTCATATTATATTCTTGACGAAAGTCAAAAGATGATCATGTGAAAATCGCATGGTAACATCTTACATGATTTGTGTGATACAGTCATTTGATGTAGACTCGGAATGTTTCGTACTGATCATTCAATCACTTGAAAAATTGCTTTGAAGCTAATAGTTTGTGTAAGATAGATATTGTCGTCTTCTAAGAATGTTTCAATGATTGAAATGAGAGTTTAGAACTATTAATCATGATTGGATATAGAACAGTATGCGTACTTGTATGCTAACTGTTGCAAGTTTTTCCAAGTCCGGAAACCATAGTGTGCATACTTGTATGCGTAGTGGTTGGTTTAATGAAAGTCCGGGAACTTAGTATGCATACACGTATGCGTACTGGCATAAAGTTCATGTCCGGAAATTCAACTGAGTTTGGAAGGTATGTGTACCCGTTCGCATACTGGCGAACCCAAACTTAGTCCGGCCACTTAGGTATGCGTACACGTTTGCATACTTGAGTAGGTTATGTTCTAAAATAGGTTTGTTCATGAACTAATACATTTATATAATAAGGAATGCAATCTTTTGCAAACCGTGGCTGTAATGTTCATGAATTAATTCGAGTGAATCAAAATCGATTTTTCTTCAATTATGTCTTGTATACTTCTATGAGAATATAAACAATTGAACAACTCTAGAACTAGTTTAGTTTGAGTCATTTGAACTAGTTATGGTTAAGATGAATACGATTAATTGATATGAAAGTGTTCATATGGCTAACTTTGGTTAACTATTGTTGAGCCAACAAGGTGTACACGTTTAGTTACGGTTATCCATATTTAAATGAAGTCACTTTTCATTTGTGTGTAACAAGCTAAGTTCGATCTAACGGTTGAAAGATATTAGCTTGAGTCTAATTAGGTTTTCATCTAACGGTGAATATTGAATGCTTTGTTACCAAGGTAAGCAAACCCTGATTTGAAGACTATATAAGGGAGAACTCTATCAACTGCGAAACCTAATCCTCACACCTCCTGTGTGATACTAGTTGCGACTAGAGTCGATTCTCCTTTAACCTTAGGGTTTTTCCAAGACGTTGTAGGTTAACGACTTGAAGACTTCATTGGGATTGTAAAGCCAGGCCCAACTATTTCCTTTGTAGTTGCATGTTCTGATCTTGCTGATTTCTATCGTGATTGAGTACTATCTTCTCTAAGATTTGCTTGAGATTTAATCTCCGAAAGGCAAGATAAAAAGTAGTCACAGACATCTTCGTCTCATCATTTGTGATTCCACAATATCTTATTTCGCCACCATACGATTAAGTTAAGGTGATATATATTACTAGGATGTTCTTCGGGAATATAAGTCTGGTGTATTAACTGATTCCTGTTCACCTTGATTTATCAAAAGACGGAACAAAACTCATAGGTATTTCTTTGGGAGACAGATTTATCTGTTCAATAGACTTTTCTGTGTGAGACAGATTGGTTTATCAAGTCTTAGACTTTGGGTCATAGCAACTCTTAGTTGTGGGTGAGATCAGCTAAGGGAATCAAGTGCGCAGAGTCCTGTTGGGATTCAGAGGTGTAAGGAACGCGACTGTACCTTGATCAGTGTGAGATTGGTTAGGGATCAACTACATTCAAGTCCGAAGTTAACTTGGAGTAGGCTAGTGTCTGTAGAGGCTTAATACAGTGTGGTGTTCAAATCTGGACTAGGTCCTAAGGATTTTCCACATTTGCGGTTTCCTTGTTAACAATATTTCTGGTGTTTGTGTTATTTCTTTTCCGCATATATTTTTTATATAATTGAAATATCACAGGTTGTGCGTAAGTTCAATCAATTAGATAATCCAACCTTTGGTTGTTGATATAAATTGATTGACACTTGAACATTGTTCTTTGGTACCGTTCAAGTTGTTTCTTATAATAATCAAGCTCACGGATTTCTATTTGTTTGATTTACTGATTACATTAAGAAACAGAGATATAACTCTTGGATATATTTCTTGATTGATCTCGCTTTATTAGTTGGTTCTCTCGGAATTATATTGGATTTTTTCCATATAGATTGCCTAAACGAAATATTGGGTGTGGTTATTAGACCCCCACTTTTTCACAAGTAAAGCGGTCATTTTTCCTATTGAAGATTTGATTCTCCTAGAGAATTTCAACTCTATGCCTGATCGATATTTTCAACTTAGAAATTGACAGTATGAAGGATCTCAAAGAGAAATATGAGGATATTAAGTTTGAGTTTAGGTAAACATTATCCGCCAATGAAACTCTTAGGACCCAGCTTCACAATATTAAGGATGAAGTTAAAGACTTAAAAGAGAAAAGAAATGCTTTGCTAACTGAGAAGAACCAAATAATTACTGAGGGTTCCCAAGCTTTAGAAGAATTTCAGGAGAATGTTCTTCGCGCTAATGCAGATAGGGATCGAATTAGAGATGAGAATGAAGTTTTGGTTGCTCGATAAAATACGATTCGTTCTCGCCTGCTTGTTGAGAGTGATGATGATTTTGAGTGGGCCTTAAGTGTTGTTGAAAATGCTTGGGTGGAAGCATCTAAGTGTGATAGTTTAGAAATTGAGCATGTTGAGATCCTTTCTAACTGTAGGATCAGAATATCGCGACAACAACAATTCGCAAAGGGAACCGATAACAACATTGCGAGTAAGTCGCAGAAGATTAATATGAATGACGATTTGGATGACGATAGGAAGATATGAAATCAGCGAAAGTTAAGAAGTGTCGCGAATACGAATACTTGTACGCCTGCGACACTTCGCGAGACATTCCCGAAAATAAAGGACAGCTTAGCTGTCATTCACTATGTATTACCCTATATAAAGGGATGAGTGAATCTGTCGTGAGAAGGTTCTTTGGGGGGGGGAGGAGAGAGCAAGTCATTAGGAGAGAGAAACAGAGCGGATGTTAGTAAGATCTTAAGTGTAATTCCATTTTCCTGTGTAAACATTTTTAAGAAAATTATTAATAAATAATCATAATTGTTCATCTATTATCTTTTGAATGGATTGGTTAAACAAAATATAGTGAGGGTGTATTGTAGGATTTCTGCAACTACATATTGGTAGAAACTTGAGGAGTGAAGAAAGAAAGAAGGCAATCAGAATCATTCAAATCAAGAAAATGAAAGAAAAAGAAAATGTTAAATTAGATGAGACAAAGGAGAAAGATATGGAGTACAGTTCGGACACAAAGACAATGATTGATGAGTTTCATGAAAATATCAAAGGAAGAATACACAAGCGGGATTTTGAAGGAAAGAAAATCACAGATAGAGAGGTGACATTGCCTTTAGAAGAATGGGAAAAGCAAAGGATAACATTCCACGAGTAAATATCTAAAGAAAATTTGAATCACACATCTCCATTGGTAATCACAACAAACGCGTGCAAAGGAGAAGAATTAGTAAAGGCAACGCAAACATGGATGATAAATAGAACTTTAATCGATACGGGAAGCTTGGTGAATATCATGTTTTATCATGCTTACAAGAAAATGGGATATAAAGATAAAGAAATGATTCCTACTGACCTACAATATCCATGGTTTTGGTAAATCCATAACAAAGGTTAAAGGAGAGGTGAAAATACGAATTGCTGTTTGGGAGACATCGAGACACGAGTAACCTTGTGTGTAGTAGATATGGAATCGCCATACAACGTATTGCTAGGGAGACCATGGGTACATGCAATAAAAGCGTAGCATCAACATTTCATCAATGTATCAAATTTCCCACACCAATTTGGAATCGGCGAGATTAGAGGAGATGTGGATAAAGGAAGGATATGTTATCAAATTGAAATAAAATATCATGAAGAGCAAGCAAAGAAACGAAAGTATCGCAGAAACTGGCGAACTAGCTAAAAAGAAGAAGAATTTAGAGTTTACATGATAAGAGCAAAGGAAGGAAAAGGGATACCTAGCGAAATTTCGGGAGAAGAAAATGAACTCGCGAAAGAGTTGAAAGGACCAACCCCTATGGGAGAATCGCAAGCTAGTTACGTCGCGGCGAGCAAACGAAAGAAGTGAATGTCGGAACTAATGAAGAGCCCAAAATGTTGAAGATTGGGACTAGTATGGAAGCGGATGAGGAAAAAAGGATCTGTAGAGTTGTCTGCGAGACTATAAGGATATCTTCGCGTGGAACATGGATGATATGCCCAGTATAGACCCATCGATAGCTTGTCCAGATGGAAATAGATAAAAAGGTGAAGCCGTTCAAGCGAGAGAATTAGAAAAATCGCAATGACTTATCACCCCAAATAGAAGAAGAATTGCGAGAAAATGCTAGATGCGGGAATCATCAGGCTGACAAAGTATCTGAATGGATAGCAAATATGGTTATAGTCCCAAAGAAGAAGAAGGGGATAAGAATTTGCATAGATTTCACCGATTTAAACAAAGCTTGTCCTAAAGATAGTTTTCCATTGCCAGATATCCCACAACTAGTCGAATCGGAAGCGAGGAAATGAAAGAATATCATCTCTGGACGGGTATAAAGGTTACAACCAGATTCCTCTCTTGAGGAAGACCAAGAACATCTTGCTTTTTTTCGCTCCAAGAGGGTTATATTGTTATACAAAAATGCCGTTTGGTTTACGAAATTTCGAGCAACATACCAAATAATGGTAGAAGAAGTGTTCGCGAGAATGGATACATAAAACACTTTGGAAGTATACGTAGATGATATGCTCATAAAAAGTAAGAAAGCGAAAGAAAACCATGTACAAGATCTGAGAGAAATCTTTGAACAAATGAGGCGATTCAACATCAATGTAAATCCGGAAAAATGTACCTTCGGAGTGGCGTCGGGAAAATTTTTGGGTTATATAGTATCAAAGGAAGGAATACAAGTCGACCCAGAGAAAGTGAAAGCGGTTCGCGATATGCCAACTCCTGCGACAATAAAGGATGTTCAAAAGCTAAACGGATTATTAGCATCACTAGGAAGATTCATCTCGCGGTCATCTGATAAGTGTAAACATTTTTTCAGCATCCTGAGAAAGGGATCGAAGTTTAAATGGACAGACGAATGTGAGATGGCTTTACAGGGAATCAAAGAACATCTAATGGAAGTATCCATTATGCAAAAAGCAGAGCCAGGAGAGGAATTGTTGTTGTATCTTGCGACAACGTCGCACGCGTTAAGCGCAGTATTGCTGCGAATAGACGCTGGAGTAGAAAAACCGATTTACTACATCAGTAAGACTTTTAATGCCGCAGAAAGGAATTATTCAAAGATTGAAAAACTAATCCTGGCGTTAGTCTATGCAACATTTAAGCTTCGCATATATTTTCAAGCACATCTTTGTCAGAGTGGTAACAAAAGTACCAATCGAATCAGTAATGAAAAATTCAAAAAGATCGGGAAGAGTAGAAAGGTGGAATGCTCAAATAAGCCATTATAAACTCAAATATGAAATATTATCCTCAACCAAGTCACAGGTAGTCGCAGACTTTTTGGCAGAATTTCCTTTGGAAGAAGACGAAGCAGTGGATGAAATGATGGATGTACAAGAAGAGCATGGAGACCCAAATGAATTTGTTAACTGAACCAAATAGATGGGAAATATTGGTAGACGGATCATCAAATGGAGAAGGTAATGGAGTGGGAATTGTTGTGATTTCGCCAGAAGGCAATAAATTAGCTTTCTCATTTAGATTGGAGTTTGGATCCACCAATAATGAAACGGAATATGAAGCTATAATACATGCTCTGCAGTTCGCAATAGAAATGAAGTTAGAAAATGTGAGGATTACCAGCGATTCGCAATTAGCAATTCGCCAAATAACAGAGAAATATGCTACGAATGAGCCATCTTTGCAACAGTACGAGAAAGCTTGTCGAAGAATTGTCAAAGCCTGAGATACCAAAAATGAGGTGGAGGCATATATCAAGGAGAAATAACAGACTCATGCAGATGCTTTTGCCTTTATATCAAGTATGATGACAGACCCCATTGAGGAATATCAAAATACAAACACTTTTGGCACCATCAATCAATAAAGAAGAAGAACAAGAAGCGGATACAATGTTAGTAGAAGACATACCACAATGTCGCGAAAAAGATTGGAGAACAGAACTTCACGCTTACCTGATGAAAGGGGAGGTACCAAGAAATAGATTAGAAGCACACAAATTGAAAAGCCGTGCAACGAATTATGAACTAAGAGATGGTGTACTTTATCGACGATCTTTTGATGGACCTTACTTCGATGCTTAAGAGGAAGAGGAGAAATCATATTGAAGATGTTGCATAGTGGAGATCTTTGAAATCATAGCGGTGGAAGATCTCTAGAATATAAAGCAAAAACGCAAGGATATTACTGGCCATATATGCATGAAGACGCGATAGCAATGTCAAAGGCGCTGCCGAAGATTGTCAAAGGCATGGGAAGAAAATACATGCACACAGGGCACCATTAAATTCTTCTACAAGTGTGTGGCCTTTTGGAAAGTGGGGTCTAGATATTGTGGGACCTTTTTTACCAGGAACAGGGCAAAGAAGATACTTAATTGTCGCAACGGATTATTTCACCAAATGGGCAGAAGTGAAAGCGGTACAACACATTCGCGACAAAGACGTTTTTACTTTCATATTCGAGAATATTATATGCAGATTTGGGATCCCCGCGCAGTTGGTATCTGATAATGGGAAACAATTTGAAGGGCAAAACATAGAGTTGTTACTTAATGCATTTCAAATAAAATGTGGGAAATCGACTCCACTATATCCGCAAGCTAACGGTCAGGCGGAGGCAACAAATAAAACAATCGCGGATATATTGAAGAAGAAGTTAGAAGGACACAATAGAGGATGGTGCGAACAAGTACCCAGTGCAGTATGGGCATACAATACAACCAGAAGAGAAGCTACTGGAATGTCACCTTTTTGCTTAACATATGGAGTTGAAGCTGTGCTCCCAACAGAAGTGATGATTCCAACAACTAAGAAAGAAGTTTGGGAGAAAAATCTTAGTGCGGGTAACATTCTAATCAAGTTGGACGAACTAGAAGAGAAAAGGGAGAAGGCGTTACGACACATGGAGAATTATCAACGAAGACTGGCCAGAGAATATAACAAGCGTGTGAAGATACGTGAGTTTCAACCAGGAGACTTGGTACTGCGAGAGACACCAATATATCAGCGAGAAAATGGAGGCAAGCTGGCGAGAAAGTGGGATGGACCTTATATTATCAAAGAAGTAGTTGGTAAAGGGGCTTATAGATTGATGGATCCTGAAGGCAAAGATATGGGACAAAGATTAGGCAGGCCGTGGAACAGATTATATCTAAAGAAATACTACCCATAAAAATGAGTTAGATGAAGTACTTTAATACAAGATATTTGCAAAATTCAATAAAATACAGACCAAGATATCAGCGAATGTCTCGCGAGCAGAATGGCAAGAAATGACGAATGAATGAATGAATAAACATGATCGAATGAATGGGACGAACCTTTATGGCGTACACCCTAGTTCGCGAATTATACTTCGTAAGAGGCAAATGTAAGACCTAAAGTGCGTCATATAAGGGGGTATCTCTTAACATGGCTCAGGGAAAAGGTTACACCGCCCCTGGAACCTGGGTCATGCAGATTTGGGGCCCATGAAAGCCTATCCGGAAGAGGTACCTTGGATTCCCAACTATATATGTAGGTTATACCCTGGTTGGGCGACCGAGGGTCTCTTTCAAGGAGTCAGCGTATGATCAAGGCGCCGAGGTACCCGGTTGAGTCAAGAGTGCGGGGAGCATGGAACTTCCTTACCACTCTTGACAAGTCTTGGCGCATGCTGCACTCGGCCCGAAGAAAACTCCACTTAGGGTGCAGCCTTGTAACCATAAACTTTATAGGTATAAGGGATAAGAGGCTGCGAAAACAACTGGTTGTTGTTAAGACCGGATGGGAGGAGCTAGCCTTGTATGGCCGATGTACGCCTCCTTGAAGGGGCAACCAGGGAGATGATAAGGGCGGCACCCTCCATTAGGGAGCTGATAAGTGCCAAAGACGCAAATGTCACGAGGCTTTGTTTTCGCAAGGAAACTTAGGCTTGTCATATTTGTGCAATGATCTGCAGAGGCAATAATACTAACGCGAGGGTAAGACGAGATCAATGGGTCCTTACATGCAAGTGTAAAGACGTCCTGCGATTTAAATCGCAAGACGACAATGTCATGGGGCTTTACTTTCGTGAAGAAAATTTAGGCCTGTCATATTGTCGCAAACAAAATATCCTGCAGAGGCAAAAATACTTGAAAAATGATAAGACAAGGTCAATGGGTTTTTACATGCAAGTGTAAAGGCGTCCTGCGACCTTGTCAATAAAGATGGCGGAGTAAGACCTTTAAATAGGAAGGTCAAGCTTAGAAGACCATCAAAGATGATAAGGCAAGGTCAATGGGTCATTACATGAAAATGTAAAAGGCGGCCTGCGATCTTGTCGCAATGAGAAGAAATAAAGTAAGTGAACATGCTCGCGAGATTATGTTCAAACACCTTAAATAAGGGAAAAGGGAGAAAATAAGGGGATTACCCGATCAAAGACTTAATCCTTACAAACAAAAAAGAAGTTTTGACAAATTACAAAGAAAGTTTAATTCTCTACATCAATATTATCAACCATAGAGGAGAGTGAGATCTTTCATTGCCTTTATCAGCTTCACCTTCACGGTTGGTGGATTTTCATCGAAATGTTTTCAAAAGCACCTTCATTTTCGCGGTGGTGGATTTTCATCGAAATTTTTTCAGTCGGATCTTTGTTGACAACTTCAATATTAGCGATATCTTGGCAGCTTTCATAGTCATAATCACTATCGGGAGAATCGGGGACTTCATCATCACTTACTTCAAAGGATCAACATGAATAGGATCAAGGGACTTAGACAATAAAATCTCATTCACAAGGACTTGACTTTGAGGGGAATTGACGAAGCAACGCCTTTTGACGATTCTTGCTATCTATGTCTTTCTGAGTAAGACATATAATCAAATCTTCGTTCTGCACGGTCGCGAGAACGAGCAAGAGAAGCGGCGAGTAACCCATTTTCTTTGCGAATCTTAGAATAATGATCACGAGGGTGGAGATAACAGAGCGAAGCTTTTTCTCGAGTCTGCATAACAAATGCACAAGATTAAAGAAATCTTTACGGAATATTTTTGGAATTTTCGGGATAATTAAAGATTTTTTGAAATAAATCAATGTATTAAGATAGTCAAATAATATGACTACCTTCCTTCGAGAAGTAAGATCTTTGAATTAAAGCTGCAAAGTTATTCCCCAAATGAGTCCATGGCATCATCAAATGTATCTCAACTAGGCCTTTCAATCGAGCTGCAAGCTTTTTTCATTCGAAACAAGTATGGAATTCTCGATCACAAGGGTGGAGTTGGATTTTTCTAATTTGGAACATTGATCCTTGAATTGGTTTGCTTTTAGACTCAAGGTTATTCTACCCTGAATAAGTTTATCTCTTTCGTGATAATTTCTTCAAGTTGGTTTTTCAAAGTATGAATAAATTGTTCTTGTTCTTCACGTAATTTCTGACAAGCATCATATTCTTGCGAATAAGTCGCGACTTTGTTTAGCAGAGATCGCTTCTCCTGAGAAAGAGTCCCATTCTCATCTGATAAAGTTTCCAACTCCAAATTAGCCTTAGTCAAAGAGTAAGAAAGGCGAGATAAGTCTTTACTTAATGAATCTTATTCTTTGAGCTAAATCAAAGTTTTCTTTAGACAAATTATCTATTTGATCAATGACATATGTATGAAGATTATTTAAGAAGTTATATTGCTCCATCCAAGCGTCTCTTTCAACTCGAACCTCTTCAACAATTGATTCCAACTGATATATCTCCATTATTCGTTTCTGGTTTAGAGCTTGAAGGGCAAACAAGACTTTAAGTTGTAAAAAAAAAAAAAAAAAAAAAAAAAAGAGAGAGCTTAAGGGGAAAGAGTTTACCTTTTAACTCTTCATTCTTCTTGCGAAGATTATCACGGTCTAGTGAGAGGTTGTGAAATTTTTGATTTTCAAGATGGATATTATTGCATTTAGCAGTCATAGCTTGAAGATCATTTTTCAATACATTAATTTCTTGAACTAAGGATGCTTGCGAGATCCTATCAGAACCGAGATGTTTACTTAAAATCTCGCAGACATCAGACTTGACAGGATCGATGAAGTCTTTTTGGCATCATTCACAAGGTCCAGAGAACTTTGAAAGCCACGTCTATTCCTTCCAAATTTTCGCAGTAAGAGGATTTGCTCGGGCAAAGAAGGAAAAGACGAATCATTCTTCGCCAAAGGAACATCATGAGAAGAGGAGATTTCGGGGAAAAGTAGTGATGGGAGGAATGACAGAGACATTGATGGTAGGAGAAGGAGTAAGTTCATTTGTAGTAGGACTATTATGAGGAACTTGATCTATGAGGAGTTGAGGCATCGGATATTATCACTTGTGACAAGATTATCTTTGCGGTGATTTCATAGGAGGAGAAAAAAGGTGTAAATGAGGGAAAAGGGACATCGGGAGTAACAGGTTTAGAGTGGCGAGACCTTTTGGGAGTTTTGTCAATAGTTTTGCCATCTGTGAATGATAAATTAAGTAAGAAAGAGAGGCAAGTACGTTGTTATTAAAAGGTAAATGCTTCTTAAAATACCTTATCACTCGTAGGTTTTCTTTTAGAAGCGGTATGTTTAGCTTGCGAAGAGGACTTTGGTGGCAAGGTGGATTCTTGTTGAGAAGTTGGTTTTATTTGTGAATCCAAAGAAAGAAGGGGATTCTTCACGGTGAACTTGGTGATGGGTTTGTTCTTCTTTGAAACAAAAATGGCGAAAAAGATTAAAAGGAATAGGATAATCTCAAAAGGAAGTTAATCACAAAATCAATCAATCATAGAATCAATCGAATCTAGCAAGATTAACAAACCGGATGCCATGGAAGTGATAGCAAATAAGAAATAGCAGAAGGATGATGAAGACGATGGTGAAAGAAGAATAACGAAAAAACGATTGCAGACGATAAAGGAGATGAAATAGAAGGAAAGAAATGTTCTTCACAAAAGACTCTCCTATAAATAGGCAAGAAAGTGTTATGACCGGATAACATTAAATGTACCAGGTAAAAAGAATGGTTTTAAACACGTGTAAACGGTCATTCCTAGATTCATGGAGCTATCTTTGAAGAAGATTTTTAATGGAAAATGAACAGTTGCGACAAAGAATTCGGATATCGCACAACGTAAGGGAAACATAAGGAGCGAGAAGATGTAGTATTCGGGTATTGCACAACATATTTTCTTATCATATGAGATTCAATTATTTTCCTAACTCGCGAGAAGAGATTGCGAGATCCATTATTTTCCATAACCCATGAGGCAAGAAATGATATTTCATACATACTTCTAAAAACTTCGGAACTTCGCCAAAGAATAGAGGCAAGTACGTACTTTTCAAGTCCAGTATTCTTTCGCTCGTTCCTTCATCAATAAAATCAGAGACTATTACAACAACGTATTTTTTCTTAAAGATCGCTCTTCAAGCAATATTCAAGAAAAAAGAGGCAAGATGTAGGATCAGAATATCGCGACAACAACAATTCGCAAAGGGAACCGATAACAACATTGCGAGTAAGTCGCAGAAGATTAATATGAATGACGCACTGGATGACGATAGGAAGATATGAAATCTGGCGAAAGTTAAGAAGTGTCGCGAATACGAATACTTGTACGCCTGCGACACTTCGCGAGACATTCCCGAAAATAAGGACAAGCTTATTTTGTCATTCACTATGTATTACCCTATATATAAAGGGATGAGTGAATCTGTCGTGAGAAGGTTCTTTGGGGGGGGGAGGAGAGAGCAAGTCATAAGGAGAGAGAAACAGAGCGGATGTTAGTAAGATCTTAAGTGTAATTCCATTTTCTTGTGTAAACATTTTTAAGAAAATTATTAATAAATAATCATAATTGTTCATCTATTATCTTTTGAATGGATTGGTTAAACAAAATATAGTGAGGGGTGTATTGTGGGATTTCCTGCAACTACACTAACCGCAAAAACAAGGTTGTCCTAGCAGATTGCCTTCGAGATCAAGTGCAATATTTCTAGTTTTTCTAACCGCATGAGACCCTAATCTTTTTATTTTCTTCTGCAGCGACTGAGAAGGACCAGCTTCAGAAGATTGATGATCTTTCCAAGGAGTTGAAGTCGCTGAAATTAACGCTTTCGTCCAAAAACTCCAAATATTCTAAGATCAAGCGGAAAATGATGGTATTTGTTGCCAATACAAAGAAGAATGCATTGCGCGAGTGGAAAAGACATGTTCAATCCGTTGCTGACCTGATATGTGACAGATATGGGCATCCCCGACTTGATCTCGATCTCGTTGTAGTTCCAGCAAATGAGGAGGTAGAAGATATCTCCAGTAGTGATGAGGAAGAGTATGAAGAAGAAGAAGTAGAGGGAAAACATGAGGAAGAAGAAGGATTAACATAGGAAGAAGAAGAAGAACAAGAAAAAGAAGGTCATTCTGCCAATGAGGACATGGCGATAAAGAGAGCTCTTCAGGGATATTTGGTGGTAATGTAGCTAATACTGAAGGCGAAACTGAAAAATCGGGGGTCTAACAACCTCACCCAATATTTCGATTAGCAATCTCTATGGACTAACTCTAATATACTTTTAAGAGAATCGACTAGACAGTCAGACTCAATCTTAATAAAAAGTATATCAAGGAGTTAATATCTCTATCTCTCGATTTGATCTATACTCAAACAAATAGAAATTTGTTAGTCCTTATCAAATACAAGAGATATAAACTTGGATGGTACCAAAGACCAGTATCCAAGGATTAATCAATTTCCAATCAACAACCAAAGGTTGGATTTCACAATTGATCGATAAAATGCACAACCTTATTTCAATTATATAACAAAATATAATGCGGAAATAACACAGACACCAGAAATTTTGTTAACGAGGAAACCGCAAATGCAGAAAAACCCCGAGACCTAGTCCAGATTGAAAACCACACTGTATTAAGCCGCTACAGACACTATCCTACTACAAACTAACTTCGGTATGGACTGTAGTTGAACCCTAATCAATATCTGATGGTTATTTTCAATGATGTTGTAGTAATAGGTTCGTTCAAGACTTGTGAAAGCAGATTTTTTAGACTTAATTTTTTGTAAATAAAAATAACAAGCTCAATTAAAAAGTTGTTTGGAAATTATGGGGAGGCTAGGGCTAGGATTCCGCTATTTACCAATTCCAAAGTGATACTAATTACAATCATGCAATTTCACACGTTCAATTTGATTCTCAACTATTGCAAAAGTAGATTTTTTAGAAACAACAAATGTTAATCCAAAGCATGGGATATCAAAACCCTAGGGAAAGCATATTCCATCAATAGAAAATACAATTGTTTAACAAAAATCATAAAATCTATTTTCAATCTAGGCAAATAATCATAATAAAAAATTGCACAAATTAAATAATTAAGAATTACCACTTTTTCATTGGCAAGATAGCTTCCTCCGTCGCCCCAGAGGATGAGTTTAGCTCATCATATTGGAAACACGCTCAAAATATGATTTTATTGCTCAAAGGTGCTTACAAATGATGAAAAGGAGAGATATCAAATAAAACGGGTTTGTAACAGATATAAGTGTTACAAACCGAATTGTTCTGAAGAACGATAAAACCTTCATGTCGTTATTACGGTTGATTTAAGTCTGCCTCCAAACTACGACCCACTATGCGCAAGTCGTTAACACTGTTGAAGAACGATGGTTTTTGGCCGTCTGTTCTTCGTGTTCTTTGTCTTCCACAGGAGCAGAAAAATATGCTCTGCAACTTTGATTTCTCTGCCCTATTAACGCTCTAAACTCTCCCCAAGCTCTCTATATCCTTCTTTGACATCCCAGCAATCTTTTTATACTCGATGACCTCCATATAATCTCGGTTTAAGAAAATCTTCTCTTTACTATTACGGATATAACCGAGATTTCTTACTCGATTTAACTTCTTAATAGCTCGTGGTGATTAACATGCTCCCATCTCGTGAATTCATGGGAGATGACTTAAACCTTCTCCAGACACACGCAGCATAGAGAAATACTCGTGAAAGAAAAACATCGTGAATATTTCACGTCTCCCCGCTGATTGAAACACCGAGAAACTTCCTTCTTTCTTCAAACCAATAGGGTTACCTGCCTGTTTGTATTAACAGGCCCATACAAGTCCGAATCCATGAAAGAATCGCCACAAAATCTTCCCAAAATTTCACGGCTTCCAATTAAGAAACCTCAGTTTTATATCCTCCTCTGTTTAGTTTCAACACGAGATTTAGACAATTCTGGCCCAATAAAACACCTATATCATCTTTGTTTATCCATAAGGCTTATCCCATTAAATTCAACGATTGAATCTCATGAAATCCCATCCAAATCACTAACCCTAATCAGGTTGTCTGTATATTTTCCCGCCAAAATATAATTCAAATGGAGAAGATGACCTCCCCCTATCATGTACAGGTGTGCGATAGAAGGTGGATGTCTTGGGGTACAAATAGCAAAGAAGGTGCCCCTTATCAATTGAGGTGCCCCTTAACCAACAGCGAGAGTCCGAATAACACGTGTTCTCCGGGTGCCAAAATCAACTTTTCGAGCAGAATTTTCCAAAAATGTTTATTTCCCAAAAATGCCTACAAACACATAAAACACCAAAATTAGTACAAAATCGAGTACATGACAATATATAGTATTGAGATCAAATTAGACACAAAAATGTGTCTATCAAATACCCCCAAACTTATTATTTGCTAGTTCTCGAGCAAATTTATTCTAAAAAATAAAAATCATTTGAACCCCTAGGTGGCAGTAGTGGCGGAGTGTTGTCTCCGGAGGGTTTACCAGAGGTGTACCCACAAAACCATTACTCCAGGACCCTAGCTATCTACAAAACCTTGGAAGGCACTAAAGAATCTCCTTGGTTGGCATACAATATTGATTTGTAGGAGGAAGTACCACGACATGAAATTCCAATTCTTTGTACGAGTTTGCACTCAAGCATACTAAAATTCATATAAAGTGAGCTCTACTCGGATAGTTTCTAGACATCATAAACCGGAGTCAACCAATCACATGGATAGATTAAGAAGATGGAAGTAGAAAAAACGTAGATGATCTTTGACTAAGGTGAACCTATCCTAATGGGTGAGATCTAGTAATTTGAGTAGCGGACTAATATCAACACCTTTGGCATATACAAAGGGAACCAAGGTGGTCGATAATCCTAACTCTAGGTCAACTCAATTTGGCATATACAAGGGTACCGGTGGTCGACTTTATTGTATTTATTCCGTTTGGTCTAATGGTCTGGTCTCAATTTTTTTTTTTTTTTTTTTTGTTTGTATCTCAGTCACTCTATTTCACCCTAGCAATGGTAAAAAGAAAAAGAAAAAGAAAAAGAAGTGATCAGGATTCTTTCGATGTTTACATCACGAGGAAATGGCGAAATTACCATGTTTTCTTTTCTAACACCTGAGCTCTGTTTTTATGAATAGACTCTTCTAGATGTTTCCATCTAATCAGATTAGTTCTCAACTCCTACAACCAAGATGTTCCCATCCACTTAGATTAGTTAGTGCCAACCTTAATAAGCATAAATTTCTAGTCTCTGGAGTTTATTTATTGCAACTAAAAAGATTTTCCCATACCCCCAAACTTAAATCTAACATTGTCCTCAATGTTCTAAAGATGAAATTAAAAGCATGAACAATGAGAAACTGTTACCACTAGAAGGAAATGAGGAAAAATATTACCGTGTTGCATGAGCAAGGGATACCTCCCAAGGAGTGCTAAGTTTAAAGTCTTGGCCCGGACATCAAATACCTCAAAAGGATCTTCACCTTCCAAAGTCATACACCAATAGCTGAAATAGTTGTGGGTCCATAAGACCAAATAGAGCTAACACCAATATCGGACAACTGCACTTTGGTTCAAAAAAATGAATAGAAGGAGCACATCCTCGTCAAGGTTTCATCAAGAAAACTAGGTTTATCACAGGTAGCATAATTGAGCTTCATATGTGTATCTTGATAAATAGATTCATCCAAAAAACGGGTCTCTAATACAGGTTACCTCTGGACGAGTATCCCGGGAGGATCGGGTTCTTGAGTCCGAATAGACTCGAGTAATATCTCAGACAAGACATGGCTCGAGTCCCAAGTTAGGGACTCTAATTAGGATATTTGACGATCACAAGAACCATCACTACCCCCAAACTTAGGGTTTTCACTACTCACGAGACAAACCTCTAACTATTGCTTGAATTTAGGATCTTGAGTCCTTAAAATACTCAAAAGATTCTTATAGTTCTCTACCCCAAACTTAGGGTCATCATTATTCTCGAAAGACCTAACACTATTGCCTGGAATGCAGGTCCAGTAGAGTCTTTATAATACTCAAGGGATTCTTTTAAAGATTGATCACATATATGGTCTAAGAGAATGGTTTCCTCAAATTCATCTAAAGAATCTCCCAGTAAAATGTCATGCCAATTATCCTGAACTAAATCTTGAACTAAAGTGCTAATCATATTCACTTCTTCTAAATCATCATTTTCGGAAGGATGTCTAGTAACATTAAAGACATTTAGTTCAGTGGTCATATTACCAAAGGATATGTTCATAAGCTTGATCCTACGATTGATGACACCGTTATTTGTGGCTAAAAATGGGCGACCTAGAATCACCGGGATTTGAGCATTTGGGTCTGAAAAGGTTGGGTGTCTAGAACAACGAAATCCCTTTGGATAAATAAACTTATCAACCTCAATCGAACATCCTCTATGACACCACGAGGGACTTTTACAGACCTATCAGCTAATTGTAGTGTCATTTTAGTCGGTTTCAACTTACCAAGACCTAGCTGGGTGTAAACATGATACGGGAGTAAGTTAACACTAGCTCCTAAGTCAAGTAGAGCTTTATCGACCGTGTGATTACCAATCACACAAGATATGGTGGGGCATCTATGGTCCTTATACTTAGGGGGTGTTTGGTTCAGAAGAATGGAACTTACTTGACCAAAAAAAAGGCTTTCTTTTGGACATTAAGCTTACGCTTTCGTGTACAAAGATCTTTAAGGAACTTGGCATAAGCAGGCATCTGCCTAATTGCTTCTAATAACGGAATATTAATGTTCACATGTTTAAATGTTTCCATTATCTCGTTGAACGTCGACTCCTTCTTTGTTGGGGATAACAAGCTGGATATGGGGCTCTAGACACAAAGGTAGTCCTAACAGAATTTCTTGGGACTCCTTAGGGATTGTTTGATTTCCTCGGCTACGGGTTCCTCTTGGGACATAGAAGGTGGAACTACATGTATGTCCACTAGGCATGGCTACCTTATTGTCTACCGTTTTACCGCTCTAAGGGTTTTTATCGAGTTCACATGGTTTGATGATTCCTCACCAACTAAAGATATTTGATGGACCCCCTAGGATTGGATTGAGATTGACTAGGAAACTTACCTTCTTTCTCTCACTTAAATACTTAGCTATTTGGCCGACTTGAAGTTCTAATTTAGCAAGAGTCCGGGAATTATCCTTATGGGTCTGCACTGGTTTCTTGTTGAAAGCTAAGGTGGTTGGCTGATAACATATCATGGTTCTTTACTAACAAAGCAAGAGTTTCTACTAAGGTAGAGATCTTTTTCTCAGAAGTGTTCTGAAACTGGGTTTGACCTAAAGGGTTCTGAGTATAACCAAAACCTAGGGAGTCCGCAATTACTAGAGCGTCTCTTGATTCTGCCCTTAGACCAAGAAAATTAGGATGGTTTTCCAACCGGGGTTTTAGGTCTCGAGTATGGGTCAAACTTTTGACAGGTTCTCAAACCTAGCGTTGTTATAGACAACATGGGCTTGTTCTTCACTAACATGACCTTCCCAAAATGAGTTATCGGGCTCTATTCCACAACTAGAGACTTGAGAGGCTCTATTAGGTTCAAAAAGGGACCTATTTTTAGACTGACCCATTTCCAAAGCTTCTAACCTTCTAGACAAAGCAGCAAACTTAGCTTCTGACTCGAAGCTTGTATCTACCACATTGGTGCCACTTCTATTGACCAAGAGTCTTTTAGGGGTTCAACACAAGGCTCCCCTTTGTTGGGATTTTTCAGCGATAGTTCCTAAGAAGGTAAAAGCATCATCATCATTTTATTTGTGAATTCACTGCACACATAGACTCGACCATGGATTTAGTCGAATAGTCTAAACCATTATAAATAATCTCCACAAGTTTCATCTTATCAAATCCATGGTAAGGACATTGGGATAGGAGATCATTGAATCTATCTAAAAACCTATAAAGAGACTCTCCATCTTGTTGCACACTAGCACTAATTTCACCGCCTACTTGGCAGTTTTATGCTTAGGGTAGAATTTCATATAGAAAGCTGCAATCATTTCTTGCCATGTTTCAATGGATCCGGATGGTATGTTGTTCGGCCAGTCTTGGCTTTATCTCTCAAGGAAAAGGAAACATCTTAAGTTTCAAGACTTCAGTGATAAGGTCTTTTATTCTAACTGCATCCATGCAAATTTCCTCAAAGTCCCTAATATGAAAATAAGGGTTCTCATCATCTTTTCCTAATAATATAGGGATCATCAAGAAGACTAGGTTTTATCTCGAAATTAGCCGTATTGGTGGCAATTTAATACACGGCTTCGGTTGGTCCTAGTTGGGAACATGTAATCTTTCAAAGTAGCCATCGTTGCACAATTTGAAGTACTAGGGTACTTTCCTCACAAAAGATGATTCTCAAAACTGAAGTTTCCAAAAACGGGGCTCTCAAAGAAGAGTCTTGAGCTCCCGCCTCCAGCTAGAAGAATTACTAGGTTTTTCACTAATCAATCGACCTAGATTGTTTCTTTTCCAAGCCCGTTCTCTAATGACCTCGGGCATACACTAGAAAAACAAAAGAAAAGAAAAATCCTAAAAGGAAGGGAAGTTCTATGCAAACACAAACAAGGTGACTCCACCACAACAAACCTAATGATATCTAGCAAATAAAAAGCATGATGGCTCCACTTAGATTGTTTTCTAGACCCGACTTCTAATCCTTGAAAGGGAATTTCGTTTACAATTTAAGCAAACCCCTCTGGATCAATCCGAGTCAAAGTAAGTTGAATCAAGGCGAGGGAAGCTCGGTGGAGCTTTGATACCCAAGGCCTCACCAGCTATTACAAGGGGGCGCTTGATCACGTATTCAACTTCACAGAGACCATCAAGAACTTCGAAGTATGCTAAAAGAGTAACCAATATTTTGAAGACTTTCCTACTAAGCTCGTTACCCTATCGGTCTCGTTCTATTCCAAATTTTAAGGCTTAGTTCGCGTTAAGTATTGTTTTCCTAAGGCGGGCAAGAAGAGAACGGTGATGAAATCCGAACCCTTATCTTGTATGGCTGGCCTTGCCCTTTACTAGGAAATTAAAGCAGCGTTTTGGTTCCTCGACATATATGCAAACGAAGGAATACAATAACTTCGAATACGGGATTCGCGAGTGTTTCGACAAACTTACCTCCGTTCCAGGCGGAGGGATGAACCGTTGTAGTCGACTCGGGCCACGACTCCTATGTCATGTACGAACCCGAGGGGCCGAGACGATATCGTAATCGTCGTCCTTCTCTGCACACAGTTTATATTTAATACTACCCTTCCGTAGGGTTTAAAAATAAAAGAATGTCCAAATGTCCAAGTCCAAAGTCCAAAAAGTAAAAATGCAAAATAAAAGGAAAGTCTAAAAAAAATAAAAATATACAAAAAATAAAAAATAAAAACTGCCTCTCTTTTTTTTTCTCTCTTTTTTATAAAAAAAAGAAAAAAAAAAATTTTTCTTCTTTCGCTCCTTTCGTTTTGCCTTTTACTCCCAGTCTTTAAGTATTCACCAAAAGGTTTGGCAAAATTTTCTTTCGCTCCGAATTCCAAATTCTGTAAGGAAAAGACAAAAACCCAAAAACGTAAAGAAGAACAAATAAAATAAAAACAAATAAAAACCTAAAAAAAAAAAAAAAAAATCTAAAAACTCTAGCCTAAAGACAAGTCCGCGTCGGCGCGCAAAAATTGATGGTTATTTTCAATGATGTTGTAGTAATAGGTTCGTTCAAGACTTGTGGCAGATTTTTAGACTTAATTTTTGTAAATAAAAATAACAAGCTCAATTAAAAAGTTGTTTGGAAATTATGGAGAGATTAAGGGCTAGGATTCCGCTATTTACCAATTCCAAAGTGATACTAATTACAATCATGCAATTTCACACGTTCAATTTGATTCTCAACTATTGCAAAAGTAGATATTTTAGAAACAACAAATGTTAATCCAAAGCATGGGATATCAAAACCCTAGGGCAAGCATATTCCATCAATAGAAAATATAATTGTTTAACAAAAATCATAAAATCTATTTTCAATCTAGGCAAATAATCATAATTAAAAATTGCACAAATTAAATAATTAAGAATTACCACTTTTTCATTGGCAAGATAGCTTCCTCCGTCGCCCCAGAGGATGGGTTTAGCTCATCATATTGGAAATACGCTCAAAATATGATTTTATTGCTCAAAGGTGCTTACAAATGATGAAAAGGAGAGATATCAAAAAACGGGTTTGTAATGGATATAAGTGTTACAAACCTAATTGTTCTGAGAGAACGATAAAACCTTCTGTCGTTATTCTTGTTGATTTAAGTCTCTGCCTCCAAACTACGACCCACGACGCAAGTCGTTAACACTGTTGAAGAAGCAGCGGTTTTGGCGTCTGCATTCTTCGTGTTCTTCAAATCTTCCACAGGAGCAGAAAAATATGCTCTGCAACTTTGATTTCTCTGCCCTATTGACCCTCTAAACTCTCCCCAAGCTCTCTATATCCTTCTCTGACATCCCAGAAATCTTTTTATACTCGACAACCTCCATATAATCTCGGTTTAATGCCAGAAAATCTTCTCTTTACTATTACGGATATAACCGAGATTTCTTACTGATTTAACTTCTTCACGCGTCTGTGGTGATTAACACGCTCCCATCTCGTGAATTCCATTACCGAGATGACTTAAACCTTCTCCGGACACACGCAACATAGAGAAATACTCGTGAAAGAAAAACATCGTGAATATTTCACGTCTCCCATTTGATTGAAAACCAGGAAACTTCCTTCTTTCTTCAAACCAATAGGGTTACCTGCCTGTTTTGTATTAACAGGCCCATACAAGTCCGAATCCATGAAAGAATCGCCACAAAATCTTCCCAAAATTTCACGGCTTCAATCAACGAAAACTTAGGAGTTTTATATCCTCCCTGTTTAGTTTCAACACGACGATTTAGACAATTACGGCCCAATAAAACACCCATATCATCTTTGTTTATTCATAACAGGCTTATCCCATTAAATTCAGTGATTGAATCTCTGTAAATCCCATCCAAATCACGAACCTAATGCGGGTTGATCTTTGTCATATTTTCCCGCCAAAATATAATTCAAATGGAGAAGATGACCTCCCCTATCTGCATAAAGGTGTGCGATAGCAGTGGATGTCTTGGGTACAAATAGCAAAGAAGGTGCCCCTTATCAATTGAGGTGCCCCTTAACCAACAGCGAGAGTCCGAATAAGACGTGTTCTCCGGGTGCCAAAATCAACTTTTCGAGCCGAATTTTCCAAAATGTTTATTTCCCAAAAATGCCTACAAACACATAAAACACCAAAATTAGTACAAAATCGAGCGCCAACAATATATAGTATTGAGATCAAATTAGACAAAAAAATGTGTCTATCAATATCACACTGATTTAAGGTACATTTGCGCTCCTGACGTCTCTGATCTCAGCAGGATACTACGCACTTGATTCCCTTAGCTGATCTCACCCACAACCAAGATTTGCTACGACCCAAAGTCGAAGACTTTAATAAACAAATCTGTATCACACAGAAAAGTCTATGATAATAGATAAATTCGTCCCCCACAGATAAACCTATGATTTTGTTCCATCTTTTGATAGAAATCAAGGTGAACAGGAACTAATTGATAACCCAGACTTATATTCCCGAAGAACAGCCTAGAATTATCAATCACCTCACAATAATCTTAATCGTATGGTAGCGAAACAAGATATTGCGGAATCAAAAACGATGAGACGGAGATGTTTGTGATTTCTTTTTATCTTGCCCTATCGGATATATAATATCAAGCCAATTATTCAATTGAACTCGTACGATAGAAAATGGCAAGATCAGATCGCTCAACTACAATAGAAGTAGTTTCGTTTGGCTTCACAATCCCAGTGAAGTCTTTAAGTCGCTAACCTACAGGGTCTCGAGAAGAAACCTAAGGTTAAAGGAGAATATACTATAGGAAAACCAACTAGTATCACACATGAGGTGTGGGGATTAGTTTTTCGAGTTACTAGAGTCCCCCTTATATAGTTTTCAAATCAGGCTTGCAATCTAAGTTACCTTGGTAACAAAGCATTCAATATTCACCGTTAGATGAAAAACTTGATTCAACCAAGCTAATATCTTTCAACCGTTAGATCGAAACTTAGCTTGTCACACACAAATGAAATGTATTTCATTTAGGTTTGAGTAACCGTACCTAAACGTGTACACTTAGTTGGTTCACAAATAGTTAACCAATGGTTAGCCATATGAGCACTTTCATATTAACCGTATTCATCTTTCTCATAACTAGTTCAAATGACTCAAAAGAACTAGTTGAAGAGTTGTTCAATTGCTGAGGTCTTTATGCATAGACACAATTGAAACAAAATCGATTTGATTCGTTTGAATCAATTCATGAACAATATAGCCACGGTTTGCAAAGATTGCATTCCTTATAATTTATATTTTTAAGTTCATGAACTACCGATTTGAGAAATAACCAGTTTGTGTACGCATACGGGTATGCGTACCTTAGCTACCGGATTTTGAGTTGGTTTTAGTTTCCAAACTCAGCAGAAATTTTCGGGTAGAAAAGTTTCGCCAGTACACGTACGGGTACGCGTACCTTAGGTGACTGGTTTATGAGTTCATAAACTCCAAACTCAGCAGAATTTTCCAGGAGAAAAGTTAGCCCGATGCAAGCGTACCCAACCTGTCTCCTTCACCAATACCGCATGCACACATATGCACTCACTTGGTTTCCAGTACATGGATTCATACACTAATGTGTGAACACACTATATATGCTTATATCCATAGGTTGTAATCTCAACTCTACATTTCAATCATTGAAACTTTATTCTATAATGTTATAACAATCGTTATTCACGAATATCGTCATCAAAGCTATTTTCAAGATTGAAACGTCATCATGACTTTCGTCACGGTAAAGATGAAAATGGTTAAAACGAAAACTTATCAACACATATTTCGAGAAAAAGATAGGCGAGTAAACTCGGCTCGAAATAGCAAATGTGTATGTATGAAAACTATCATACTTATACGAATTTTGTCTCAAGAGTAGGAGATAGAGTATACTTTTGAGTGATAGATGAGTTCAAGTCTCCACATACCTTTTAGTCGGATGAAGTTACACTGGTTCCTTGAGTAGTTCTTCGTCTTTGTAAGATAATCGCCATGGAGTGTGGAGCACAACTATACTTAACTGTCCTAGACCGAGACTAAGCTATAAGTAGACTAGGAATCAAGACATTAGTTTTGATCACTAACATTGACAAACATGCTTGAGATAGCAACGCATGCAAGTTCGACCGAGCAATGCTCTAAGAATCTCCACCTTTGTCAATTTTAATGACAAAACTATCAATACATATGGATTACAAAATAGATAAAACTCTGTAGCTTTTCCTCCATATGCTTGATCTCCTTGGTGCTTCAACATTACTCGAAAGCTTCATCTTTTCCAAGTACTCCCATGATTCCATAGATGTTCTGTTCAGCATCATAGTTGTTAAAGTTCCGTATCCATAACAATGAGAAAACGAAAGCTCTCAATCATTGTTATACAGGGTCATAGTATTATTACACAGCATCAAAGTTCAATTGCATCACAACTTTGACAACAATACTATGGTGATATGTATCACTCCCCCTTAGTCAATACTTTCGTCTCAACACGAAAACCACTCCCCCTTACATAATGATCCAAAAACCATAAGTATTTGTAATGTGAACTACATATTAATTCTCCCCCTTTTTGTCAATAAAATTGGCAAAGATACGAAAACGGGATCCTAATTAAATTTTCACGGAGACGCTTCAAGACCAGAAGAAAGAAACATATCAACTTTGTTTAGATGCAATCATAATGCCAAAGCTAAATGCATTCATCAAGGAGTTTATAAAGATACAAGATGATCCCTAAAAAATTCCACAGCCGCACTCCCCACAAAGATATGGAAATAAAGCTCAAGTTCAAAAAAACTCTCCCCCATTTGATGTCATTCTCAAAAGAACAACAAGAGCGACCTTACTTTTACGAGAAAAGAAGAATTTCAAGATAACACTAAGATACTTAAATACATCTACTAGAAACAAACGTGGAAACAACCTTACACCTCAAGAAGTTCCAAACTCAATTGCCCAAAGGATCTAGATAAGAGAAGGGGCAAGAGTTATGGAAGACTAATGAACCAGAATGACACTAATAGACTGCCGTAAGTGTTGAAATTTAACAATATCTAATGGTTTGGTGAGAATATCAGCGAATTGTTGTTCCGAGGGCACAAATTTCATATTAATGATACCATTTTCATAAAGATCTCAGATAAAATGATACCTTATATCAATGTGCTTAGTCCTTGAGTGCTCAACTGGATTTTCTGTTATGCGAATTGCACTTGTGTTGTCGCATCAGATTCTCATTATTCCAGTGTTGATTCCATAATCAGCAAGAATTTGTTTCATCCATAGAAGTTGAGTACAACATGAGCCTGCAACGATGTATTCTGGTTCACATGTTGAGAGGGATTGTGAATTTTGTTTCTTGTTATGCCAAGCTACAAGATTCAGTTCTACATAGTAGAAACCCCCTGACGTACTTTTTCTATCCTCCACACATCCTGCCCAATCTGCATCTGAATAGGCAGTAAGATCAGTGTTAGTATCAAAAGTGTAAGATATACCATACCCTGCAATGTGATTAATGTAGCGTATAATTCTTTTTTCAGCTGCAAGATGAGATTCCTTTGGATTTTCCTGGAACCTAGCACATCAACCAACAGTAAAAGCAATATCAGGTCGAGTAGATGTAAGATATAAAAGGCTTCCAATGATAGATCAATAAAGTTTTTGATCCACATTTACACCTTTATCATCTCGATGCAGTTTACTAGTGGTAGGCATAGGAGTTAGTTTAGGAGTAGACTTATCAAGGCCAAATCTTGAGACAAGATCCTTAGCATATTTTTCTTGAGATAAGTAAATTCCATCCTTGTGTTGTTGAATTTGTAAACCCAAAAAGAATTTTAATTCACCAACATTGCTCATTTCAAACTCTTTTCCAAGAGACACTTGAAAATATTGTGCAAGTTTCTCCGATGTTGATCCATAGATGATATCATCTACATAAACTTGAGCAATCACAACATCTTTTCCACTCCACTTGGTAAACATTGTTTTATCAGCTCCTCCTCTCGAAAAACCTTTCCCAAGAAGATGAGGTCAGTTTTTCGAACCAGGCACGAGGTGCTTGTTTCAACCCATATAACGCCTTATTAAGTTCAAGGACATGATCTGGGAAGTCAGGGTTTTCAAATCCCTTAGGTTGAGCTACATAGACTTCTTCCTTTAAGGTTCCGTTTAAAAAAGAGGATTTGATGTCCATTTGAAATAGCTTTACCTTAAGAAAACAAGCATGAGCTAATAACAATCTAATGGACTCAAGGCGTGCCACAGGAGAAAAGGTTTCTTCAAAGTCGATTCCTTCGATTTTTGAGTATCTTTGAGGGACAAGTCTTTCTTTGTTTATGAAAATTGTGCCAAACTCATCAGACTTGTACTAAAATATCCATTTGGTGCCAACTATATTGACATTTGGAGGAAAAGGTACAAGCTTCCATACGTCTTGTCTTTGAAATTGATTTAACTCTTCATGCATTGCATTTACCCATAAGGGATCGCTAAGAGCTTCATCAATATTTCTTGGTTCTACATGTGAAAGATAACAACCAAAATTGCACAAATTTTGAAGTTGTCCTCTAGTCTTTGCAGTAGAATCTCTTCCTCCAATGATACTGTTGGGATCATGGTTTCTTTGAACCCGAGCAGGTGTCGTTGAGGGATACGTTCTTATTCAACAGGGCATATGATCGATCAATGTTTTCTCCTCGTCACTAGAAATATCGGGGATCGGTGACGGTAGGTATAACTTCAATCGAGTCAAAGGAACTTCTTTGACTTTCTCAATTGTCTCGGTTGGAAATTCAACGGGAGAAAAATCATGATGAAAGTCGCTAATATCATCAATGATAATGTTAGCGGATTCCATCATCACTTGGGTTTGAGATTAAATACTCGAAAACCACGACTATGAAGCATAGCCAAAAAAGATACCTTCATCACTTTTAGTATCAAATTTCCCTCTCTGTTCTCGATCTTTTAGTATGTAGCACTTACTTCCGAACACTCTAAGATAGTGTAAGTTGGGTTTTCTACCATAACATAACTCATATGGAGTGTTTAGGGTTTTAGACCGTAGATAGACACGGTTGATCAAGTAACATGTTGTGAAGACAGCTTCTCCCCAAAATATTAGAGGTAAGTTTTTGTTATGGAGCATTACCCTGGCCATTTCCTGAATATTCCTATTATTTCTTTCAGCAACTCGATTGGCTTGAGGAGTAATGGGTGGTGAGTATTGTTAAATAATCCCCAGTTTGTCACATGATTCAAATACTTTGGTGTCCTTGAATTCAATGCCACGGTCGCTTTTAATTTTCTTTAGTTTGCGACCTTGTTCATTTTGTATCCTATTAACAATAATCTTAAATTCACCAAGGGTTTCATTCTTATGATCTGGGAAAGCTACCCAAGTGAATCTGGTGTAGTCATCTACCATAACTTAAGCATACTTCTTTCCTCCAACAGTAGATTGTTGAATTGGTCCGAAGAGATCCATATGAATTAAATCAAGTGGAGCCTTAGTGAGAATATCTCGAGATGACTTATGGTGAACTTTCGTTTGTTTACCCTTTTGACAGGCACCACATACACCGTCAATCTTTGCATTGATTTTGGGAACGCCTCTAATAAGTTCTTTGCTAATGATCTTAGTTAAGAGACGATAATTGATGTGACCAAAACACTCATGCCAAAGATGTGTAGATTCCACCTTAGTCAAATTGCAACAATTACTAAACTGTGTATCAAGAAGATAACAATTATTTTTACCACGAGTTCCTTGAAAAATCAGTTTTCCAGTTTTGTCTACAATGTCACATCCATTTGCATTGAAGACAACTCTATGGCCTTTGTCACAAATTTGACTAATAGAAAGAAGATTTGCAGTCATACCTTTGACGTATACTACATCATGGATTTGAAACCGGGAAGCTTGATCGTATCCTTCTTGCTAATGTAGCAACAACCCCCATTTCCGAAAGTAACTGGTCCTCCTTCAAAGTCGCTTTTGGAAACAAACCACGAAAGTTCACCAGTCATATGTTTGCTACAACCACTATTAAGAAACCATTGAAAGGGTGATGTTGATTTTAAGGCAAAGGCTCCCATACTAACACTACTTTCCTGTTTAGGATTTCTTGTTAGTATTGTACACCTTTTAGATAAGAAAACAGTTGTTCAGCTTTCTTGTGGAGATTGCTCGCAACTTTTATACTTTTCTGAAAACGTGTACACATATGTTGATCGTGATTGTGAGACTCACAAAACATACAAGGGCCAACATCAGTAATCTTATTTGAGAAGTTCTTCCTTTTATCAAGTTTCTCAAAGCATATACTTTGTATAACACTTGACTTACTATGATCCTTTAGAGAGGAATCAAATGAGTTATTCATCAACACGGAAGAATTTTTGATAGACTTCAAATCCTTATGCTTTGCAATTACTGCAGCCAGGTCACGGTTGATCCGGATTTGTTCATCCAACTTCCTTTGGAGAATAACAAAGTTTTTAGAACATTCTCTAAGATTGTGATTTATTCCTAGTGAAGCGTTTATAGAGACTTTACAGTCCATCTAGTTAGATCGCCACAAACACATACTTTTGAGGTCTTGAACGTGTTTGCCTACTCTGATACCAATTGAAAAACCGGGGGTCTAACAACCTCACCCAATATTTCGATTAGCAATATGTATGGACTAACTCTAATATACTTTTAAGAGAATCAACTAGACAATCAGACTCAATCTTAATAAAAAAGTATATCAAGGAGTTAATATCTTTATCTCTCGATTTGATCTATACTCAAACAAATAGAAATATGTGAGTCTTTATCAAATACAAGAGATATAAACTTGGATGGTACCAAATACCAATATCCAAGGATCAATCAATTTCCAATCAACAACCAAAGGTTGGAATTCACAATTGATCGATACAATGTACAACCTGTGATATTTCAATTATATAACAAAATATAATGCGGAATAGAAATAAAACAGACACTAGAAATTTTATTAACGAGGAAACCGCAAATGCAGAAAAACCCCGGGACCTAGTCCAGATTGAACACCACATTGTATTAAGCCGCTACAGAGACTAGCCTACTACAAACTAACTTCGGTCTGGACTGTAGTTGAACCCTAATAAATATCACACTTATTCAAGGTATAGTTATGCTCCTTAATAAACACTTGATACGACCAAGAGTTGCTACGACCCAAAGTCGAAGACTTTAATAAACAAATCTGTATCACACAGAAAAGTCTATGATAATAGATAAATTTGTCTCGCACAGATAAACCTATGAGTTTTTTCCGTCTTTTGATAGAAATCAAGGTGAACAGGAACTAATTGATAACCCGAACTTATATTCCCGAAGAACAACCTAGAATTATCAATCACCTCACAATAATCTTAATCGTATGATAGCAAAATAAGATATTGCGGAATCACAAAGGATGAGACGAAGATGTTTGTGATTTCTTTTTGTCTTGCCCTATCGGAGATATAATCTCAAGCCAATTATTCAATTGAACTCATACGATAGAAAATGGCAAGATCAGATCGCTCAACTACAAGAAAAGTAGTTTCGTCTGGCTTCACAATCCCAATGAAGTCTTTAAGTCATTAACCTACAGGGTCTCGAGAAGACACCTAAGGTTAAAGGAGAATCGACTCTAGGAAAACAAACTAGTATTAAACATGAGGTATGGGGATTAGTTTTTTCGAGTTACTAGAGTTCCCCTTATATAGTTTTCAAATCAAGATTTGCAATCTAAGTTACCTTGGTAACAAAGCATTCAATATTCACCATTAGATGAAAAACCTGATTCAACCAAGCTAATATCTTTCAACCATTAGATCGAAACTTAGCTTGTCACACACAAATGAAATGTATTTCATTTAGGTTTGAGTAACCGTACCTAAACGTGTACACTTAGTTGGTTCACAAATAGTTAACCAATGGTTAGCCATATGAGCACTTTCATATTAACAGTATTCATCTTTCTCATAACTAGTTCAAATGACTCAAAAGAACTAGTTGAAGAGTTGTTCAATTGCTTAGGTCTTTATGCATAGACACAATTGAAACAAAATCGGTTTGATTCGTTTGAATCAATTCATGAACAATATAGCCACGGTTTGCAAAGATTGCATTCCTTATAATTTATTGTTTTAAGTTCATGAACTACCGATTTGAGAAATAACCAGCTTGGGTACGCGTACGGGTATGCGTACCTTAGCTACCGGATTTTGGGTTGGTTTTAGTTTCCAAACTCAGCAGAACTTTTCGGGTAGAAATGTTTCGCCAGTACACGTACGGGTATGCGTACCTAAGGTGGCTGGTTTATGAGTTCGTAAACTCCAAACTCAACAGAATTTTCAGGGAGAAAAGTTCCGCCAGTACGCGTACGGTTACGCGTACCCAACCTGTCTCCTTCACCAATAACGCATGCACACATATGCATGCACTTGGTTTCCGATACATGGATTCATACACTAATGTGCGAACAGACTATATATGCTTATATCCATAGGTGGTAATCTCAACTCTACATTTCAATCATTGAAACTTTCTTCTATAATGTTATAACAATCGTTATTCACAACTATCGTCATCAAACCTATTTTCAAGATTGAAACGTCATCATGACTTTCGTCACGGGTGAAGATGAAAATGGTTAAAGTGAAAGCTTAGCAACACATATTTCGAGAAAAAGATAGGAGAGTAAACTCGGCTCGGAATAGCAAATGTGTATGTATGAAAACTATCATACTTATACGACTTTTGTCTCAAGAGTATGAGATAGAGTAGACTTTTGAGTGATAGATGAGTTCAAGTCTCCACATACCTTTTAGTTTGATGAAGTTCCACTGGTTCCTTGAGTAGTTCTTCGTCTTTGTAAGATAATCTCCATGGAGTCTGGAGCTCAACTATACTTAACTGTCCTAGACCGAGACTAAGCTATAAGTGGACTAAAAATCAAGAAATTAGTTTTGATCACTAACATTGACAAAAATGCTTGAGATAGCAACGCATGCGAGTTCGATCGAGCAATGCTCTAACAGAAATTGTTCGTGATAATAGTACCATTCAGGTGATATCGCATGTGGAGGTTGATAGCCATGTTCACCCTTCATCTTCTTAAGCTTGCCTTAGTTGTAAGATTAGACTTTGATTTTTTGTTTTTGCTTCTCCTTAAGTCATGTATATAACAACTTATCTTGGATAATTGTTTGGGCACTCCCAAGCTTGGGGGGGCTTTGCTTTTCTATCAAGATTCTTTTTCTTTCCGGCCTTGTGTTATATATTTTTTCGTCTGGCATTCCATCATAAGTAGAAACAAAGTACTACTATATCTTATCTTAAACAATATAATCAACTGATGCAATAGTTAATTTGGTATTACTAATCATGTTATCATTTTTATAGGATCCCAGTGCATGTATAATTCTGACTGAAAAGGCAAATAACACTTGTATCCTAAATTTGTATTCCCATACTTGCCTCTGTTTTTTTGCCTTTGAATGAGGAGATAAATTGCATTTATTCTAACTTCATGATTGTTCAAGGCGATTATATTCATGTGATCAATAAACTAGGGCGATATGTTTGCTCCTTTGACTAATATTTTAATATTATATGGAAATATAGGTTCATACTAATATTTTAATATTATATGGAAATATAGGTTCATACCCGCCTCAGCCATTTTTCATTTTTACGCACTTTCCTGCTTGTAATTTGCTTACATATTAGTGTATTTTCCTTCATATTTTGTATGTTTTATTCTCTAACGCTTTTATCAGAAATTTGTTTTTACAAATTTATGTTGCCCCTGCGAGACTTTCACATGCAAAATAGTGAACATTATATAGGTCTATTTTTGTTTCTTTTGAGGTCTTATTATGCCTCCCTAAGTAGAGGTCTTATTTATCCTCCCACTTTTTAATAGGTCTTATGTTCGCCCCAGGGTATTAAGGTCTAGCGACGAAATCGCAGTCTACCGTTACTCTTCCAAGTAATAGTCCATTGATCTCGCCTTATCATATATTTTGTATTATTGCCTCGGTAGGATATTTTCGTGCAACAATACGACAGGCCTAGTTACTCCCATGAGTGATATGCCCATGACATTGTCGTCTTTGACACAATTCAGCTCCCTAGTGGAGGATTGCGTCCCTTATGTTCCCCCCGATTTCCCCTTCAAGGAAGCGTACCCCTAACGGGTTAGGTTGGTCCCTTCCCATCCAGTTTTACCAACAATCAGTTTTTTTCGTGATCTCTTATCCCTCCACCGATATGGCTTTTGGTTACGAGACCACACTCTAAGTGGGGTTTCTTGAGGACCGAGTATATCGTAGCCAGGACTTCCTAAAGATGGCCGAAAACGCTCCAGAAGCCCTAGACACCCTTAGCTCAACCGTGTACCCCGGCGCCCTGATTATATTTCTACACCCCTTGACAGAGAATTTATTACGCTGAGTTTTTGGCCCAAGAGCCTCTGCCGGATAGGCTTTACTTTCGCCCCTAACTCCATGCCTTAAGGTTGCTTTCCCCTGATTCATTGTTATCAGATTTTCCCCAATATGACGCGCATTTGGTCTTAAGTATTTGCTTCTTGCATTTCTTGCGAACTAGGGTGCACGCGTCATTGGATGCCTAGCCTCCCTAGTTAGAGGTTTTAATATGATTTGTTTCCTAATGAGGTTTTGTTGGTTTTCTTTCTTTTTCTTCTATTTGTTGCTTGTTCAATAGATTTGAATAACTGATTATTTGAAGAAGAAATCTTTCATTTCTCATTTATATCTCTGATCATTACATTGTAGAAATCTCTCTTCCTCATTTTATTCGCTTAGTTTTTTTCCTAAGAGTAATACTTTTTAAGGTAAACTTAGTTCCAAAGGTGGTTAAACCTTTACCATTCCTTTCCAATTAATTCGCATGCCTCGTCCTTTATAACCTTCTTCATAGTATAAGGTCGTTTCCAGATTTGTTTCTTCGTGTTGTGGGATTCTTTCTGGTTTGGCTTAAAACCGCATAGTACTTCATCACCCACTTTGAAAATCTGGTTCTTACACTGATCATTACGCGATTGTATCACCCATTTTGTTAAATGATCTTCATCTAGTGTGTTCGAGCCTCTTGTACATGTTCCTTCCTTAATAGTTTTCCAAGCATTTGTGGGTAATTCTGACGTTATTGCTTGGACTGTTTCCTCGCTCTTGCTTATTGTGTCAACCATTAATCTCTTTTTTCTTTTTTCTTCACTCACCTTTTCCTTCCAATTTCTTCGTTTATGTGCACGCCCTTCACATTGTTCGATATCTATATCACGGCATGTTCTCTCCTCTGCTGTATCTCCCCTTATCATTCCAATGCCCATTGGTATATGGAATTTGATACAGTGGTGAAAAGTTGATGCTACGCCCAATATTCCATGCAACCAAGGCATGCTAATCAGATAATTGTAAGGAGATTTGACGTCCACTTCATAAAACGTCACCTCAGTGGTTATTTTTCCAAGTGGAATATGCATTGCAATTTCTCCTTTTGGTTTGTTTGTTTTGCCATTGAAGCCGTAAATCTTGTAGGTGGATGGGATAAGTTCTTAATCATTTCCTCCCGTTGTTTTGAACGCATGATTAAATAGATTATCGACTGAACTCCCGGAGTCTATGAGAATTCTATTTATCTTTCATCTTGTTTTTTCTTCATCGTCCTCTTTCTCACACCTTGAATGTGGCTCAATTTCCAGGCTGACCACCAATGGATCCGCATGTAATTCTCTACCCCCTAGGGCATCTTCCGCGCTGAACGAGATGGGTTGTTTCTTCCACTCGTGTAAGGGTGATATTTTGGCCACAGTTTGGATTTCTTTTCCTTCATTGTCTCGTGCATGCACCCTGCTTAACACATTGTCATGGAAGTATTCAATACTCTTGGAGGAGTGTATAATCGATTTCCAGTGTCAACGTCGCACATTTGTCCCAATCTCGATTAGATATGTTCGCTGTTCAGTTGGAGGTTATTGTATTGGTCCTTTGGGTGGTGGTGACAGCATTGCTTGGCGTGGAGCTAGGAAGTGATATAATTTTCCTTGTCCAATCATTCTCAATATTATCTTTTGCACATTCCTGCAATCATTTATAGTGTGTCCATGAAACCGATGATATGCACGGAATTATTGGCTACGCTTTCCTGGAATTGATTCTACCCCCAAGTTTGGTGGTACTTGGATTTCTTCCATCAGTATGATAACCTCCAAAATCTTATCAATTGTGGTGTTTAGGTGTGGCAGCTTAATTTCCTCCCATACTTTGTTGTTTGTGCTATGTCTCTGATTATTATACCTTCTTCCTTGATTGTTGTATCCCCTTGTTTGATTGTCGAACCTTCATGTCTATTTGTTGCCTGCATATTTTCTTTCTCTATACTCTCTGTTAAACATTTCTTGATCTCTGCTATTCATGGCCACTTGCTTCTGGATGTCTTCGGTGATGATTTTTTCTTGACTTTCTTGAGAAGTGCTTGCAATCGCATTTGTTATGCGTGGTAGGAGTATTGAGTTTCCTTCATTCGCGCTAGTTGTTGCAAATGGGTAGGATAACATCTCAATCTGTTTTTCTCCAAGGGCAATGTACTCTTCCTGGTACTTGCGAAACTCCTTCATTTCTATTGTATCTTTTAAATTGAATATTTGCATGTATAATAAGTCTGTCAGAAATAGTGCATTGATAAAATCAAGGATCATGTTTCTTTCTTCTACTCTTCATGCCATTTAACTACAAATGGTCCTCCATCGCGTTGTTAAGTTATATACTTTCATTTTCTCTTCGCCTCAAGCTGAATACCATCTCGATTTCAGGCCGTAACATGTTATTGTTGATGTGTATATTCCCCTAGAAATATACTATGCAACTAATCAAATTATGAGATGGTTCCTATAGTTAATCCATCAAACCATTTCAAAGCTTCTCCTGCAAGACTCGTTGGAAAGTATTTGCATAGTACCACGTCATTGTGTTCCCACTATAATAGAGATAAATTATACGCCTTAATGTGTTGAATCGCGCATGTACTTCCGTCGAAAATGCTGGCGAATGTAGGAAAAGTGCATTTTGTGGGTAACCCTACATACTGAATTTCTCGCACAAACGGTGATCTGCCTGCTTATTGTATCGCCTATGTGCTAGCTGCCTCATTCCTCCATCTTTTTGCGTATTGTTCATCATCGCTATAACACCCCATGTTTTTAGCATGGCGCATGCTAAAAGATGCGCCATGTCATGAGATGAAGCTTCATCTCATGTTTCTGTCGTGTTAAGGGGAATATTGGCCAAGAGCCAATGTTGCATCATGATGATGCATTAGGCCAGTTGGGTAGGTGGCCTTGAGCGTTGCAGCGTAATCATTGTGCATTATGAGGACAATTGGCCTAAGGCTAATATTGCACAATCATTATGCATCAGGCCAAAGAGGGCTGCCCGAGTGAATATTTCACCATCATTGTCTAATAGCGAGGATGAGTATTGCGTAATCATTGTGTACAATCATTATACGCAATCATTATCCATGAATAGTGAAGCAGGCATGTCAATATGCTCCCATTTCAAAAGTTGTAGAAATTGCAAGTTAACATATATAGGGAGGGGTAGTTGGTTGAAGGTGCATATGCGGACCATGCACCAAGTAAGTTTCATAGCTTAGACGGAAGAGTATAAATGATGCCTAAGTATCATTTATATCTACGTAACGTTGCCAATGGGGCATATGATGCGAAGGCATTATTATGCCATGTCGCGGACCCGATAATGCATAATCATTGTGCATCTTGACGGAATGGCCTATACGGACCAGGCCATTACCATTATTTCTTATCCATGGCTTTGCAAACGAGTTAGTAAGCTTCTATCCCTTTGATGATGAACTACGGTCTATGCTTGATCCCTTTAGAGTAGGAAAGGGTACGTAGGCAGCCGCAATGTGTTGCAAGATTTCCGGTCCAGCACTTTGTCGCTCATATCATCTATTTGATAGATGATTGCGGCACATTGGCCTCTCATATCATCTGGTGGATCGGTAGGTCGACACAGGAGATGATTGTAGCCAAACTTGATGAGACAAGTTGATGCAGATGAGCAAGTTATAGCCTATCTGGAGGCTAAAAACCCGATTGTCGTAATTTAGCTCAAGATGGGTCTAAATTGATTGGAAACCGCCCAACGATCAAGACGTGATCTATGCATCACGATCTTGGAATTTTAGCAAAATTCCATCGTTTAGGGCCTCAAAAGGCCGTTTTTGCCATTTTAAAAAGTTTTTGTTTTCTTAATAAACCCTTTGCGGAACAAGGGTAAGTTGGAATGGTGTGGAAGCTAATTTAGTTGCATCATGCTCCATAAGCATGCTTGCAAGGGCAAATAAACGTGTGTTTGCCTAGTTTTAAGGTCCGATAAGTAGCATCATCATGGAGCATCGGGGAAGTTATGGCATGCGCGCCCTGGTGCGCTATAAACTTGGATAACTTCTAAATCATAAATCTGGGAATGGTAAAGTCATTTCGGGAGATATAATTTTATCTGAACAACTATGATTTAGTACTTTTACCACACGTTAACCAACCTTTTTTTTTTTTGGTAGTAAAGACCATATCATAGCATTTTTGATTTTTTTTTTTCAAGTATTTGAAAAATAAATACATTACGTCTGCGCACCATTGGAGTTGGTATATATATTTTTTTTTCATAGTTGTTAGGCCTATTTATATGCACATGGCAAAAAAAAACATGTTTGAAATACCATGTGGCATGGCAAACGAGTTGTGCCACTATGGGAAAACCACTAACCAACAGAGTTACTAGCGTTCGAAATTCAGTAAAGCGCTGGCGATAATGTTGTTAGAGCATAGCTCTGTTGAACCCACCAAGCGTTGGTATGTCAAGTTTGGTTGTCATATTTTAGTGAATCAAAACTCATTTAAAGAGTCGCTTGATTATGTACTAGAGTCAACTTCGTATAGGTTAGCGTGAAAGTATTAGGATATGAGACATTGCAAGTATTACGTGAAGACTTGAAGAATGTGAAGAAGTACGAAGCTACAACGACAACATCATCCTTCCACTCGAGGTTAGTAATATTTGACTTGAACTGTTTCATTCCATAACGTATCTTTCAAGTCGTGCATATTGAAAAGATAACTTCCAAGCTATGAATGATTATACTCTAGTTAGACGTAGTATTAAGGAATACAATACGAAGTATAATGCTTATCTTTTGGAACTTCGTATATAAGACATTGACATAATCGTTTGAATGCTATTGTGATTATGTATGGGTATGAGGTGAAGATTTCATCCTAGAAAACAATGTTTTACATTCGTTTAAAGGAAGTAAATTCATGAACTTGTTTTGTGAATCGAAAGGGAAATCGCTAGGCTTATTGGTATTTTTATTCATTGCATATCTTTTGAACTACCAATATGTGTGATTAGTATAACCGCTCATGACTTGTTTATGTTCTTGGTAAAACTATTCACAAGGCCTGACTTTTGTATTGGTATGTCTTTTATTAGGGAAACCGATCTTAAGTAATCACCTGAGATGGTATGATCAATTTAGTGTTATTGGTATGACCAACTCTAGGCAAAGGGGAGCCGATCATAGTAAGAGGTGCAACCGATCACAAGAGGGAAATCAATCCTTGTAAGAGGTGCAACACGTTTTTAGATATTGGGGGAACCGATCCTATGAAGATGTGCAACATGTTTTTAGACATTGGGGAACCAATCCTATGAACATGTGCAACCAAATACAAGTAGTTACCATAAGTATGTGGGGAACCGATCCTAATACCTAGTCAACCAAGTTTTGGTAACTAGCGTGACTATGCACAATACTCACATGGAGGTAGAACCGAAACTTGTTTTGGTAGAACCGTGAAACCCATGTTTGGTGATTTGATAGGAGAATCAATCACATAGTTCTTAGAAGTCAGACAAACCAATTTTAAAATTGTTTGGAAGTGTTGCAAATCGATTCCAAGAATGTAAGTATGAAAGAGGACTTACAAAGTAAAGATGTCGACATACTTTGAACATGTGCAGTAACGCTTATCTTTTATTGTTCAAAGATATTCCTTAATAGCTAAAGGAAAAATACTAGATTGAAAATAAATTGAGAATCTTTTAATTAAGGTTTTTAATTTTATATTTGGAAAATAAAAATTAGTAATGTGCATTTACTAATTGTGAATTTTCTAGTTAGATTTCAGTCATTATTTGGACAAAGCATTTTCAGGAATTATGGAAACCGAATTTGGAATATATTGCATATCTTGAGAATATTTTCGGTTTTGGAAATTCCTTGGTGTCCAAACTTTGTTGGTATATAAATATCAAAGTTTTCATTTCGAGCAAACTAATCCTCAGAGCCAGCAAAACTACCTAGTTGTGTTGTTACTGGTGGAGCCGCCTATTCGGAGAGGAAAGTAACCTAATTTGGCGAAATCTCTTACGACCGCTCAGTTTAAAGACTTCTTTGGGATTGATAAGCTCTATTAGTACCGTTGGTGGGAAACTAGATAATTGAGGTTTATTATTAGTTTTCGATTGATTTGATTGACTAACGGTTGGTGAACTTTGATTGCACCTAGTTTGTTTATGCTTGAGAATCTTCTCTTCTGATATAAGATTCACTCAAATTAGATCGAAGTTTCGACGGGGATCTTTAGACTGTTTATAGATCTAAAGACGTATTTTGATAATCCATTGTTAACAGACTACGTTCTGCGTGTGTGATTGATCACAAGAGATTCAATTTGATTGTGTGCAAGTGTTTATTAAAGATCTAAGAAGATTTGAAGACAAAGAAGACTTTGAAGATTTTTGATTTGGGTTCATAATCTTTGGTGTGCACAATACTTGTTTCGGGTAAAGAGGATCCAACTATAATCGGTTTATCCTTGTGGTAGATTGGATTGATTAGTTGAGTAGATCGACATCAATAAAATTCTTTGTGATTTAAAGTATTGATTGCAAAATCTTGATAATTACTTTGGTAGTTGTTATTGGATAGATCTAAGGACCTGAAAAATGAGTTTATTGGGATAAACGGAAGATCCTTTTGTCGAACTCAGATCACTTGGTTGAAAAGAGTTGTTACCGAACATATTCGTTGTTCCTTTACTGTTTGGAATACGAACCAAAGGAATTGTTCCAAGTGTGTGACTTATTTACAAGTTGGAGGCACGGGGATACAGATGGAACTAGGTGAACTATAGATTTAGTTACTTGGTCTCAACTATACGAAGTTGGTTTGATTTTGTATAGCGGCATAATCCTGGGAGTATTCAATTCTGGAAAAGGTCCCGGGGTTTTTCTTCATTTGAGGTTTCCTCGTTAACAAAATCTTGATGTGTCTTTTACTTTTCAATTTATGCAATTATAATTGTTTTTATAATAATTACAAGTAAAATACACAAACGTTAATTCTTATATACTTGATAGTAATCCTATTATTGTGTTTGCTTAAGTCCGAACCATTTATCAAGTAAACATACTTCGTTGTTGTATTGTCTCGATCTTGTATCCATAGTCAATCACACAAGTTATCTTGTTGTCGTATTGTCTCGATCTCGTATCCATAGACGATCACATGAAGTGTGAACCGATTTGTTGTATTTTCTCGATGATAGACACATTTATGTATCTATTTTGATCTCAATTTCCTATATTGTTAGTACCCATTTTTGTACTTATGTTGGTATTTTATTTTTTTGTAGGTGTTTTTGGAGAAATAAGTTGTTGCGGCGAAATTGGCTCGAAAAGTGATGTTTGCACCCTCCATAGGAAGTGATAAAGGCACTCCAGAAAAGTGATTCCCAGGAGTTTTCACTATTTACAACCCAAAATTTATCCTTGTACCCCATAAATTGCTATTCACACCCCAGCTATTGCTAAATGTACCCCAAATTGCTAAAAGGACACCGGATTTGGATAAGGGGCACTCATCTCCTAACTTTTGAATTTAGAAATTGGCGGGAATTTGTTGCAGCGTTTGGCAGATTTTTGGCAGTGATTATAGGCAGGTTCGGGAGAGATTCAAACCAAGATTTTGATTGGACTGGATTATTTAGGGTTGAAAATAGTTGGTATGATTATCTAATAAGATTAAATAGGGCTAGATATTGATTTGAAGCAAAACAGGGGTAAGGATATTTCGTACTTTTCTGGACCGGATTTGGGAGTGATTCAACCGGACTTTTCTCTCAGTTGGACTCGGACTAACGTGTTAGGATACAACATAAGTGGTAATGGGTTTGAATTGGAAGAAAAACAGGACTACGACACAACAGGGGAGAAGAAAGTTATTCGGTTTTGTTTGGCTATACTTTTGGAAGTTACGTAGGGTTGTGGAAAAGATATTCTAGAGGATTCCATTCTAACAGGAAGGTTGAGATAAACAAGGTAAAAGAAGCCGCAAAGAGAGTTTAGAAGGAAAGAAAATCCGAAACTTGCAGGAAAGAAAAAGGGGATATTTTGGAGATTTCTTGGAGTCATAATCGGCCTGTGATGTATAAATAAGAGTTTCCAAGTCCCATAGAAGATTAATCGAAACTTTGGGGGACCAACAAAGGTACAGAGGAGAAGCAATCCGAGCTGCATGAATTGTTATTTTTGTTGTTGTTGCTGTTGCTGCTGCAGTTATCAAGAACACGAAGAACATTGGACTAACGGAGTCAGCCGTAGAGCAGTCTTATATTCTACATCAGTTTACTTTTATCGTTTCCTGTAACAGTGCAATTGCAACACCTATAAACTTTTGCGAATCTCTGTATTGGCACTTTTCTCTTGTTTTTCACCTATTTGAGCTATGAATACCTATTTTGAGCACGTTAATAACATGAGGAGCTAAACTCCATTGCTGAGGCGACGGAGGAAGCCATTTTTCCAATTATTATGTGGTAATTTCTATTTAACTTAATTTTTGCAATTCTTTTATTCTTATTTGCACTGAAATGAAATCGAATATATGATTCCGATTAAGTGGTTGTGTTCTCAACTGATGGGTCATGCTTAGGTTAAGTCTTTTGATGGTCCATGCTTTCGATTTACAACTATTGTTTTGAGAGTCTACTTGTCTAGGAAAATGGTAGGCCTCGAGAAGTGTATAATTTATGGCCTACGGTGATAACCGCAAGTGCACGGCGTCTATCGGAGACGCGGTAAGTACGGGTCGATCCACAGAGACGAGGAGTGCTTACAATGATCTATGGCTATGCTAAACTGACTTCAAGAGTGACATGGTGTAGTGACAAGGTAACAAAGATGTTTTGGTTGCCGATACGGCTAAGGTGAAATGAAGTAAACCTAAACTAAGGTAAAAGACAGTGATAAAAGTATGCTAAGTCTTCAAATCCACCACTAAATTCCTAGTGTGTGCTCAATCGAGTTGAGGTTTCTTGTTCCTATGGTAGACAAGTGAGGTGTGTCAATTCCATCACCTAGCTAAGGAGTTTCTCCTTGTAATCCTTCAATTACCAGCTAATTTGCTAACTCTAGAGTACCGGTTGTCTAATGAAGCACAACCATCCAAGAGAATTAGCCTATGATTCTAAGGATTGAGTCAGAGCATTCTAAACACAAGTGTAACCTAACTACAATGCATCCATGGCATTGGCATGCATTGTGAGAGAAGAGTGTTAGATGCTAGAATTGAAAGTATCTAAAAATTTAAGCCCTCAAGAACATTCAACGAGTTTAAACATAATCGAAATTAGGTTTCAATGAAACCTTAGCAAATTAAACTAAAACATGATAGAATAACAAAATACACAAAATTAAACCAAATTAAAGCTAAATGACTGCTCCGGCTAATCCGGGCGTGCCCAAATTCATTCTCTACTACTTCTATTTATACATGCAACTCAAAAAAGTCCCAAACCCTAATTGATTTTAAAAACAGAGAATAACACAAACCCATGCTCTATTCGCTCGAATCACCGTATTTCTCCGCTCCCGTGGCTCGAGAACGCCATGCATGGGTTGTTGTGACCTAACCCTAGTTCTTATCTATCTCTAAATTAGCTTCTAGGTTTATGGAGAAGCTAAGAGAGAGATAGCTAAGCCTAGAGAAGAGGTGAAGGATGGTTCTACTGTAGTTGTTGGTGGCTATGGAGGTGACAGGAGATGGAGGTGGTCGGGAGATGGGTTTTGCAGAAGGAGAAGAGTTTGCAGAGGTGAGAGCGACGGGAGAGGAGGAAAGAGAAGATGGAGGAGTAAATGGGTATGGCTCGATGGGTATAGGGTTAGGTCATTTCGTTGTGGGCTGAGACATCGGCTCGATGAGGAAGGTCTCGGCGAGCGTAGGATCTAGCGGTAAGATCCGAACGGCTGAGGATATAAACTGGTGATTCTGTTGTTGAGCGAGTGCAATGAGGTTCGATGTGTGTGATGGAGCGACCGTGGGATGTAACTAGATGAGATCTCAACGGCTCGGGATGAACGGGTTCGGATCCGGGTCATGGGTAGCTCTAGCCCAAGTCTTCCTTGTTGGTTTGCAACCGATTCGCCTTGTGGCTTTGCTATCTGCTCCATAGATGTTTGACTCCATTCTTCGCTCCTTGGCTCCTCGATTCTCCGAGCTTTATTTACTACCTAAAAACACAAAATTAATTAATACAAATATTTATTCTTGAAAACAAAGAAAACACAGTAATGGGATAATATCTGATTTCTAAGCGCAAAAGATGAGTAAAATGCCAATAAAAAGGTGTATAAATATGCACTATTTGGCACTCATCAGCAAAAATATTAGAATTACTTTATACGTAAAGAATTGCATGAATATTGATTAGATTGGACCACATAAAAATTGGAGATTGGTGGAATCCTGAGTCTCAGTGCTTTTAAAATCTTGATACCTTCTTTTACCTGCCGAGATTGGGGTATACCCAGATTAATTGGGGTATACCCAATAAGACAAAATAGGGTCATTTTGAAGTAAAAGAAGCCAACGCTTAGCAATATATTTTTCCAAATGGCTAATATACCCTTGTTTAATTAACACTAAAAAATATGATTAGATTAATTAATTGAGTTTAGATTGATTAATTGAGTGGATTAAAACTCATGATATGAAATTTTCTTTTTGATTGAACTTACTTGGGAAGATTTTTGAGGAAAAAAAAATTGTTTTGAGAAAATCTTTTGCAACGGAAATGAAAGCACACTACCCAAACACTTCTAAAAAGGGGATTGCAAAGCTGTTGTATGAAATCATACTCAAAATTAGATCAAATCAACACTTTCGATTTTGAAAGTATGAAAAGTCTAGGGAGGTCGACGGATGAAGAACATGCCGACTATATCTGGCCGGCAAGGTCTTCGGATGAAGAACATGCCGACAACTTATGGCCGACAAGGTCGGTGAATGAAGAAGATGCCGAATTTATTATTTTTGACACACAACAGACTGTTGTAAATGCTTCACTAGTCGGCATCTTATTGATTTCTTACCTTGCCGGCTACTTTATAGTCGGCAAGGTCGATAAAAAATACCCTGCCGACTATAGGATTTTTGACATACAGAGAGGTGTTACAAATGCATGATTAGTCGGCAAGGTATTAATTTCATGACATGCCGACTAAACTATAGTCGACAAGGTATAAGGATGAATATCGTGCCGACTAAAAAATAGTCGGCAGGGTATAAGGTTGAATACCATGCCGACCCTGTAACTACTGATTTCAGAGATGAAAAGTCGGCACGGTATTCAACCTTATACCCTGCCGACTATTTTTTAGTCGGCAAGGTCGACAAAAAAACCTTGCCGACTTTCGATCCGTTTTGATTTTTCGTTTTTTTTTTTTGTTTTTTGATCTCATCGTGTATAGTTAGAGTTTCATGTTTGATCTCATCATGGGTTTGAGTTTAGACATCACTTAGAGTTTTCTTTTCGCCGGTAGAATCAACCATTTTTTTGGAAAATTAATGTTGAATATTTCCGTTTGATGGAAGAAATGGAAGAAGATGAAGGGGAAGAGCAGAGAGATTAGGGAAGATTAAGAGTTTTTTATTTTTTATTTTTAGGGTTTAATTTTCAGTTGATTAGTTCAAGGGTATTGAAGTAAAATCACCCTATTTTTTCTTATTGGGTATACCCCAATTAATCTGGGTATACCCCAATCAAGCCGTGTTCTTTTTACATATTTTTGCTAGTTTTAGTATTTTTCTTTAATTAAGTCTAAAATCAACAACTTCACAAGTCCGAGAATCGAATCCCTGTACTTACCACTTGTAAAATTACATCAGTTTTTGGCGCCGCCGACGCAGATCTTGTATTTAGGTTTAGGTTTTAGGTTTTGCATTTTATTTTTTTTAGGTTTTGTATATATTTATTTTATTTTATTTAGATTATTTTTTGTTCTATTTTACGTCTTTGGTATTTTTGTTTTTGCGGTGCAGGATTGGCTTGAAGCGAAACATGGAAAGTTAAACTTGCCTTACAAAAAGGGAGAAATTGAAGATTTTATTTTTAGACTTTTATATTATTTATAGTAGTTTCTTTATTTCTTTGTAATTTTTGTTTATTTTTATTTTTAGTATTTTATTTAGAAAAAAAATACACGTTGCACACACCAATTGCGTCGTCAGAATTACCGAATTTAGGAAACCTGTGGAAAAGTACGCTGAACCCGTGCCTTGGGAATTATGAGAGTTACCAGCCGAAATTCCACAAGCCTCAGCCTCGTACCTTTAGGTATATATTTTGCTGAGGTAGCCCAAGCTTACATAATTTAGTAAACCCTGCATTTGCATGTGCACGATTTTCTTGCTTCACTAGTATTACTTCTATTTTTGTCGAAATGGTTAAAGAAAATGATGATGAGGTCCAGGTAAAAACCTTTAGGGATCGTTTGAACCCGTCTAGAATAGTGCGTGACCCAGGTGTAGTTCTACCAGCTTCTACGGTCCAATTTAATATTAGACCTGAGACTATTGGCATGCTTCGTAAGTTTAGGGGATTAGAGAATGAAAACCCGTATACCCACATAAGAGACTTTGAAATGATTTGTGACACAATAATGTCTCCAAAGATGTGCTTAGGTTGCGTTTGTTTCACTTCTCTCTCTTTGATAAATCCAAAGAGTGGTATCATTTTATCCCCGCTAAAACAATTACCACTTGGGATGGTCTTGTAGAGGTATTTGTTAAGAAATTCTACCCACACCATAAGACTGCTGTTGTTCGACAGTCTATCCAAACCTTTAAGTAGAAATTAGGTGAAAAACTTCATGATTATGTAGAAAGGTTTAGTGAATTGTTAGACCAGTGTCCACATCACGAATTTGAAAAAGCCCACATGGCCCAAATTTTATATGAGGGCCTTGATAGTGAAACCCGTATGCAAGTAGAAACAATTAGTGGTGGAGAATTTACCCATCAAGACCCAGATGAATGTTTTGACGAGTTCATCGAGTTAGCTGAGAAAACTAGGCAATGGTCTTCAATGAGAGAACCAGAAATACCTAGAAATCCTATCCATAGGGTCGATAGATTTGATTACAGGTCAGATATTCTTAGGCGTCTAGAGGCCTTAGAAATGAATCAAGGGTCACACCATGCCAGATACGAAGAGCAAGCCCATGCTCTTTATAAAAACTCTAGTTTTGACAACCTTCGGAGATTTGATCCATATTTTAAAACTTATAATCCTGGTTCGAGAAAGCACCCGATTTTCTCTTGGTCTAAGGGCCAGAGTCAAGGTCAATCTAGTAGTTCTCAGACTCTCCCGGGTTTTGGGTATACTAAGAACCATTTAGGTCCCGATCAATATCAGAACCCGTCGGATAAGAAAATCATGAGTTTAGAAGAGTCTCTAACCATTTTATCTCATAACACTGCAGTGTTTAAGCAATCGGTTGAAAAAGGTTTACAGGAAAACTCTCAGGCTATTTCCGAACTAAAAACCCAGGTTAGTATGATTGTTGAGTCTTTGCAAGAGAGAGAGAAAGGCACATTCCCCAGTCAACCACTACCCAATTCTAGAGGATTCATGAAGTATCTTTTAGAGAAAAACACTTCAATCATGTGAACTCAATAACAAGCCTTAGGAGTGGTAAAATGGTAAAAAATAAGGTAGCCATGCCTAATAGTGGGCATACTGTAGATCCACCTTTTAGTTCCCAAGATGAGCCCCAGAAGGAGCCACTAGCTGAAGACACCGATAAAATTTTTAGTGATACCAATGTGGTTCCCGATATATCTTATTTTGTGCCTTGAGCCCCATATCCACAGTTGTTAGTTCCAACTAAGAGAGAGTCGACTTTCAACGAAATAATGGAGATTTTTAAGCAAGTAAACATTAACATCCCTTTACTAAAAGCAATTAGGCAAATGCCTGCTTATGCCAAGTTTCTTAAGGATCTTTGTACTCGAAAGCATAAGCTTAATGTCCATAAGAAAGCCTTTTTAGATGGTCAGGTAAGTTCAATCCTTCTGAACCAAACAGCCCCTAAGTATAAAGACCATGGATGCCCCACCATATCTTGTACGATTGGTAATGACATGGTTGATAAAGCATTAATTGACTTAGGTTCTAGTGTTAACTTACTCCCGTACCATGTGTACACCCATCTAGGTCTTGGTGAGTTGAAACCAACTAAAATGACCATACAGTTAGCTGATAGGTCTGTCAAAGTACCTTGTGGTGTCATAGAGGATGTACTAATTGAGGTTTATAAATTTATTTATTCAGTGGACTTTTTTTGTTCTAGACACTCAACCTGTTCAGGATCCTAGTGCTCGAATACTAGTGATTTTAGGTCGCCCATTTTTAGCCACATCTAAAGCTATCATCAACTGTAGGACCGGACTTATGAACATATCCTTTGGTAATATGACCACTGAACTAAATATCTTTAATTTTACTAGACAACCTTCTAATGATTTAGAGGAAGTGATATGATTATCACTTTAGTTCAGGATCTAGTTCACGATAATTGGGATGACACTTTGTTGGATGATTCTTTAGATGAATTTGATAAGATTCTCTTAAGTCAATTAGGTGACCAAACTGTTGAACTAGAAGAAGCTCTTGAGTACTTTAAAGACTCTACAGACCCTGAAATTCAAGCCATAGTGCTAGGTCTTACAGAGACTAATGATGACCTTAAGTTTGGGAGTAGTGATCTAGAAGAAGCTCTTGAGTATTTTAAAGACTTCGAGGATCCATAAATTCAAGCAATAATTAAAGGTTTTTCTGAAAATATTGATTACTCTAAGTTTGGGGGTGATGATGGTCAAATATCCATATTATAAGTCCCTAACTTGGGACTCGAGCCTAGTGTACTTGAGGTATTACTTGAGTCACTTCCGACTCCTCAACCTGATCCTCCTGATACTTTCCAGGAGGAAATCCATCTATTGGAGACCTATTGTTCAAATGAGTCTATTTGTCAAGACACTCATATGAAGCCCAAGAGGGCGCCGAAGATAAATCTATTTGTCTTGCAAGAAGTTTTAGATCAGGTTGTGCTATGTCTGTTCATTTTTCTAATCCGGTGCAGTTGTTTCATAAATGTGGCAGTTTTATTTGGTTTTGTTGATCCACGGTTGTTTCGACTATTGATATATGATTTAAAAGGTAATTAGCCATTTTGTGGTATTTGACGTCTGGCTGAAGACATTAAACTTAACACTACTTGGGAGGTAACCCATGCTCATGCAACACGGTAATATCTTTCCTTAACTCTTTTGCTTCAAACGCTAACAGTTTCTCCTTGTTCATGCTTTTAATTTATCTTTAAAACATTGAGGACAATGTTAGATTTAAGTTTGGGGGTATGGGAGAAACTTTTTAGTTGCAATAAATAAACTCATGTTCCTAGAAATTTATGCTTATTAAGGATGGCACTAGCCAATCTAAGTGGATGGAATCATCTTGGTTGTAGGAGTTGAGGAACCAATCTGAGTAGATGGAAACATCTAAATAAAGTCTATTCATAAAAGCACGGAGCTCAGGTTTTAGAAATAACATGGTAGGTTCGCCATATCTCGTTGAGTCCTCTTCACTTATATTTTTATTTATTTTTTTATTTTTAAAATATGTTTCTCTAAGTGATTAGGTGGGGCTCACGAATCAAGTTGTTACCATTGCTAAGGTGAAATAGAGTGATTGAGTTACTAAAAAAAAATAAAAAATATTAATGTTCAATAAATCGACCGCTGGTTCCCTTGTATATGCCATACGAGTTGATCTAGAATTAGGATTATCGACCATTGGTTCCCTTGTATATGCCAGCTGCGTTGATATTAGTCAGACCAATATCTCAATCAATTAGGATAGGTTGATCTTGGCAGTGGCCTTCAGACAGATATGAGAAATACCGTTCACCTAGTCAACATCAAAACCATCTATGTTTATCTTTATATCCATCTCTTAATCTATCCATGTGATTTGTTGACTCCGAATATTGATGTCCATAGTGCAACTATCTGAGTAGCGCTCTGTCACTTATATATGAATTTTAGTATGATTGAGTGCAAACTCGTGTACAACAATTGGAATTTCGCATCAGGGTACTTCCTCTTGTAGTCAATAAGTATGCCAACCAAGGAGATTCTTTAGTGCCTTCCAAGGTTCTGCGTAAATATCTAGGGTCTGGAGTGAAGGTTTTGTGGGTATATCTCTAGTAAGCCCTCCCGAGACTATAACTCGGCCACTAGGGACACCTAGGGGTTTAAAGGATTATTGCATACGCTAAATGCAATCGACCATGCCTGCGACAGTGAGTTAGGATTTTTTTATTTTCTAGATTTGATTCGCTCGGGACTAGCAAATAATAAGTTTGGGGGTATTTCATAAACGCATTTATGTGTCTATTTTGATCTCAATTTCCTATATTGTTAGTACCCATTTTTGTACTTCTGTTGGTATTTTTTTTTTTGTAGGTGTTTTTGGAGAAATAAGTTGTTGCGGCGAAATTGGCTCGAAAAGTGATGTTTGCACCCTCCGGAGGAAGTGATAAAGGCACTCCAAAAAAGTGATTAAGGAACCCCAGGAGTTTTCACTATTTACAACCCAAAATTTATCCTTGTACCCCATAAATTGCTATTCACACCCCAGCTATTGCTAAATGTACCCCAAATTGCTAAAGGGACACCGAATTTGGATAAGGGGCACTCATCTCCTAACTTTTGAATTCATAATTTGGCGGGAATTTGTTGCAGCGTCTGGCAGATTTTGGCAGTGATTATAGGCAGGTTCGGGAGAGATTCAAACCAAGATTTTGATTGGACTGGATTATTTAGGGTTGAAAATAGTTGGTATGATTATCTAATACGATTAAACATGGCTAGATATTGATTTGAAGCAAAACAGGGGTGAGGATATTTCGTACTTTTCTGGACCGGATTTGGGAGTGATTCAACCGGACTTTTCTCTCAGTTGGACTCGGACTAACCTGTTAGGATGCAACATAAGTGGTAATGGGTTTGAATTAGATGAAAAACAGGACTAAGACACAACAAGGAAGAAGAAAGTTATCGGGTTTTGTTTGGCTATACTTTTGGAAGTTACATAGGGTTGTGGAAAAGATATTCTAGAGGATTTCATTCTAACAGGAAGGTTGAGATAAACAAGGTAAAAGAAGCCGCAAAGAGAGTTTAGAAGGAAAGAAAATCCGAAACTTGCAGGAAAGAAAAAGGGGATATTTTGGAGATTTCTTGGAGTTATAATCGGCCTGTGATGTATAAATAAGAGTTTCCAAGTACCATAGAAGATTAATCGAGACTTTGGGGGACCAACAAAGGTACAAAGGAGAAGCAATCCGAGCTGCATGAATTGTTGTTGTTGTTGTTGTTGCTGTTGCTGCTGCAGTTATCAAGAACACGAAGAACATTGGACTAACGGAGTCAGTCGTAGAGCAGTCTTATATTCTACATCAGTTTACTTTTATCGTTTCCTGTAACAGTGCAATTGCAACACCTATAAACTTTTGCGAATCTCTGTATTTGCACTTTTCTCTTGTTTTTCACCTATTTGAGCTATGAATACCTATTTTGAGCACGTGAATAATATGAGGAGCTAAACTCCATTGCTGAGGCGACGGAGGAAGCCATTTTTCCAATTATTATGTGGTAATTTCTATTTAGCTTAATTTTTGCAATTCTTTTATGATTATTTGCACTGAACTGAAATCAAATGTATGATTCTGATTAAGTGGTTGTGTTCTCAACTGATGGGTCATTCTTAGGTTAAGTCTTCTGATGGTCCATGCTTTCGATTTACAACTATTGTTTTGAGAATATACTTGTCAAGGCAAAAATATTAGAATCACTTTATACGTAAAGAGTTGCGTGATGTACCATTATTTTCTTCCCAATTGTGTGTACTCTGATCAAAATTTTCAAGGTCGATTCCGCATGCCTCAGCGTCTGGTGAACAAGATTATTGAAGAGATTTGTCGAGTAGAATTTCAATTTAATTATCAGTTTGATGCACTGAATATTAGAGGTCATAGTCTCGAACAAAAATTTACTTCGGCTTTAAGGATTCTAGGTTATGGCAGACCATCGGATGCGAACGATGAGTACCTTAGTATGGATAAAAAAAACCATCATTCACTTACCTTTCATTATTTTGTGAAGTAATGATTAATTATTTTGGTCCAACATATTTACGAAAACCAACCAAGGAAGATGTTAGACAAATATTGAGGGAGAATGAGGATAGGGGATTCCCAGGAATGCTAGGTAGTCTTGATTGTATGCGTTGGGTATGGCAAGGATGCCCTGTTTATTGGGCGGGTCAATATAAGGGTCATTATCCAAAACCAATTGTTATCCTTGAAGCTGCTGCTTCTTATGGTTGTTGGATATGACACGCTTTTTTTGGTCTTTCGGGTTCGTAAAATGACATTAATGTTTTGCAAAAGTCGCCTCTATTTGAAGATATGAAGTATGGAGTTTGTCCCCCAAGTCTGTTTCATGATCAACGACCATCAGTACACTCATGGGTATTATCTTGCGGATGGTATCTACCCAAAATGGTTCACCTTGGTTCAATGTTACCGTTAGCCCCCTACCGGTGCATTGGGCCATTCATACCGGATTTTTAACGACTATCAAATGGCGGTGAGGAAGGATGTAGAACGTACTTTTGGAATTTTGAAGAGGAAGTTCGCTATCATTTGTGCGCCATATAATGAGTTGAGTGCTCGTGAAATGCAGAAGACTATGCTCACTTGCATAATTCTTCATAACATGGTAATTCAGGAAACCCATCGCGATAAGGAGTGGACTAACTATGAAGATGAAGATCTGAGGCTTGAAATTCAATCACAAAGAGCCTGTGCCTGCAAGAAATTATGCTCAAATGACTAATTACATTCAGAACCGGAATTTGTATGAGAGTTTAAGAGATGATTTGAGAGCGAATATTTGGGCAAAGTATGGAAGGGCGAGTGGGTGTAATTATTAAGTTATGTATTTTAGTTATATGGTTTAGATTAATTATTAAGTTATGCATAGTTTAATTATTTTAGTTTTAGTTTAATTACAAGCAAGACCAGATAAACGACAAACAAGAACAGTGGACAGACATGATTTGTTCTTGAAATACAGATTAAATTATTCCGATAATGGAGTATTAGCTAGCCTAGCTGGGGTCAGACTAAGTAATAATCATATAATATATTAGTTGAGTACAATTTGGTTTTGTGAAAGCTTCTAACGAATACATGAGTATCAAATTATATAAAATCAATTATTAATTGGACAAAATTATAAAACAACTAGGTCATCTAATAGTGGGACGGAGGAAGTAATATAAGTTGAGTTGGTTTTGTGCTTACAAACATGAAATTATTCATTCGAAGAGTTGGTCAGACTCAAGCTCGATAGAATACCAACAATGAAGGAAACGATGACTAACTTATTGTGTTTTCTTTTTCTGAAGCATGAGAGTAACTTGTGTGTTCTTACTGTTACTTCTACCATTTTAGCAATCTTCGCTGTTTTAATGATTTTTAGGAGAAGAAAGTCAACATCCACAATGGAATGGCCTGTTGGCCCAAAAACATTACCTATCATAGGTAATATGCACATTCTTGGAGGTACTACTCTCCATGTCGTTTTACATAAACTAGCTGAAGTTTACGGAGGTGTAATGACGATATGGATTGGTAGTTGGAAACCTGTTATTATTGTTTCTGACTTTGATCGAGCTTGGGAAGTTCTTGTCAACAAATCATCAGATTACTCAGCTCGTGAATCGCCTGAAATCACTAAAATTGGTTCTGCAAATTGGAGAACAATTTCAACTTCTGATTCTGGTCCGTTTTGGGCCACTCTTCGAAAAGGTCTTCAGAGTGTAGCATTATCGCCTCAAAATTTAGCATCCCAAACTGCATTACAAGAGAGAGATGTAAGAAAATTGATCGAAAATTTGAAAGAAGAAGCAGCTCTTAATAATGGAATCGTTAAACCACTTGATCATCTCAAGAAAGCAACTGTTAGATTAATCAGTCGGTTAATCTATGGTCAGGATTTTGATGGCGACAAGTATGTTGAAGATATGCATGACGTGATCGACGTTATGATTCGTATCAGTGGTTATGCTAAACTTGCCGATGTATTCAGTTGGGCTAAATATCTACCAGCTCATAGGAGAGCTGTAACAGGTTTCGAAGAAGCAAGAAGAAGAATAATAGTTCTGGTGCGTCCTTTCCTTGTGTCAAAACCTCCCACTAACACTTACTTGCATTTTCTTAAATCACAAAACTACCCTGAAGAAGTTATCATTTTTGCTATATTTGAAGCTTATCTTTTAGGTGTTGACAGTACTTCTTCCACCACTGCATGGGCACTTGCATTCTTAATACGCCAACCATCTGTTCAAGACAAACTTTATCAGGAGCTTAAGATTTTTGCAGCCAATAACAATTGTACAATGCTCAAAACCGAAGATGTAAACAAATTACCATATCTACAAGCTGTTGGAAAAGAAACAATGAGGATGAAACCAATTGCACCACTGGCAATTCCTCATAAAGCTTGTAAAGACACTTCATTGATGGGAAACAGAGTTGACAAGGGAACTAGAGTTATGATTAACATTCATGCTTTACACCATACTGAAAAAGTTTGGAAAGAACCCTACAAATTCTTGCCGGAGAGATTTCTGCAAAAACAAGATAAGGCGATGGAGCAATCACTACTACCATTTAGTGCAGGACTGAGAATTTGTGCTGGAATGGAATTAGGAAAACTTCAATTTCTTTTTTCTCTTGCTAATCTTGTTAATGCCTTTAAATGGTCTTGTGTTTCTGATGGAGTACTTCCTGATATGAGTGACATACTGGGGTTTGTTCTGTCCATGAAAACCCCGCTCCAAGCACGTATAGTTCCTCGTGCGTAGTGAGGTGGAAATTTCATCTCATGTTGTTTTTTTTTTTTTTTACAGCTAGGTACTGGTTTGATTTGTGTGTAAAAAAATAAGATTTACATTCTCAACTATCATTTGAAAAATGCAAATGCTTACACGAATTAAATCTATCAACTATGTTATGAAAATTAGTGTTTGCTCATATCCGTCCGGCCTGAGCACCCCTTATTGATTCTTCGATATATATAAGTGGCATTCAAATGTCTGGTGTCAAACTCAACTTTGATTTCACTTTTTATGTTCATACAGTAATTAGATGTTACTCGACCTTATTGGATGCCTAATCTCTACACAAAATCAACGATATTAGAACATTTATACACTGTTGTTGTGAACTTAAGACACACATACAAGTGTCTTGAACCCAGTGTCTGCAACGTATTAAGCCAAGCTTATTAGATGTTGCTTTATTAAATCAGAGCACATTTATTCCTAGCATTTTTAGGGGCGACCCCAAAAGAATTAGGGGCGACACAAAAAGACAAAATATGTCACAATCGGGAGGTTAATCCACAATCAGTAGATAACATTACAATCCCGTTTTTTTAATGGCCAAACTACCCTTTACAATCGGTAGATAACTTTACAATCGGGAAGTTAATCCACAATCGGGAGTCAATTTAGTTTATATAACTTCCGAATATAAAGTAGCCCCAAAATAAAATGCTACCATAATTGGTAGTGATTTTAGGTTATTTAACTCCCGAATATAGAGTAGCCCCAAAATGAGATTTTGCCAAAATCCTCTTTTTTATGAATTTTGGTTGAGCCTATCATCGGTAGTAAATGAAGTTATCCTTACTTCCGATAATACAATAGACCTCCTACCATAATCCTACCAAAATCGGTAGTCAAGATAGTTCATATAACTACCGAATATAGAGTAGCCCCAAAATGAGATTTTGCAAAAATCCTCTTTTTTTTGAATTTTGGTTGAGCCTATAATCGGTAGTAAATGAAGTTATCCTTACTTCCGATTATACAGTAGACCTCCTACTATAATCCTAACATAATCGGTAGTCAAGATAGTTGTATGCCGTTTCTTCGACAACCCTGATAAGAGTTGTATGTCGTTTCTTCGACAACCCAGATTAGAGTTGTATGTCGTTTCTTCGACAATCATGTTTAGAGTTGTATTTCGTTTCTTAGACAACCGTGGTTTGAGTTGTATGCCATTTCTTCGACAAGTCTGGTTATAGTTGTATTAACTTTCTTTGACAATGTTTCATAGTAGTTGTGGTTATTTTTCATTTTTGAATTTTTTTTTTTTTTGAATTGGTCAGAGCAGCATTCAATCAAATTATACTAGCATTCATTCAATCATCATTCATTCACAATGTGACAGCATTCAAACATTTAAACAAGTCTTACATCATTTACCTTGAATGAATCATTCAAAATATCCAGACCACAAAGCAACAACCAAAAGAAAACAAAGTAAGTTTCCTGAAACACTGTCAAAATAAAGATCAAGTCAGGTGGCTAGCCAAGCACTATAAATTCCTTGTTCCATGTGATGAAATTTCCTACAGCGTCAATGATAGTCTTATACTCACTGGTTTCTCTGTAGACAAGAGCATCATCCACAAAAGAAGTTTTCACGCCTACCTTGTATGCTCCAAAACCTATTGGCCTTCCATGGACACTTGGAAATTTAAGTTGAGGATAGAAATGTAATTACCCATGACCCTCCCGAAACTCCGTAACAAATACCAATTATTGCAACGATTATCCAACGTTACAAAGTTACCAACGTCGATACGACTTTACTTAAAAAATATCCGTTACAAAATCGGGCGTTACAAATTCCCTGATTTCGTGTTGTGAAGGTGTGAATACATCTTATAGGATGATGTCGATGCCCATTGAGAATTGAGTCATTTGTTATGGATACCCACCTAGAAATAGGTTCAAAGGGAATAACGATTCACAAATGATATCAACATAGTTTTTCGTGATGGACACTCAACCTATAACTCAAGATTCCAGAAGTAGGTTCAAAAGGTAATCCATACATATGAAATGAGATCCCAATATGTAGGTTCAAATGGGGCTAAGTCACAAATGATATATGTAGCACGTAATCATGCTTTAGAGAAATCATCCCACGGCATGATATCCTGAAGCGAGTTAAGGTTGAGTTTTTTTTTTTTTCTTTCTAAAACTCTTAATGATGTTTATATCTCTATTTAGAGTGGGGTACTTAGCTACAGGAGTATTCTTGATAAACTCACATATATGAATGCGAATGGGTGGCTGCTTTCTATGAGAATATGGGCAGTTCTCTAGATCATTCATTAAATCAGGATTCAAGCACAGGGGCGTAATGTGCTGGCTTTAGGCTTTACACTAATATAGTTGTGTGTGTTAAATAATCTTTTTATCTCCTAGAGTTCAAAGACTTATCTTCACTCTATGGTTAGATTTTGAGAGAGTCTAGCACTATGTAAAGGTTCAAAATCGAAAGATACCTTTACTTATGCACATCATTATATAGATCTTGCTCAATGTTTTAAAAATAAAAGTGGGGGATTGTTGGAAATATATTATTAAAAATTGTTTTTAATAGTCATAATTATCTTCATTAAAGAAATTTATTATATTATTAATCCCTCGTCCGTTTTATTTAGGGGAAGTTAATGGTTTTAATTTTGTGATAATTAAGTGTCACTAATTATTGAAATTCTTGAGTACAAAAATCATATTTTGGTTGGAAAACAGAAGAGAGGTTTTTATTTAATATTTTTGGAGTTTAAAGAAAAATAAGAATTTTTGTGAAAAGGAGAACTAGTTTATGATCATCACATGTTTTCTACAAGTTTGATTCTGAGTAAGAATAGAAGTGTATAAGTATCACATACTATCAAAATGCAAGAGTGATTGTGAGAGAGATTCTACTCGGTTGTTTTATCCTGTGAACTACGAGACATAGAAGAATTGCTTGTACAATCTTGGGCAGAGCCGCGAAGCGTCTTAAAGAGAGCGACCTCGTCGTAACTCAGTCATAACGTTTTAGTTGTTTGGTTTTCATGATTGTTTTGCCGGGCCGTGAGTTGTAACTCCAAAGGTGTCACTATCCATCCACAAAAAACCCATCGAAACAAAAGTAACACAAAAACCCCAAATACTATGAATATTTGGGGTTTTTGTATCAATATCCACCACTACCATCACCGACCACCACCACTACCATCACCAACCACCACCACCATATCTACCATCAATATATACCAGCACTACCATCACCAACCACTATGATCACCAACCACCACCACCATCAACTACCACTACTAGCAACCAACACCACATCCACCAACAAATACTAGCACTACCATCACCATAAAAAGCACCACCACCAACCAACACCACCACTAATCGGAAACAGCACCACCAAAATTTGGTTTCATCATAAACTTACTGTTTCATCATTAAAATCTTCGGTTTCATCATAAAAAAAAAAAAAATAGGCAAAAATAATGTAGGTGTAAATAATCCACAGGGACAGGTGGATTAATCCTAAGCCATGGCGTACCGGAGAAAGTATGCATTTAGAGTACCGGATCACTTCTCTGAATCCGGGCGCAAGAAAAGAGGAGCGGAGACAGCTCGAGAAGAAAAGTTATGATGTGATGGTCATCGGGTTCTGGAGGAATAAACGCGCTGACAGAGTTGGTAAAGAGATAAGAAGAGCTCGGTCAAGGAAGACTCGGCCAAGGACCCAAAGGGCGACATCGATCATCCCCACCAAGAGAGCGACATCGAGCGACGAGATAGCAAAAGAAGACATCACTCGGCTTGACATCCCGAGGCCGAACAAATAAGAACATCGGCCTGAGGTATTTGATCACCCGAGAGGAACATCGAAGCTACGAGGAGCCTAACAGTAGTACTTGGATGTATCATCACTTGTAACTATAAATAGAGACCATGTAGAGGTAGAACTCAAGTGTGAAGTAAGGAAAGAGCATACTTAAAGCATTGAGAGAGAAACACTCGTATTTTAACCTTGAACTAAACAATAAGATCATCCTTTAACCCCCGTGGACGTAGGTAATCATAACGAACCACGTATATCTCATGTTCTTCTACTTTCCTTGTTTGTTTTGCTTCTTTGCGTGCATGCTTAATTACCTTCGGATGTAGAAGTAGGATTTTCTACATCTACATTCTGGCGCCGACTAAGGGGACCGTATAACATCTCCGGATACCTTGAAATCGGACACCAAAAGAGGAAAATCCGAGCTCCTAAGCCACCTTGTGTGCTGGTTGATGCTAAGAGAGAAACTCTTTTGGTCCGTTATCTTCGTTTTCTTAGTAACATCTTGTCGAGTTGATAAAAGTTATCTTTGTGTTCCTATCTGTTATCTTCGTTTTCTTAGTAACATCTTGTCGAGTTGATAAAAGTTAGCTTTGTGTTCCTACCCGTTATCTTCGTTTTATTAGTAACATCTTGTCGAGTTGATAAAAGTTAGCTTTGTGTTCCTACTTGTTGTCTTCGTTTCTTAGCGACATTTCGTCGAGTTGATATAAGTTCGTTTAGTGTTCTAACTAATAGTCTTCATTTTCCAAGCAAAACATGTTTTCCGCTTAAGCGAAGTTGTCGAGACCGCTCCCGTCAAGATAGGTACGTTTGCGTAAGACGCCTGAGAGAGTTATCGGATGACCCATGAGCTCCCTAAATAGCATCTTTGGATGCTGGTAGAAGCTAGAAGGGGATCCCATCTCGCTGACCGTGATCTCGTGGCTTCAAACCCCGTTATAAGAGATTCAATGACTCCTATCGACATCTAGTGAGGATAGTTGATGCTAAACGAAAGACTCTAACAAGTGCAACGCGTAGGTTGCTAGGACTGTCTTCTAGGGAGAGATATTGTCACATCTATCTCCATTTCACACCTGTCTTCATTTTAGCAAGATAAGTGAAGCACGACAATGGTGGAAACGGGGCTAGCTCAGGATCATTGAGTCTAGTTCTTGGAAACCATGGCCGGCGGGATTATAGTGAGCAGGCCCGAGTCTCACCATAATCCTACGCTAAGAGCCTCACAACATCGGTGGAAAAGCGTAGGAATCTTGCGGCCATCGACACGACGGTTGTTAAGGGTCGTCGTCGCCACCTATCACCGCTATGAAAGAAATCTTTCGATTTAACACACGAATGATTAATGACTTCGGCGCTAGGGAATGTTAGGACAAATAATGATTAATGCATAGGGAAAGTACCGAAAGCGATGTGTCAAGATAGCTTTTCAAAAATTGTCCTTTGCGGCAAAAACAACTTGACTGCTGAGACCGACACGCTAGCGTAAATGGAAGCGTACTATAAAAACCTTTTTCACTCTGCACTGAACTGCTGTACTTCATCCTTAACCTTTTCGAAAGCAGTTAAGTAAGTCTTTGTCTCCTTTGCCGACGTAGGTACGAACGGATAAAGCGAGAGAACGAGGACGATAGCAAAGGCAATGGCAAGTACCTCCGTGGACAAAGCGAGGATCTGAGGAGCCGGGTCGCGGCGGAGATCAGCGGGCAAGAGGGACTCACGGAGATCGTCGACCCTAACAACCAGGGCGAGACTGAGGCGTTGATCAAAGGCATGATTACGGTCGACGAGGAGGTCGATGCGGGGGCCGAGATGACGATTTCACCGGGATGTTGAGGATCAACCCGAGCGAGATGGGGACGAGGAATGAGGGCAAAGCATGGAAGACGGGAGAAGCTGCATCGGATACCGAGGAGGAGGAGGAAGTTCAAACGTACGCGCGAGGAAAACGAATGGGAGAAAGACAACCGACAAGAGAGCACCAAGGAGATTTAGAACGAGAAGCCGAGAGGCTTAGGCAAATACACACAGCAAGGGGGAACCCTAATCGGGACATCCCCGAATCTGGCCAACCGCCCCCACGACTCGATTGTTCCCCCATCGGCTAGCCACCCCAGCGGCTTCGGTTGTTCCCCCGGTAGCGATCGATCACCCAACGACACCGATCGTCTCCCATGTCGCTCTCACCTGCGAGACCCCCAACCGCACCCCTAACACAACGGGACACCAAGTGAATGGTCAGCTCTAGTCACGAGAGCACCACCCGATGTTACTCGCTATACTCGGGCAAGCCAAAGAAGACAGGAGGACCTAATGAGAGAAGCTGCAGAGGAGAAACCTGGCGCTAGAATACGAGAATTACCCGACTCACAATAGGAGCGGGGGTCGAGAGGATCATCAAGTCGAGGCGCCTATAGCAACCACACTCCACCAAGGGACGCCCCACCCCCCCTCACCAAGCCGAGGACGAGTACCCGACCCTAATCGGCGAAGAAGGGTATGGGCCATCCGAGATTCTTCGGCCGATGAGGAAGCAACCAACGAGAGTACGAACGCGTCCACCAAACAAAAGATCGAGCGGCTCGAACGGATGGTTAAGAAGCGACCGGAGACAGCGAGGATGATAAGTTAAAGCGAAGTACTCAATGAATCCCCGAAAGACGCCCGTTTACCGTGGAATTGGACCGGACACCATTTCCACCAAAATGTACGCTGCCAATCTTCCCATCTAGGTTCGATGGCACGGGCGACGCGAGAGAACACATCAGATATACGGCATGTCCTTGCTACAAAGTGGAAGAATCACGATGTGGTCATGTGCAAATTCTTCCTGCGGTTTGGAGGGAGAAGCAAAGAGTTGGTTCTACACCCGCCCGACAAGTCCGTTGGGAGCTATGCGGTTTTGGTGGAAACCTTTCTCGAGACGTACATGCATAACATGAGATAGCTCGGCCCGAGTCGACAAGTTATTTACACTGCACGAAGACTCGGGGAGCGGCTGCGTTCCTTAACGGACGGATGGAGGAAGTTATGCACGGATATAGGGAAAGCAGGTCGACCAACAGATATTTGGCCGAGAACTCGCTAAGAAAGTCGGATCCCATCTCGGGTGGCAATGTACACGGAGAAGCCTAAGATACTAAGGAGATCCGGAAGATGCAAGAGCACTATATCGCCTTGGAGGAGATTCGGGAAGGCGCAAGATAGGGAATACAAGGCGAGCACGCACGAAGAGGCCACCCGCGAAGCCACGAAACGATCCAGAAAAGGCAGGTGTCCGGCCCGAGGTGAAAACAAGAAAGTTTGGGTCGAGAAGGGAAAGAAGCCTCGCCACGAGCCAAGATCATATACTCCGCTCAATGCACCATTAGAAGAAGTGTTCAAGGAGGTTGAAAAGAGGAATGACATCCGTTATCCCAAGACTCGGGAATCAATTCGACGGGACAAGGAACCACGGAGTTCGCCAGGTATCATCGATTCGCGACCATTGACCAATGATTGTAGAAGTGAAAAGACATCGTCCGGCACACGATCGCGATAGGTACCTACGGCACTTTGTCAAGACATCGCCGACACATGCCGAACAGATGTCCAAAGTGCACCGAATAGAATTAATCGCGACACCCGATTCAGCAGCAACACTATATCACACTCAAAGAACCTCCGGGTACGACACGGGAACGGGCATCACCTCAAGAATCCATAAGAGGACCCGATCCGGCAAAGAAATCTCGGTGTGGCCAAGACCCTGCCCATGGAACCATGGATGATGCAGCCGATAACCTTCGGCAAGACGTCCCATCGAACGGCCAAGCTGCGGGGATCCCTAGTAATAACCCTACCGATCGAGGAATGGGGAGTGGGATACTAATGGGCAGGCGCGACTCGGTGGAAATCTTGTTCTATGACACTTTCAAAAGGATGGAGTTGTCCGATAATATCTGGTCAAAGTCCACTTATCGAATCTACGGCTTCAACGGCACGCGTGCCGGTACCAAAGGGAGAAGTCACCCCTCAGAGTCTCGGACGGGGAGGGTACCTTGACACACTCACCACTTTTTGCGTGGTCGATGTCGTGTCACCATACGAAGCAATGCAGGGTCGGCCACCGGCTCGCGAGTTAAAGGGGTCGCCTCGGCTTACCATCGAAATTACGGTTCGTCGTCTTGCAGGAGTGGTAGAGGTACTAGGCGATCCCAGGGCGGCAAGGCGGTGCGTGCAAATAGACATCCAACGAGAATGAGGAGGCGGTCAAGAAACGTCAAGAAAAAAAAAGAAGTCAAAAGAAATGGGGCGGGAAGGGTGGAAAAGGTAATGTCGCAAGCCATCGCCACCTACGAGCGGGCGAGGCAGAAATCTTTAGCAATCACGAGGCCGACAACCGTCGGCGAGCCAAAGCAAAACTTTTCGCCCTAGAACCAACCGACAAGTCAATCCCCGGGCACTGAGGAAGAGCGAGGTTAGTGAGAATAGGGTCACGCTAAACGAAACGAAAACAGTCCCGACGGTGATAACTCTCTGAAGGAGCACATGGATGTATTTGCTTGGCAAATGCACGACATGGAAGGAATCGACCTGGTGAAGTTTGCTCACACCATCTGCGGATAGACCCCAAGTTCAAACCGATCGGACAAAGATGAGAAGAATCGCACCGAGCTACACCGGCGGTGGAGGCCGAAAAAGAAAGCAGACGCTCTGCCCGGCGGGAATCATCAAGAAAGGCCCAATATCGCAATGGATATCTAATATGGTGATAGTCCCCAAAAGGAATGGGGCGTCCAGAGTTTGCGTCGACTATAGCGACTTGAACAAGGCATGCCCTAAAGGACGACTTCCCTCTCGGCATCGACCAGCTAGTGGAATCCATTGTCGGGTATAAGGCGATAACACTCATGGACGGGTACTCGGGATATAACCAAATCCCACTGGCCCCGAAGATCAGAGCATACATCTTTTTTCACGCCAAAGAGGACTGTGTTGCTACACCAAAAATGCCATTCGAGTGAGAAAATGCGGGTGCTACATATCAGAGAGGCTGGTGGAGGACATGTTGAGGATAAAATACACGACACCATCGAAGTATATATACGTGGACGACATGCTAGTCAAGAGCAAAGTGGCCGATACTCACATCGACGACCTTAGAGGCATCTTCCAAACCATGAGGAAGTACAAGATGAGGGGCGAATCCGTCCAAGTGCACCTTCGGGTCACCTCGAGCAAGTTTCTAGGATTACATAATCAACGACAAAGGGATCGGCAGATCCAGATAAAATCAAAGCCGTATTAGAAATGCCATCACCTGTAACGGTTAAGGACGTGCAACGGCCGAACGGGAACTTGGCGGCTTTAGGACGATTCATCTCGATCGCCGACAAGTGCAAGGATTTCTTCGGGACGTTAAGAAAGGGAGAGAAGTTTAAATGGACCGAGGAGTGTGAGGAAGCATTCGAGGAAAATCAAGCAACATATGGCGAGCCTCAATGGGTGTTCACAAGGCAGAGCAGAGGACATACTAACACTCAGATCTCGGGGGCAACAGTCATGCCATCAGCCGTGTTGGTCAGAAACGAGGAGAGAGAGGAAAAGCCGGTATATTTCATAAGCAAGACCATGAACCGCGGAAAAGAACTACACCGAGAATCGGCGGCTCATACTAGCGTTAGTGTTTGCAAATACTTTCAGGACGTATTTCCAAACTCACAAGATTCGAGTGCTTACCAAGTCCTCCATAGAGTCGGTATGACAATGCGGCTGGGTCGGGCGGATCTCTAAATGGAGCGCACAAATAAAGCGATTCGATATCTTTTATGAAATGAGGACGACGGTGAAAGCGCGACGAGTGGCGATTTTGGCGTACTTCCCCCTCGGTGACGAGGACGAAGTAGAAGACATTCCGAGGAATGGAGGAAGATCGAGATGAATCACCCGATTTACTCGAGACCTGCGAGGCCCGACACGATGGGAGGTGGCAGTCGACGGGTCATCCAATAAAGACGGATCGGGTTTAGGGCGAGTCTTCCGACACCAAGGGCAAGAAAATGGTCACTCCTTTAGGCTTGAATTTAAAGCAACCAACAATGTAAGCGAGTCAGACGAGTAATACATGCCCTACGCTTGATTGTGGAGATGGGCATCCGGGAGGTACGACTAACAAGCGACTCCTGACTAGTTGTGCGACAAATCAACGGGCAATATGCCATACATGACCCCTTGTTGCAGAAATGCGGGAGCTCGTGATTCGCATCGAGCAAATACCAAGCATCAAATTCCAACACATCGAGAAAAAGACAATCGGCATTCCAGATGCCCTGGCATATATCGCTTCCATGTTGACGGACTCAAGCATTGAGGGTATTAGAATCATGAGGGTCCTAATGCCTTGATGCCCGGAACGTGGATATCGGCGCGAAGTCGCGGCAACCACTCTGCATCAATACCAGGCCGATGATTGGAGAAAGCCGATCCATGAATACCTCGAAACGGGAAGGTTGCCCAAGGGGAGGCCGGAGATCAACAAGATCAAGAGCAAAGCCGCCGCGTACGAACTTCGAGATGGCGCCCTATACCGAAAATCATACCTAGGACCATTCTTCAAAGTGCCTGAGTAAGGAGGAAGGGCAGATGATCCCCAACGGAGTACACTATGGGGGTGCGGAAACCCACGGCTCGGGCGCGGCCTAGCGGCACGAGCTAAAACCATGGGATACTTCGGCCATACATGAATGAGGACGCGAAGCATATGGCCCACCGTTTACGACGAGTGCCGAGAGAATTTGGGAAAAGAAGATACATGCGCCATTTGTAACATTAAACTCGTCATCGGTCCACAGCCCTTCGCTAAATGGGGGCTCGACATCGTAGGGCCACTACACGTCGGATCGGGACAAAAGTATTTAATTGTAGCCACCGACTATTTCACCAAGTGGGTTGAGGCGCTCTCGCAAGGCACATACGGGATAAGGATATTTTTCGGTTCATCTCGGGGAACACATCATATGCGCTTTGGGGTTTAAGCGGCAATCGTCTCGACAACGGGAAACAATTGCAAGGCAAAAACATGGAAAAGCTTGCTATTCAACACTTACAACATCCGAAAGAGCAAGTCCACGCCCCTATACCCCAAAGCAATGGACAGGGCCGAGATCACAAACAAGACCATCGTGGAAGTAACATGAAGAAGAAACTTGACGGGAATATAGGGAATGGTGTGAAAGAGCTCTGCGTCTTGTGGGCATATAGGACAACTGGGGAGGCAACTGGATTGTCACCCTTCATGTTAACATACGGGACCGAAGCCATCCCACTGCGGAGGCGATGATACCCACCACAAGGGCTGAGCGTGGAGGCGAAACATCTCGGCGGGACCTTATCTTGGCCAAACTTGACGATCTAGAAGAAACGAGAGATGGCCTGCAAAAGATGGAAAATTACCAACGAAGGATCCAGCGAGAATACAACAAACGGGTAGACAAAGAGAATTCAGCCAGGGGCAGAAGTGGTACTAAAGCACCTACCTAGCTATGAGCGTGACAAGAAGGGCGGTAAACTTGCACCACGGTGGGGAGGACCCTACACAATAGTTGAGAAGGTGGGAGAAGGGGCATACAAGAGAATCACGGCGGACGGAACACCGAGCCACGACCATGGAACGCGGCGCGACTAAAGCTCTACCATCCATGAAATCGGGTAAAATATCTTGTCATATTTAAAGTGAAAGGCGCGTGGGGTTGGAAATATGACAAAAGTGCGTCTGAATGGTCGTTTCGAACCCGGGCGATGGCATTGTGCAAGTCTTGAGGCGACTTACACTAACACGACTATTGTCGAACTCGGGCGATGGGCGTGTGCAAGTGCCGAGTGTTCGGGGGCCTGGTGGTTGGAAACCGGTGGCGATTTTACCGGGGCATGAGTACTCGACTTGATCGGCGGTCAACATTGCTCTCCTCGCAAGTGGCCGAAATCACTTGCCCAAGAAGATTAATCGATAACTTCTTGGGATGTCGATCCCATAGAAACTAGGCAAGACCCACTTCCCTTCCACTAGATCTCGAAAAGACGGTGATGAGATGCCTCGGTCGAGGACATGGCATCGGGCCGATGACCCTCCTTGTTGAGTGTGTTCGAGCGAAAGCGGCATTTATGACTAACCTATCTATTCATACGGGCATACATAACAAGGCTACGGCTGCAAACCCACACCTGGCAACTCAACATAAATAAGGATAATAACATCGGTAGTATAATGGCGTGGTGGCAAGAAGAGCAAACAACCGGCAACGCGGCACCCCAATCAAAGTTTACGAAAGTAAAGGTGTTCAAGCGAATTACAACCCGGAGAAAAAGGGCAAGACGGCGGCGCGGCTGCAAAAAACATGATCACACTTTGGAGGAAGTAGAACCGGGCGCCTTCTTGGCGGCGGCATCGCTCGCTTTATCAAGCACGCCTTCACACCGGCTTTGACCTTGAGGCGAGGCTCATCCACTGAACTTCGCCTTCGGCAGCAAGATCTGCGCTAGCACTCTCGATCCGACGGTGGCGCCACGATCGAGCAAATGAGCCTCCCTCCCCTTAAACGGACGATCTCTTCTTCCAACGAAGGTGCCTTCTTCTCGCTCGTTTGCCAAGACAACAAGAAGTCACGATCACACAACAACAAAGGTGAAACAACAACACGGAAAGCACACACAAGGCACACCACCTTCCAACAAAGGGCAATTACTCTAATGGACTCCTCGGACTCGAGAAGGCTACACTCGAGAGAAGATATCTTTGAAGCCGAGTTCTAGATATCGATGTTCGTTAAACTCATTAGCGGGGCAATACTTCTTGTGATCCCTCCATTCGTCCCTCCCGGCCCGAGTGGGCGCCTGCAAACTCCGACAATTGAGCACGAACCCAATCAACTCCTCGAAACCCTTTACGGACTCCTTAAGCTTCTCAAGGGATTCTCGGCCGCACTTCTCGGCGGCGTCCCTCTCCCCAAGATCCGGAGGCAATCCGCATGCAAATCTCGAACTCAAGTCTTAGCCGAGCCACATTGATCCTCCAAGTTGTCGGCCAATAATGTTTTTATCGGCCGCTATACCTTGGAAATGGCTAGGTCCGCCCTCGGATTATCAATTTCCTCGGGAACATACTCAAAAGTCTCGTGTAGATAAAGTTTGGATTGAAGATCTTCAATATCGGTTTAGACGATCAATCTTAACATCCTTATTAACTATTCTCTGTTGTAAGTTCGAAACGTGATCTCGTTCTATGTTCGCCTCCCTCTTGTGAGACGATACCTTGTGGCGACATCGGCCTCCATGATAGAAGATTCGGCTAGCGAGGGGAGTACTAAACTTAGGATATTGGCACTACAAGATCAATCATACTTAGTTGCGAGTAAAACGAATACCTTGGGTTTTGGCCAACTCCTTCTCCAACCCTCGAGACCGTTCGCGCTCTGCTGTGACAAGAGGCGAGACCCTCCTCCTCGGCGGCCTCCGGCGTTGGATGGCGACATTCAACAACGGCGGTTGACATCCTAAGAACAACACCAACATAGTCAGCCCTAAACAAAAACAAGAACGGAACACCGAACAGTTTAACTCACCGTAGGAGATCAAAGGTACTTTTCAGACCGGCTTCATAGAACGAGACGGCATTGACCTTCTCCTCATCGGACAGAGAGGCGAAATCGGGAGAGATAAGTGCCCCAAGCGAGTTTCACATAGGGCCCGAGACGGTGAAGGAGAATGCTTCTACCGGAATTAGGAACCACGGTAGGGAAAGTCTTGTCGGTTGACCCAGAAGCGACAACATTCTCCAGCATCACGATCGATCAAACCGTTCCCACCACCACCCGACTTCTCCGTCGACCCGACTCCCCTCATTACCAAGGGCATCATCCTCGTCATCAAAAGACCTTCTTCATCATCACCTTCGGACACAACATGCACGGTGCCATCGGCCAGAACAATCCCTTCACCGGCCACTTCCTGGGCACATTCTTCTCGGGCGGACGCATCCTCCTTAGGTTCTTTACCCCTTCCCTTGGGCTTCCCACCTACAAAGGCAGACGAATCGTCGACGACTCTCCGAGGCGACCTCCCGGGAAATGTGACAAAGGTAGTCGATCATCGGGATCCTCACCGTCCTTCAAGGCCGAAGCACCGGCCTTGTCAACCCTCAAACACGTGTACGAGCCGACGTCGAGATCCATGCAAGGCAACAAATAGGCACGTACATGTACGTTAAATAAAAAATAATAAGTATATTTGTTACCTTCCCTGTATCCTCCTCGACTCCGGCAATTCTATCTCTCTTCCGATGAACGAAAGCCTCAGAAGGAACACCCTGGGACTTAGTCTGAAAAACACCAAAACAAAACATCACCCCGCAAGTCGCCCGAGCCGATCAATCAAACTAGAGAGACAGAGAAATGACCGACCCGATCAACGTGACTACCCGAAAGGATAAAATTCGGCGGAGGAGGGAGTTTGCCACTCAAAAGAGGACCTGGAAATAGCCAAGGGAACCGGTCCCAAGCCGTGTCATTAGTATGACGGGCGTGCTTGTTGGAACTCTTTCCCTCGGGGTCTTCATCCAAAAGAAGTCTCCTAACTCCTTGGGAAGAGTTTTATGACGATGAGGGTGGCGGCAAACCCTAGCGAGATCGCCGTTAGTAGTGGTCCACTCCGATAATTATCGGCGAAAGCTGGCAGGAGTATAGTCACTCGCCTGGGAAGGATCGTAGGTAGACCAAGTAGTAGGAGCACACTCGCCTCGACTACGCTTCTCCCACTCGGACAGGATACGGAAAGTGTTACCATTCCATTGAGCCAAGGCACGGCACGGACGGATCTAAGAAAGGGCCTCGTACGAGAACGGGCGCTAGGATCATATAGTGGAAACGCGGCCCGAGCTCTAGCGGCCCCACAGTGACAATGGTCGCCTCGGTTTGAATGAGGAAATCTCAAAACATCCTCCTTCTTGAACACCCCTACGGCACGACAAGAGCGACATCGTATCCGTGAAGACCGAATTCATCTTTAAATTTTGTTGAACGTATTGCTCGTCGTTAAGTCCTTAGCGGTCCTCTTGTCGCCCCTACAAGAAAACGAAGATGGGTTATCGGGGAAAGATAGAATCTAGAGCGCGGTAATCATACTTGGAAGGACTCTCACGACAAACGGGAATCAAGCGGTCGCCGTCTTCATCGGAAAACACATAACTCACACACCTTCTTTCCGTCATTTGAGGAGTTGAAGATGCCATAAAAAACTAATGAGAGAAAAAACGGCGGGGAGAAGCGAAACACAACCGGAGGCAGGAAGTTGCGGCGACGACGGAGACGGAGAAGACGACGGATAATGAGGAAGAGAGGAAAGAGATCTGCCGAGGAAACATCCAACAGCAACGAGAAGAGGATGGAGAAGGAATGAAGTTGCAGAGAGGATAGAGAAAGAATGAAGTTGCAGAGAAGGAAATAAAAGGGAGACAAGGTTTAGACGTCGGACTTATAAACCCCTCTGTGGTAAGAGCAAAGAAGGTGAACCAGGTTGCGATAAGAATCAAGCGAGTGGGGAACGACATGCGCAAAAAAAGGCATGACCGGGACGTGGGAAGACGAGGCGGTTTTTCTTCCCACGTGTTGACCACACGAGTGAAAGAAGGGGCATAAATGTAGGTGTAAATAATCCACAGGAAAGGTGGATTAATCCTAAGCCATAGCGTGCGGAGAAAGTATGCATTTAGAAGTAACAGGATCACTTCTCCGAATCAGGCGCAGAAAAGAGGAGCGGAGACGGCTCGAGAAGAAAAGTTATGATGCGATGGTCATCGGGTCTTTGGAGCAATAAATCTTATTTGACGAGTTGGTAAAGAGATAAGAAGAGCTCGGTCAAGGAAGACTCGACCAAGGACCCAAAGGGCGACATCGATCATCCCCACCAAGAGAGCGACATCGAGCGACGAGATAGCAAAGAAGACATCACTCGCTTGACATCCCGGGCCGAACAAATAAGAACATGGTGAGGTATTGACTGATCACCCGAGAGGAACATCGAGGAAGCTACGCCTGGGCCTAACACCGTAGTAATCTTGGATGTATCATCACTTGTAACTATAAATAGAGACCATGTAGAGAGGTAGAACTCAAGTGTGAAGTAAGGAAAGAGAGCATACTTAAAGCATTGAGAGAGAAACACTCGTATTGTAACCTTGAACTAAACAATAAGATCATCCTTTAACCCCCGTGGACGTAGGTAATCATACCGAACCACGTATATCTCATGTTCTTCTACTTTCCTTGTTTGTTTTGCTTCTTTGCGTGCATGCTTAATTACCTTCGGATGTAGAAGTAGGATTTTCTACATCTACAAATAAGATGAAACCAAATTAGGTTTCAATTTTGGTTTCATCACAGAATTTGATGAAACCAATTTTGTTTAGGGTTTTTGTATCAATTTTTTAAATTTTGGAATTTTTGTATCAATTTTGTTTAATATGGAGTTTTAATGGATCCCAACATTTAAATGGAGTTTTTGTACTCCAAATTTGGTCACCTTGGTGTTTTACTACTAGTTATGTTGTTTTGCAGGCTATTTTCATCAATTATTCCAACAAACATCGAGTTGGCATTTCCTTACCCATTTTCCCGACAATCAGGTCATCAGCTGCACAATATCATATCATCCAATACTACATGACCAATGTTGGATGCACGATAAATTGTGAGAAAAGCTTTGCTGCATGTTGTTTTTCGTCCGACGTGGTGGAACTGGGTATTTATAAAGGTGTATTCCTTAGCTGTCAGCATACTCTTTGGGCACATAATAATGGGATCTACGGAATCTGATGCTAACTAACACCAAAGACAATTGAAACAGCAAAAAATAACTAAACCCTTCACCTGCTTTGGGAAATTAACTTCGGTGTGCAAGGGATGACATATAGGAGAATATACTACAAGCATGTCGCACAAAGTAAAAGATGGTCCGTGACACGATTTCATTTCCTCTTAATAAAACTTCCTAACCATATATATGCTTGATGGGTACAAGCTCAAGTGGATACTTCTTGTGAATACTAAGCCCTGATAGTTCTTCCATGTTTAGGTCTTCCCTCTTGAATCCTTTTGGTAATTCCCAATCGAAAGCATACAATATATTGGCAAGGACGAGCTCTGTCATCAAAAGTCCCATGCTCGTTCCAAGGCAACCCCTTCGACCTCCCCCAAAAGGTATGTATTCAAAAAATTTATTTCCGCCGAAATCGATGGAGCTATCTTTGAACCTCTCTGGCAAGAATTTTTCTGGGTTTTGCCAATACTTGGGATTTCTCCCGATTGCCCATGCATTTATTAGGACCCTTGTTTTTGGATATACATCGTATCCATCGATCCTACTGTGTTTCCTGCATTCTCTTGCAATCAAGGGAATTGGTATGTGCAACCGTAGAGTCTCTTTAACTACCATTTTTAAGTAGGGGAAATTATCAAGGTCTGATTCTTCTACCTTTCCTTTTGATCCCACGTAGTTCCGTACCTCTTCTTGAACTTTCCTCATTGCTTCTGGATTTTTAGCCAGTTCCGTCATTGCCCAATTCATTGTTACGGCTGATGTGTCGACTCCAGCAAGAAATATATTCAGCTGATTGGTTAAGAATCTCATTAGTTTATGCTCAAGCTGCAGAAAAATATATTACTCTTGGAAATAAAAATGATTAAAGAAATTTAAAAGTTACCATAAGAATTGCTTTGATGTTTTCATTTGCCAGACGGATCGTACTAGTTTGACCATTTTCTAGTTCAAGCAAAATGTCCATGAGATCTTCATATTCCGGTTTCGGTCTCACCGGATCGAGATGTTCCTCTATCATTTGTTGAAACAATTCATCGAAATCATGAAAACATTTCTCAATTCTACCATCCATTCCGGTAATCCTATCAACAACCCAACCTACCTTAGGAAAGAAGTCGGTGGCAAAGAAACCACCTAATACAGATGTGACCTCATAAAGGATTTCTGTAAGTCTTCCATTAGACTGGTTCCTGCTTTGACCAAAAGTAACTCTACACATTGTTTGATGTGTAATGCTTGATAACATTTCAAAAACATCAAGAGGAGTAGTATTTGAACAAGATGATATGAACTCAAGCAATGCATCAATTTCCTCTGCCCTGACTGCCTTAAAAGACTGCATCCTTTTTGTACTCAAAAGTTCATGGACGCATATTTTTCGAATCTCCCTCCAATACTCTCCATAAGGCACAAAGGCCACATCTTTGTAGTCGTACGAAAATCGTTTTGGTCCAGGACCTTGAGGTCTATTACAAAAATCAAGATCCAAGGTTTTCAAGACTTGTTCGGCAGCTTCAGCGGACGAAATTATCAGTGTTGGTATGCTGCCAAGTTGTAGAAGCATGACTGGACCATACGTTTTAGATAGTTTTGATAGCGCCTGATGAGGCGGTTTTGCAAGTTGGTGTAGATTACCAATGATTGGAAGCTTTGGAGGACCAGGTGGAAAATTGGGTTTGTTCTGATCATCAATGTTTCTGGTTTTGTATATGATGACAAAACATAGAGGGAGGAGAAAAAATAGAGGAAAAACGAGACTAAGATTACAAGGAAGAAGAATCTCCATGCTCAAATTTTCTTGTCAATTTAATTGTACCTGTGTTTTTGTTATTTGCTTTATAAGGAATTGGATGGATTTTGGCTATGCTGGTGACTTGAAAAATGTGACCAAGTCAAACAAGTCGAATTATTAGTGCAATATGACGTATGTGACATACGGTTAAATCTTTCTTTAAAATTAAAGGATTTAATTAATATACTCGTCTGTTTCAGGAAAAAGAGATACTTTCACTTATTTATTTTAGCCTAAAAATAGGCCAAATTGAAAAAGTGAAAATATCTCTTTTCCAGAAACGGAGGGAGTATAAAGCTTCTCCGGTGGTAGTTGGTAATGGTGTGCTTGTTTCATACTAACAACATCGCCTAGTTAACAATTCGGTATACGAGAAATGTTTGAAACGGGATATGTACAAGTATTATACGGATTTTATAATAGTTAAATTTGACCAAAAATCCAGTCAACAGTTCGTGATTCAGTAGTATTATGGAACGGCATACGTACGTGTATAATTCGTTTTAGAGATATGGATTCGGCATACAAAATTCAGCATATATTAACCTGTTAAAAAATTATTTTTAATATAATCTCTCCTTTGATACTACTAGAACAACGATGTCACAGTGGGGAGGGACGACCGAATAAAAGATAAATATGTCAAATCGAAAAAGTGAAAGTATTAATTTTCCTGAAACGGAGGGAATACATCGTTTTATTAGTTGCAACGGAAATTTAGTTGATGCGTAAAGCAAAATATAGATGCATAACGTGTTATCCATCTTTTGTGGTGGTTTACATAATGGCTATGTATTCAATTTTCAAAAATTGTGCCTAAAAAGATAAACATCTCCGAATTTTTCGTAAAAACTTTAAATTTGATATTGTTGTTTGTACTCATTGTGTAGATCTTTTTAAAAGCTTTCCAACGAGATAAAATTTGTAAAATTCCAAGGCACGGATTATTAGATATGTTTCAAGTATGCTTGCCAATTATACCCTGAAAAATTAAGATACATAAGGAAAAATATGATACATATGGAATTATGTGAAAAGGCTTCACCAAAAAAAGCCTCATCAAATCCAATCTTTTTATCAAATTGGACATTTGTGTTAGGTTTCATTTTATAAAAGAAAATGAACCATTTTATAGGGACCATGGTTTTTTTTGGGGGACCGTGGTCTTATTAGGCCAACCTCCATATACTTATAAGGGGTGTCCTAAAGTTAGGTAAATACATATTTACCCTTTACTTTAATTTAAATTAAAACTAACCTAATAACTATATAAATCTAATCATATAGATCTAATCTAAATGAATCTATTGACCAAAACCAAAATCAAAATCAAAATAAAAAACAAGAGGGGAATCGAAATTTTTTAGTTTTGAAAAAAAAAAATTATTCTCTTCTTCTTCTCTATTTCCTTGACGTTCCTCGTTCGATTGAAAAATCCATCAATCTTTTTAATTCGTTTTTTTATTGAGAAAATTGAGTAGAAATCATCAAAATATGGTTTAAATGGAAGTTAAAGTGGCATGTTCGGTTAGGAATAGCTTTAAAAACTAGTTTTGTGTAGAACATTAAACCAAGAACACGAAGAACACTTCGGTTATCACGAATTTAATTTTTCATAACCGAACTCGCAAAAATAGTTTTAACCGAACTCCTCATTGAAAACCAATATATTGTGTTCGATTGGTTAGGTTAATTGGAATTTCTTTTCCTTTAACCGAACACTTGTATTCGAGCAACAAATGTTGAGTTCGGCTGGTTCGCAAAAAAACAAAATTGCTAACTGAACCGAACCCTTCTCTGAAAATCAATATGTTGAGTTCGGTTGGTTCGAAAAAAAATTCTAAAACTATTATCAAACTGAACTTTACCAATATTACAAAAAAATTAAAAAAAAATCCAATGTAACCGAACTGTGTTATTTTTCCTGCTATGTTGAGTTTTGATTTAACCGAACTTTTCCCACTATGTTCCGATTGGTTCGCAAAGAAGGCTAAAACTATTTTCTAACCGAAATTACAAAAAAAAAAAAAAAAATCCAATGTAACCGAACTATGCTATTTTGCCTGCTATGTTGAGTCTTGATTTAACCGAACTTTGCCCACTATGTTTCGGTTGGTTCGCAAAGAAGGATAAAACTATTTTCTAACCGAACTTTACCAATATTACAACAACAAAAAAAAAATAATAATAATAATAAAAAAAATAATCCAATGTAACCGAACTGTGCTATTTTGCCCACTATGTTGAGTTTTGATTTAACCGAACTTTGCCCACTATGTTGGGTTGGTTCGCAAAGAAGGCTAAAACTATTTTCTAACCGAACTTTACCAATATTACTAAAAATAAATAAAAATAATCCAATGTAACCGAACTGTGCTATTTTGCCCACTATGTTGAGTTTCAATTTAACCGAACTTGTCCCACTATGTTCGGTTTTTGTTATAAAAAAAACCTTGACAAACCGAACTCTTCACTAATTGTGTGAAGTTCGGTTAGATATTGGTTGGTATGAAGTTTAAACATAGAACTTTGTACACTTGGTAAATTCTTAATCAACGAAGTTCGGTTAGATATAGGTTGCGAACCAACCGAACTTCTAGACCCTAAAGTTCGACAACATTGCGGGCAAACCGAACATTACTCTCGTAAATCCTATAAACAAAGTTCGGTAACTCCGCGTGTTAACCAACGACCAAAAACCTCCATTAAGAGCGAGTTCGGTAACCTGCGTGTTTGGAAAAAGTAACCGAACTACACTTTCAGATGTGTTTGGCTACCTTTTCTTCACATAAGGTAACCGAACAAGCCCAAATCTACTTAAAAAATTTACATTTTTTTGAAATTTTGGATCAATTCAACCAATTTGAAGCACACCTGGGTACCCAAATACTCTTCCTCGGTTGTGGTTGGTAAAATCCATGTTTTTCTTCTTCATCTTCTCTAATTTTACTCTCTCAATAATTCTACTTCTTTAAAAAAAAAAAACCCATCTGATTTTTTAATCTCACTAATTATCTTTAACTTAATCATTACACTAACTATTATTAACACTAACTAATCATTACCCAAAATTAACCTGGCGAGATTGGGGTATACCCAATTTTAAAGGGACACTTTTGTGGGTTTTAGGGGGAGTCCTAATGGGTAAGTTACAAAACTACCCTTACCCATTAATAATCTTAATTACCCTAAATCAGTTTTTATTCTCTTCATTTCATCTTCTTCTCTTCTTCATCTTCCCTAAATCAGTTTTTATCAACCAAAGCCATATAAAAATCTTCAACTTTGATTTTCCAAAAAAATTGTTGACTCTACCAGCGAAATGAAGACTATAAATGATGTTTAAACTCAAACCCATCATTGTGTTGTGTGATTAATTGTTATGTTAGGTTGGAAATCGAAAATTATGATTTTGTGTTTTTTTTGGCAAGGTCGTAACATGCATATCTTCCGAGCTTTTCATAACGACCATGGCGTATTGTAAATTTTTCAACGTGACGGGGTATTTTTTGAATACCTTCCGGCCAAATACGATAGGAAGGGTATTTTTGGAATACCTTACTTACGACCAATAAATTTTTTATGTCATCTCACGTATGTCAAAAAAACAAAAGTCGGCAAAGGTCGGACGATGAAGATCATGCGGCCACTTTTTGGCGGCATGAGGGTCGACGATGAAGATCTTCAGGCCACTTTGGGTAGGCATGATCTTCATTAGTCGACCTTGCTGTGCTTTTCATACTTTATAACCGAAAGTGTTGATTTATTCTTTGATTTTGAGTATGATTTCATATAACAGATTTGCAATCCCCTTTTTAAAAGTATTTCGGTTGTGTGCTTCATTTTCGTTGCAAGAGAAATTAAAAAAAAAAAAAAAAAAAAAAAATCATCAAAAATCATCCCACAAAAGTTCAATCAAAAACAAAATTTCATAACTTAAAATTCATAAGTTTTAATCTATTCAATCAATTTAAACTTAATTAATTAATCTAATCAAAATTTTAGTGTTAATTAAACGAGTGGCGATTTTGCCATTTTGAAAATACAAGGTTAAGGGGTGGCTTGGTTTTACTTCAAAATGACCCTATTTTGTCTTATTGGGTATACCCCAATCTCGCCAGGAAAATTAATCAGGAGGGTAATTTAAGTATTAATATAAATATCTAGATAAGGGTGACCTAGATTTACTTCTAATGTCTTACCCAAAATAAAACAATGGTCCCCCAAAAAAAGGATGGTCCCCAAAAAATGGTTCAAAAGAATGGCCATGAAAGGGATTCCCTTCCTGCCGGTCGGTCGGACCAATAATTTAATAATTGACATGAACTACATATATGATATGTACATTACACTCCGCAAATAACATGTACGTAGTGGTATTGGAATCAAATTGGTGTTGCAAAATCTTAAAAATAAAAAAATAATAATAAAGAATAATAATTTAGTAATGATGTGGCAAAGTATTATAAGAATAGTATAATTCAGTAATTCGTAAATATGTGTCTAATCTGTTTTAAGCAGGAAATTCGTGAATCTAAGTCAAAATTCCATTTATACGGCAGATACGTCAGGATTCGGTCGTTACAGACGAATTCACAAATTATACGTAAGTGTATAATTCGCCAACTTACTAACTAATTATGCGGTTTGAGAATCCATTCTCCTAGAAGGCTATTATTGGGGCGTCACACTCCATTAGAGGGGCTTCACATGGATATTTGGTGACCAAAAATCCGGTTAAGGGATATTTTGATTCCATAGCAATTTGTCAAAATTACCCTTCAATTAAAACTACTAAAAATAGATGAGGAAGAAGCAAACTGATCTGGCAGTGATGGTAATCAACAACTCAATCAACCTCAACTTCATCCTCAACTCATTCCACTAGATTCAATCAATTGAAGAATCAAGTTTTCAAACTCCTCAACAACAATCCATGGTGTATGTAAGGTAATAATCAAACAAACCCATCTTTTTGTACCGTTTTTGTGCTTTAATCGAATGAAATCGAAGTAAAATTAGGATTTTATTTACTTTGCTAGTGTTACGCTGGAGTGCGGTACTAGATTTTTCAATCGTAATTTAGTTTTTGAAGAACTTACGCCTAGTTTTAGTTCAATTCAAGCGTAAACTTTGATTTGCATATCGTTTACGTCTAGGTTTAGTTGATTTCGGTGTAATTCCAATTTACGCCTAGGTTTAGTTGATTTCAGGCGTAATTCCAATTTTACGCCTAGGTTCAGTTGATTTCCAGGCGTAATTCAAATTTTACGCCTAGGTTTAGTTAGTGGTTTTCCAGGCATAATTCCAATTTTACGCCTAGGTTTAGTTAGTTGTTTTCCAGGCGTAATTCCAATTTTACGCCTAGGTTCAGTTGATTTCTAGGCGTAATTCCAATTTTACGCCTAGGTTTAGTTGATTTTCCAGGCGTAATTTAGGACGTAGCTAGGTTTAATTAATTAAATTAAAGTCAAACAAGGGTTGTTTAATCATTACACAATTATTTGAGATAAGGGATTTTTGAAATTACTGGGTGACCTGTTTTTGTCCTATTAGGTGACGCCCCTCTAATGGAGTGTGACGCCCCAATAATAGTCTTCTTTCTCCTAACAAATTTAAGGGTATTTACAAAAACAGTCCTACTTTGTAATTCCGGTTCACAAATGAGTCACAGTGTTACAAACTATTTGCAGACTAGTCACTATACAGCTAACAGGAGCGTTATGTGGCTCGTCACAGTTATATAAGGTGTTGGAATTACCTAGTTGCCCCTGGACAAAGTCAATTACGATTATGCCATCAGGTTTGCAAATCTCTAAGAATTTTGTGCCGTTCGATCAAACTGGGTGAAAACCTAACATATAACTTTCCATTTCTATTTCCAACCTCATTCACCCGCCGCTTGTGTTCTAATTTTCTTCCCTGCAACTTCTTCTCTGCAACAATGGAGAAAATGGTGAGGTGAACTTGAGCGTACTTATATAGTCGAACCGAGATTTCTTCTCCATCGCGGGTTTAGGGTTGTCTTCTTCATCACGAGTTAAAATAAATCTTCTCATCACCAGTTAATCAAGATGTTCAAGATGATGATCTTTATTAGTTTTCATATTCAAGATGTTCACAGCCATTACGAGTAATAATTCTTCTCCCTCTTGCACTTTTATAAGTCGATTCAAAAACCTTAGTTTTTAATTTTGGAACTCGTCATAAACCCTAAATTTGTGAAAGAAAATCTTGGGGATTTTTTCTTTTTCTGTAAATTGTTGATTTTTGATATGATTATATGTTATCCCAATTTCGATTCAGAAACTTTAGTTTTGGGATTTTTTTTCTTATAAACCCTGAATTTCTGAAATTGGGGATTTTTTTCCGAAACCTAGTTTGGATTGGTAATGATAAAGTGTTGTTCAATTGTGTGTTCATATTAGTGGGTTTCTGTTACGAATTGTATGCTATGGTAGTAGAATATGTGAAATGTTTGAATGAAGAAATTAATTTGTTTGTTCTAACATTCAACTCTAATTTTTGCAGGAAATATGTGTTTTGGATAATTATCGGTGAAGAAGAATAGGGATTAGAAGATTCGTGGTTAAGAATGGCTTTGATGGTTTTGATGTATTTGTTAGTACCCTATAACCTTTAATGGGTTTTTGGCCGGTGGTGGTCCGGTGTCTTTGGTCTTTGCTTGGTGTGGTGGTGGTCTTATTGCTATTGCTTGTTCTTTGTTGCCTTCGGGTGGTGAAATAGATCGGGATCTTTACATGGCACCGGAACTTCAGCCCGCATTCAGGGTCGTTCCATCACCTTCCGAAGAAGGGTTCACCACTTCTTCTCTTGGTTATAGCCACCGCCACCGCCACCACCACCACCACTACTATCATCACCTCAAGAACTCTAGAGGGGGGGTACTTAAGACAAAATTCAGACTGTTTTTCCCAAAACTGTTAAGTCGGATGGAAAGATACCACTTTGTAAATATTAATTAAAGCTGTGATCATTTTGTAAAAACAATTAAGGGAGTGTGACCATTATATAAAACACCCCAAATTTAACGTGGAGGACAGCTAACCTTGAGGACAGCCATCTCTCCCAGACAAATTACATGTGGAATTGTGGAGAACAGCTAACCCCACGTCTTTTTCATTGTGAATAAGAGGATAAGCGATCCCAGACAAATTACATGTGGAATTGTGAAAAAGACGTAAGTTCAAAATGATGCGAGTATAATTTAATTTGCCGAGCTCTATCATTTTGATAAACAATTCCCACTAATGGTTCACAAAAAGCGATGAAAAAACTAGGAATTATTAAAGAAGTAATTTAATCAGTTAGTGTTATACATTCGCATCCATTAAGTCTGGCTGGATTAGTATTAAACTAATCCCTCCGGCCACCGATGGTGAAATGCTTCCTTATTTTTTGTTCCATGGTAAAAAAGTATAAGAATAAAATTAATAATCATATTTATACTTTTTTTTTTTTTTTTTTTTTTTTTTTTTTTGATAAACAGAAATAATGAGAAACTCATACAGAGCTTTTAGTTGGTAGCCTGGCCACAAGCTGGGCTCCAACTCCTCTTTGAATCATATTTATACTGGTTACGTAGGTTTTTAAAAAAATATCTTTTAGCGTATAACATTTATAAATATTTGTCTATTAATATATGAGATAAATTTAACATCTATTAACATTTATAAATTTTAACATAAAAAAGAAAATATTCCTTAAAATTTGTGCAAACTTGATTTTTTTTTTTTTTTCTTTTTATAAACACTTAGCTTTTTCATTAATAAAAATTCGCGGTTATAATGAACATACCGTAAAAGTACAATACCAAGAAATCCGACAAGAGAAAGAAAGGAATTACCGGAATAAGAAAAATACAAGTATGAATATGCTCCTAAAGTAGAAGTGATTTGTTCAAAACTCTAGTAACTAGTAATGAAGCTTCCGTCGTGAAAGAAATTACTGATAAAGATGAAGATTTCATCGTTGGAGAGCATCAATATCAATCTTAGAACCCAAACAATAACCAAGAAACGTCATTAAAGCGAAGATAAACCTCAAAAGAGTAGATAAAACCACAATAATAGCGTAAATAAGTAAAAAAAAAAAACATAATAAAATTTAAGTAAACACTACTATCTAACCAAGAAAACAAAAAATAGTGAATAAATCTCTTCAGACCCGGTCCAAAATAGACCAAAATAAATCTGAGCAGAGAAGAGTTGTTTTTGATGGTTTTGTTCAAGAAGAGAGGGGTTGTTTATCCTTTCAAACTTGACAATTCAACTTTATGAAACAACTTTTAATTAGCTTGTAATTGGTTTCGATAGGTCTTTAGTTGTATAGGAAAAAAAGATGACCTGTTTACGAGGCAAAGATTCCAAACAAGGGATTAATCAATCGGAAATGATTAATCTCCCAGAGTTGAGTCCCGCGGGCCATCCTGATGAGTGAGAGAGAGGGGGTGGGACTCACAGTTAACCCACCCCTGCTAAACCGTCGGGTCATAAGGGATATGCTGACCGACAAGTTATAAGTGTTTATCAAATAGTGATATGCTGACCGACAAGTTCTCCAGAATTTTGTCCCGCGTCTAATAAAAATGGGACCCACATACATTTTGCGGGTGAAAAACTCGGTACCTCTAGCATTCCCCTGTGATTTGTCCTCTAGATTACGAAAAGTTGAGCGTACTCGCAAATTTGATGAGCATGTAATAATTACAAAAAGTCTTATAAACAGATCGTTACAGGTATTCTCTATATATAGTGTACCAAGCTACTGAAGAGATCTCGTATTAGCCCATAACCATTCTTCCTCAATATATTCCCATCATTTATTTCTTATCCCAATAGATTCACAAACGGGAGATGAGTACTTCTTCTCATGGTACCTTGTTTGAAGCTCCCGTTGCCAACAGGTAGCAAGCTTAACTAAAATGGCTAACTAGGAGAAATATATTTACGCTGTGCTAATTTACCCGATTAAAGTCTTTTGAAATCCTACACCGAAGTTGCAGATGTTTTCATTTGGACTTATAATGATTTAAAGTTTATGAAATATATGATTAATTCCGGCAACAATTAATGAAAGTCATTGACTGACTTGGTTCGTTTTTGCAGGTTACATGGCAAAGTAGCCATCATTACTGGCGGAGCTAGTGGGATTGGTGAAAGCACAGCAAGATTGTTCGTCCGCTATGGAGCCAACGTTATTGCAGACATTCAAGACGATCTTGGGCAATCCGTGTGTGAAGATGTAGATCCCACAGGTCGGACCATCTCTTACATCCATTGTGATGTAACAGAAGAAGCTGACATCGAAAATCTCGTTGATAGCACCATCAAGAAGTATGGTAAGCTTGATATAATGTACAACAACGCAGGAATAATTAATGGATTTGGCAAGTCAATATTAGATACTAGTTTTGAAGAATTCAAGAAAGTTATAGATGTGAATGTACTAGGTTCTTTCTTGGGTGCTAAGCATGCGGCTAGAGTCATGATTCCAGCCAAGAAGGGCTGCATATTGTTCACTGCAAGTGTGGCATCTATAATAGCTGGTGACACTGCAAATGCTTACACCACATCAAAACATGCCATTGTAGGCTTAACTAAGAACTTGTGCGTGGAACTAGGCCAACATGGGATCAGGGTGAATTGCATTTCTCCATTTGCGATTGCATCTCGTTTGCTGGCTGATGCCATAAATATGGATACAAGTACGTTAGAGGCAGCAGTTTATGAATCGGCTGTGTTGAAAGGAACATTAATAAAAGCAGAGGACATCGCCGAGGCAGCTGTGTACTTGAGTAGCGATGAGTCGAAATATGTTAATGGGCTTAATCTTGTTGTCGATGGAGGATATACGACAACTAATCCTACATTCAGCATGTCTCTTAAAGCAAGTTTTAAGTAGAATTAGTCAAGAAAATTTAATTTAATAGCCACCTTGAATTTCTGCTTTGATAATAGGCCTTCGATCTGTTTGTTAACTATGTCGATTGTCGAATGCGTGTATAGAAGATATTAGGTACTTTAGTCTTTCCAGAAGTACTTGTTATAGTTGTTGTAAATCTCGACAAAAAAACATACTCCCTCCGTCCATAATTAGATGAGCTACTTGGTTTTTAGTTTTGTCCACAAATAGATGAGCTAATTCACTAACCAAGGGGATATTTCTAAAACTACCCTTTTAATTGATTATTTTTTCTATAAGAAATATGTATAATTTGATAGTCATGTTTATATTCGTTGCGTAAGTGTTTTAAAATGTTTTTCAACGGTATAAAGTTTATAAAAAACCGTGGTATAGTTTAAGAGATAAATCGTTTCTAAATTTTACTAATTATTGCCCATAAGGGTATAATTGTAAAAAATACTTAAATATACTCAATTTTCTTCCTTGCCTTAAAATTTGTGCAAACTACAAGTAGCTCATCTAATTAGGGACGGAGGGAGTATAAGACAAACTGGAAAATGCTTTCTCTTATGTGTTCTGGTACCCTCCCATAAACTTGCACCTCCGTTAGCAGCGGGGAAAAATGGGTCAACTGTATTAATGAAAAGCAAACATGAAAAGAAAGATGGCTTTTATTTTTTCTTTTTATTTTTCTTCAAAAAAACACAGAATTGGTCAATTAACCCAATAACCACAATTCCTGAGTGAAAAAGACATAAAATTTGATATTGTTTAAATGGAAGAGGATATAAAAATAACCAGGATGTAAACAGTTTCATCCTACCCATTTTCAAATACTTTTTCGTATTTTTAATTTTGGATAATTGACTTTGGTACTCAGGTTTTGTCCAACACTAGGCTTTGGTCTCACATTTGTCCAATGTTAGGGCTTGGTACCTGGACCAGACGTTGACTCATGTTGACGGGTATAAGTTCTAACTTTTGTTTAGTTTTTATTAAAAAATTAAAATAAAAAATAATTAATAAGGAGTTTACTATAATACCCTTAAATTTTTTTAATATTTACAAAATTCTCAACTTCTTCTTAGTTTCTCAATGCACAGAATTCATGGTGCAACACCAATCTTCCGGATTGGTTTTTGAAATGATTCGAAGAAGAAAAAAAAATCCATGGCAACCCATCTCTTCCATCATTCCACAGCAACAACACTTTGTCCAAGTAAGCTGCTAAAGACCTACAAACCCCACCTATTCCATCTCTTATTCCAATTGTTGGTTATGTTGATATTCCCCACTCATACACATCACAAGAACCCTTGATTGCATCCATCTCAGACCACCAATGACATCTCTCCATCTGTAATACTCAAATTCAAGCTTAACCCAAAAGTTAAGATTAGAACAAGGAACCAACAAGACATCAACTAGATTATTTTTATTATTCCCTCCGTCTCTAAAAGATAGGCTTGTTTCCTTATTTGGGTATGTCAAAAAATAAGCTTGTTCCGTATGTGGAAAGTCAAATGTTATGATTTTCTTGGTATACACATGTAAGGGACCATTCTCTCTCTCCCTTTCTTTTAATATTAAAGGGGAATTACTTCTCTCCCATCTCTCTTATAACAAATGAGTGGGGCCGAGGATAGATTACGAAAAAACACGTTAAAAAAGTAAATTTCTGATGATTGATTTTCTTAATTTTTATGAAACCAAACAAGCCTATCTTTTAGAGACGCAGGGAGTATAAAAAAAATGAATCATCATAAAACATACAAATAATTTTACCGAAGGAAGACTATGAGCTCTAAACTCAAACGGAGTTGAACCAAAAGGGCTTGAGTTTGTTTGGCCAGAGCTCGTTCTAAAACTAGAAGGTTGAGCACAAAATGGATTGGTTGTGGAACCAGCAGTTGTAACACCAGAAGCATGGTTGCTTGGGGAACCAAATGCTGGAGTGAAAAATCCCTCACCCGATCCAAATGTTGAAGTTGGTTGAGACCCAATGGCTGATGTAGTTGCATCACCGAAGGCAGCAGCTGATTGAAACCCAGAGGCTGATGTACTTGTAGCACTGAATGGTTCAGTATTAGGAGAACCGAAAGCCAGGGTGTTTATCGCTCTGGAACCAGGGTTGCTACTAGTACAGAATGAAGGTCGACCTCCACATGCCATCTTGTCTTACCGGATTGGTAAGATTGTATAATTGAAGATGGATCTAACTTGGTGCGCCAAAAGGAACAGATGAACCAAATAAATTGCTTCCAAATGCTGGAGTGAACGTGCTACCACCATATGCACATGAACTCTCAAATTCCTTCTTAAACTTCTCTGATTTCATTCATAAATCATCCATCAAACGATTCAAACCCTTATCAGTTTCCTTCTTGTTGCTTTGAAAAGTCCTTCAAACTTTTGTAAATTTACAAGACAATAACAAAATCTCCTCTTGCAATTCCATGGAATACAACCCAAATTCATTTTTCATACCCATCTTCAATTAACCCTTCATCATCACAAGTTTCAAATCTCAGTTAAAAAACCGATCGATCTCTTCTATTCAGTGCTTCACTCAACGACTGCAGATCCCTCTTCGTCAATATCTAATCCACCTTCAGAAACTCAATCAGCCATTAAATCAACCACCATCTTCGATTCAACCACAATTCTTCAAATCCCATCTAAATCTTACCCCCGAAATTAACACAGACACGTCCACTATTGGTTCGAGTCTTCATCCTTGACCTCCTCCATCAAGACCCATCTCTAATTTATGCAAACCCTAATTTATAATTTTCTATCTGTTCACTGATTCAAACCAGTGGCCCAGTGCTTATTTCTTCTCGAATTAACACATCCAACTTCATGACAGTGACACCAACAGAGCTCTTGTAATAGATTTTTGATTACTATGTTCGGATTTTTGATTTAACCGAACTTTGACCACTATGTTCGGTTGGTTCGGAAAGAAGGCTAAAATTATTTTCTAACCGAACTTTACCAATATTACAAAAAAAAAAATAAAAAAAAAATAAATTCCAATGTAACTGAACTGTGCTATTTTGCCCACTATATTGAGTTTATTTAACTTAGAACTTGTCCCACTATGTTGGTTTGTTTAAAACCTTGACAAACCTTGGTATGAAGTTTGCGAAACAACAGAACTTTGTACACTAATGTGCAATCTTATTTTACATAAGTTTGGTTAGCTATTGGTTGCAAACTACAGAACTTATAGACCCTAAAGTTCGGTTACGTTTCCCAAACCAAGAACATAACACTTTGTAATCCTATTTACAAAGTTCGGTAACATGTCCGTTACTTAGAACTTCAAAAAACCTCCATTATTGGAGAGTTCGGTAACTGCGTGTTTAGAAAAAAGTAACAGAACTACACTTTCGGATGAGTTCGGTTACATGTTCTTCACACAAGGTTAGAACAAGCCCAAATCTACTTAACAAATTCACATTTTTTTGAAAATTTGGACCAATTCAACCAATATTATCTAAGTTTAGAGCTTACCTGGGTACCCAAATAGTCTTGCTCCGGTTGTGGTTGGTAAAATCCATCGTTTTCATCTTGAGATTGGCTTTAGGGAAGAATACATTCACCATCTAAGAAATAATTCATCACTTGAATAGTCTAGCTTAGTTAACTCAATTTATTTTTTTATTTTCCATGTTTTTCTTCTTCATCTTCTCTAACTTTTCTCTCTTAATAATTCTACTTCTTTTTTAAAAATCTGTTTTTTTTTAATCTCAAATCTTTATTCAAAATCATTTCACTAATCACACTAACTAATATTAACGCTAACTAATCATTAACCAAAAATAATCATAGGGTAATTTATATGATTGAACGCTTGAACCATAATTATTATTTTTTCATTTATCTCTCAGTAAGCAAACCCTATTATAAGTCAAAGAAAACCAATTGGCATTAGCCCAGTTGGCGAGGGGTTGGGCTCCCAACCTGTATAACAAGAAGAAAAAAATAATCCAAATCACCTCCACAAAGCTAGAAACACAGTTTTGGGGTCAATCCGTTCATTGCGTTGAAGAGATCAATTTTTGTGACATTACCAGAGAAACAACCCGACTTTGTTGCACTACATATATTGATCATATAATTGGGGCAGATGGAGTCTCCCACACGTCGAACACATTCTTCTCACTATGAAGAGAAAAAACTGATCACCACCTATTGAGAAGTCCCGAATTGAACCACCTTGACTTCTTTCAAGATTAGATGTTAAAATCCATTGATCAAGGCCATCATAATATACAGATATCTTATCACCCACGGAACAAAAAATCTGTCCTCCATGCATTGTTAGCTTGGCATAATAACTTTGCTCTGTGTCTTCCCCGTCATTCAAATTCCACCGGACGCTTTTTTTGGTACCTCTCAAATCTAAAAATCCCAAAGTTCTACTCTGATCAACCACACAAATACTATTACTTTCTTCCATCGGAATTGCATCATGAATATGAGTATGAGCATGGCAAGTTTTAGTATCATCAGGCCAGGACCAAACCGCACTTTTATCTCTAAAATCTAAAAGATTGATACGACGTTTATAATTGATGTCACTGTGGACAAGTAAACAATTACGTCCTAAACCATTGAATCATTTCATCACTGCCGAGACCGAAATCAAAAAAATCGGTTTGTTTTCCGGTTACTTGATCCCACACCCCGATTCCTTCATTACTTGTTTCTCTACAACTAGCAAGTACCTTGTTACTATCAGAGTTAAAACATAAAACCCCCGCAGCAAAGCCTTTGACCTCATCTTTCCCGTCGCTCAACTGAAATCTGTGCCTCAGTTCCCCTGTCAAAGCACTGAAAACGCCCATTCCTCCGACTCCCGGCCTGGTCAAGTTTTGGCTAACAGTCATCACTATATTATCCGAATTCATCCACCCAATATCATTAACACTTTGATATTCAAGATTTAGCGGTGGATGTTCTTCGAGCATCCAGTCATATACACGAACAACGCCACCATGAGCAACAGCACAACCTCCGTCAGGACTTGCTCTGATCGCACTGCAGTTACCAGGAGCCTGACCGCTAACGGTGCTCGCTAATCTTAACCTGTTGCTATCAAAATCACCCCACTTTGCAGTTCTCACATGATCAAGAAGGCCATAGTAATGAGCCTCCATATAGAGTAACTTTTCAGGTACGCTACAAGGGACGTGAAGCTTACCCGTCCCTAAAAGATTAAGAAGCACAGAAAAACAATCCGGGTCTCGGTCAATGAAGTATTCTTTTTCTTCAGGTTTAACTAATTCATCTCCTCTTGGTTGAAGCTTCCATTCATCGTCGAACATAGTTCCAAACATTGAATCTCGGCGTGCAGTTGCTAGAGTTGTTGCAGTCGTTTCAAAGATTCTACCTCTAACATTAAATCTCACCTTCTCGGCCGTCATGTTTAATTCCAGTTGAATCTTACTTACCTTGATGCGGCTTAATTATACTCCCTCCGTCCCACCATTAGATGATACTTGGTCTAAGATCTTGTCCCATCATTAATTGACCTATTTCACTAATCAAGGAGATATCTCTAAAACTACCCTTTTGATTGATTATCGGTAGCATAAGAAATATGTATAATTTGATATTCATGTTTATACTCGTTCGTTAGGTGTTTTAAAATGATTTTCAACGCTATAAAATTTACGAAAACCTATGGTATAATTTGAGAGATAAATGATTTCTAAATTTTACAAATTATTATCCATAAGTAGTATAGTTGTAAAAAATATTTAAAAACACTCATTTCATTCATCGCCTTAAGAATTCATGCAAACTTCAATCCAGCCATCTAATAGTGGGACGGAGGGAGTATCAATGTGCACATATATATACATATACACCATCTCTGATAAAAGGAAAAAAAAAATATCTCAAATAGAGTTTTTGTCGATCATGGAAAAGCTAGATGATTAGGAATACTAATTACTGTTATTGCATGCAGACACGACTTCCGAAACTGAATCTCATCAGGTATAGAGATCGAGATAAAACGTAAAAAAAATAGTCGGGAAATAACGTATCTAACAACTTCTAACGCATAGGAATCCATATACGTATCTAACCCAGCTTTCATCATCATCAAATAACGTACCTGAATGAAAATGTTATGGACCTTTTAACCCCCTATAATAAGTCAAAGCCAACATGCGCGGTCGTTGTGAAAGTCAACGCCACCATGACGCCAACATGATGACACTTGTAAGTGGCGCGCCAAAAATATAGAAAGAGAAGTGGAGTTGATTAACAGTGGGAAGTGTTTACTATGAGCTACTGAATCCATGTCGATCCCCGGAACTGGGAATCTAAATGAACCTTATTACTTGGTATCTTCAGTAGAATGATCAGCATGGGTTGCGATTGAACACTGATATCTGGAGTTTCACTGCTATTCGGATTCCTCTAAATCAATTGTTAAAACATTTCCTTTTTGTTTAGGTTTTCTCTGCCAAGGGGAAGGTTTTGTATGTAATATATAACTGAAGAGTGCGCATAGCCATCATTACGGGAGTTAACAGATAACATTTCCAGTTTAAATAACTTATAACAAGTGGAACGCACAGAGAGCTGAAAAAATAATTGTTGTATGGGCCGTTCCACACCAAATTAATGCTCGTCACGCACAGCAAACAAGAGAAATGAAGGGACCTGGTGTTGGAGAAAATGAGTTTTAATTAAAAGGTTTTATGGTCTTGGTGTGGTTTGATCTAATGACCTAAGGGTCTAAGGATACTCACTCATTTTTGGGTGAATGAAGTGGGAACCTTTAGTCCCACATTGTGGAAAACTAAAGAGGAGCTCCACTATATAATCATACACTTATGTATGAATTGTAAAACGTGGGTGCAGCGGGTGGGTTCTAAGTCTACGAGTGGATATGTATTCACTCTAGCAGGTGCGTCTATATCTTGGAAGAGTTCCAAACAGACATGTATAGCTCGTTCCACTATGGAATCGGAGTTTATTGCGTTAGATAAAGCGGGGAGAGGAGGCCGAATGGCTAAGAAACTTTTTAGAAAGATATTCCTCTCTCGGCATAGGCACCGTGCCCGCCTATATCTATACAATGTGACTGAGCAAATACTGCGATAGGTAGAGTTAAGAGTAGCTTCTACAATGGAAAGTCTATACATATTCGTAGAAGACATGATACTTTGAAAACACTAATCTCAACGGGCGTTATTTCCATAGATTGGACGCGGTCCAAGGAGAATATCGCGGACCCTTTGACGAAAGGTTTGTCCAAGGAGATAGTTAGTAAAGCATCGAGGAGGATGGGGCTTAGGCTCAATAATTAAACTTGCCATGAAGGATACTCAACCTTGCCGACTGGAGATTCCAAGATCAAGGTTTGAATGAGACAACTAATTCATGGTGGGTAAAGGTAAACACTATCGAGAGATTTTCATTCTCCGTCCCTTCCCTATGGTGTTGAGGTGATAGTGTGACTGCATGTGGAGGATGACTTTTAAATAAGTCTTAATGAGTTCCATAGTTTCAATTTAAGATTGAAGTGGGGTGTAGCAGTAAACACTCTTGATGGAACTCACCTATGTGAATGTGGAAGTGGGGACGCTTCCTATGAGAATCGAGCCAATTCTCCTAGAAAGCATTACGAGAAATAGGATATGTCCAGGGCCAAATTGGACAAAACGGCACGAACTTAGCAACACCAGGAGAATATCATGTGGTTGTTATCGCAATTACACCAACGCTATCGGTTCAAGACTAGGTTCACTTGTTTATCTAGTAGTTCCGGTAACTTCTCACTAAGTAAGGGTTCAAGACCTCATGGACACCTTTGCCTAAATGGTATTTTCCTTACTCTGATTTTTTTCGTTTTCCGAGCTTTCATTCATGTGGGGTATTGTTGGAGAAAATGAGTTTTAATTAAAAGGTTTTATGGTCTTGGTGTGGTTTGATCTAATGACCCAAGGGTCTAAGGATACTCACTCATTTTTGGGTGAATGAAGTGGAACCTTTAGTCCCACATTGTGGAAAACTAAAGAGGAGCTCTACTATATAATCATACACTTATGTATGAATTGTAAAACGTGGGTGGAGCGGGTGGGCAAAAATATATATTTTTGCCCATGCGATATGCGCGTATGCCATGCACCAAGTCCCTTTTATACACGGATTTATTTTTGGGCGAATTTTTTCTTTAGGAAATTAATTCCAAAATTATTTCTTAAGAGTTTTATTTTTGGGTAAATTCCTTTTACGTGTTTTACTTGTTTTTGAAGAAAATCAAAACCTAACTTGATTTGCAAGTATTTCATCCTATAAATACAACTCGAAAAATACTCCGAAAAATTCTTCTTTTATTCTAGGGTTTCTCTATACGTTTTTACCTCCATACCCGTTGCTGAGTTCGAAGAGAGGGTAACTTGCGTTGTGCTAACTCAAGTTATATCGGGCAGTCTTATCCTGGACACATCTTCACTGTGAGGGGTTTAGCATTACTCAACTCGAGTATACCCGCGAACTAATGTGTTAAGGACAACTTTTTGAACATGTGATTCTGCCCTCGTCAAGTTATTTCGGTAGAGTTGTTTCGCATTAGTTCTTTACATATTATTTTGACACATCTAACGTGTTGTTCATTATTGCAAGATTCCAACAGATTACATATACAGATTTACATACAAAATCATGCTAACCATGTATGCAACATAAAATTGCTTGAAGCTGTTGAATTTTGTCTAAAGTAGTAGCGTTTTCTGGACTAGCATTCTCACTTGAAGCTGCTGCCATACATATTGTACTCCTTAGATGGTGTCAGGGAAGATGCCCAAACAAGCTTTACCAAATCTAATTAAATTTCCTACAGACATTTCATATCTAGAAGGCATATATCAAATCAAGAAACTCGAATGTTTCCTGAAATGAAACATTATTTGGACACTCCACAAACTCGAATATGACAGCATCGGCATACTTTACGGCATCAATCATGCCATTGACATTATTTGGACACTCCACAAACTCTATCCATATTTTTCCGCCTAGGACAACACATATTCAACTAAAAAGATACCATGAGACCCTTGTCCGAGAGACCATGATAAACACCATTTTCGAAAATCCCAATCTTTATAAGACTACTAATGAAGCTGTTGGAAATATGGGCACCCATGTGTGTGTGCATGCCCAAAATCCATCTTGGGTGGTTATATAAAGTCATGTGCTTGACTTTGTCAAAAGAAAAATCCTTCTCCAACTAACCAAGCCAAGGTGAAACATGTGTCTTGTTTCTTGCCACCATGTGTTTGCATGATGCTAACAAGTGTTTAATCACTTACTCCATATGTTTGTCTCCATGCTAACAAGTGTTAGAACTTGCTCCAAGTGTTTAGTTCTTCCTTGACACTTGCCAAGAGAGGATACTTGAAGTTTGAGTATAAATAGGCTTCTAGTTTCATTTGTTGAAACATAATAATAAGAAGTAGAAAATACTAGCTACGACTCAATAGTAGTGAGTTTAGCAAGAGATAAACCAAGTATGGAGATTAAGCTAGAGAGTTATATGTGAGCATTCAAGTTAGCTAGTATTCAAACATTAGTTGTAGAATCGCCAAATTCCCTTAGTTTCTTTTGGAGAAGAAGTTGAAGTTTTATACGGTATTTAGTTTGTGGAAATATAGTTTATGCTCGTTTTTGTGGCACCTACTCACCGCCGAGTTTGAAGGTTCAAGAACGTGAAACGCAGGTGATCCACCGGTAAAAATTCATCCGCATTTGGAGCGATTACAAGGTATGAATTAATAACCCGCTTCCGCATTTGATTTGTTCAACTTACATATATATTAGTTATGTATGACTTACATTGGCATCAGAGCCTTTTTTGCGTTTTCGTTATTTTTTTGAACAAACCATGGACTAAAAGGCCACTTCCTGAAAGGACTATAACCTAAAATTAATTATGTGGAGACATCACCTTTGTGGTTTAATGTGTTCCAATTTCTGGCCTGACACCGACCATCCAATGGACCAAGTACTAAACGGCCTCTTCTCGAAAGGACTACGACCTAAAATCAATTTTGTGGAACAATACCTTTGTAGTTGATTTAAATAATTTCATATAAATATAACATGCATGATATTAATATTTTTTTAATATAATTAATTTGTTGAATCACGTTGTTTAATTTAATATCATTAGTTTAATCATAAGTGTCTTGCTCAACAAAATACTTAGTGTAAGTGTTTAGAAAAATATATATTGCTTTGTGTATTTTGAATTTTAGAAAAATCTAAAAGTGGATTTTTACATTCTTACGAAACGGGGCATATTTTTATTTTATTTTTCATTAGTTGAAAAATAATTTACTTGCTTTATTTTCATTAGTTGAAAATAATTTCAATAATATATGTTTCCGAAACAATGCATATTTTTGCTTTATTTTTGAAAATTAGTAGCAAGAAACTCCTGATTTCGTGTCTGTTTTCCACATGATGTACTTTATTTAAAGGTAGCTTATTTATCTCTGTTGATAGATAACTAATCATCATATGTTGGTTGACTTTAAGGGTTTTTATTGGCTTGAGTTATGTGCTTTACCAATATTTATTAGTCCAAATTAATTGATAGAGGTTATATTAAAATGCATATTTGGGTGATGATTATGAGCCTGGCGAAATTTTCGATCTCGGATTTGTGTGTAGATATGATTTTATCAATTAGATTTCGAGACAATATAGTGAGTGTACACATAATAATAATGTCCAACTTTGTGCAACAAACGTGTAGAATTGGCTAGCAACAATGTGATTGCTGATCTCAATAAGGGTGACAAACTTGATGGGAAGAACTATGATGTGTGGCATATAAAAATCCGATACTTGTTGGATGAAGGAGGAAAAATGGAACTCCTAACAAATGAAATGGTCCGACCCACAGAGGGTCATCTTTGCCCAACACCGTCGTGATCTTGAAGCCTACGAAACTTGGGTTAAGAAAGATCGTGAGTGCACGCCGCCACTATGTTGAGTAGCATGCACAATGATCTTATTGGAGAATATGAGGATTTTCCCTCTTGCCAAGCAAATATGGGACCGGCTAAAATTTGACTTTGGTGGTACGTCCACCACTAGATTTCGCAGCTTAGTCTTTGAAATTTGAGGTCTACCGAAAGGATCCCAAGCATTCAATACGTGAACATCTAAGAAGGATGTCGTCAATGATTCGTGAGTTGAAACTTCGGGAATGTTCTAAGTGATGAACAACAAGTTTTAGTTGTGATAAGATCATTGCACGATTCTTGGGTGCATATGAAGCAAATTCTTACTCATAATGAAAGCATCAAGAATTTATCTGACATCTCTCGACACGTTGAGCTTGAAGCTGAACGCCAAGAGGCGACACGTGTGGCTACCTTGTATGCTCAAGGTGAGCACAAACCACAAGGGAAGCGCAAGAAAAATAGCCAAAGGGATGCGGAAAAGGCGGAAAAACCAGCTAAATGCCGTCGTGGCAAGCGTCTTCAGTAAAAGAGACAAATTTAAGATGAAATGCTATAACTGTGGAAACAAAGGACACTTTGTCCGTGAGTGCACTGAGCCAAAAAAGGTACTTTGTTCATTTAACTCTGTTTACACATCTGTGTGTTCACATGTAATGGTTGCTCACTCTCTCCCTGAATGGATTGTAGATACGGGAGCAACAAAACATGTAGCTCGAGATCGAGCGGGGTTCGTAGATTATCGACGTATTTCACGTGGTACATATAGAGTTTATATGGGCAATGACACATGTGAGGATGCTATGGGAATTGGCACATATCAGCTCTCTATGCGCTCTGGACGCATTTTAACACTTCACGATGTGTTATACGTACTAGGAATTCATCTTAATCTACTTTCAGTTATTTCTCTTCTTAGTTTAGGGTACTCTTTTAAAATAGAATACAGTAGGTTGGACATATTATTTTATGGTACTTTGTTTGGACATGGTTATTTATGTAATAATTTCTTTAAATTAGACTTGTTTAATTCTATTTCTTCTGAGACTTTAGTGTCTGATGCTAGTAGTAGTAGTGTTATTGACTGTGTGACTTGGAATGCTTGACTAGGACATATCATGCAAGATAGGACGACTCGGTTAGCTCGAGAAGGCCATCTTGGCTCACTCGCTAAAGTTTCCTTACCCGTATGTGAACCTTGTCTAGAAGGAAAAGCTTGTAGAAAACCTTTTGGTAAGGCCAAACGTACTGCTCAACCTCTTGAGCTGGTGCATTTTGATATTTTTGAACCTATGAATGTTAAAGCTAGACATGGTTATTCTTATTTTCTCACATTTATTGATGATTATACGCGATTTCGTTATGTATATTTGATTTCTCACCGCTACGAAGCCTTGGATTGTTTCAAGCGCTTTGTTGCGTGTTGAGAATCAAAGCGGGAAGATTTTGAAGACTCTCGTACCGACCGTGGGACGCGAATATTTATCCGATATGTTGAGGGGAATTTTGTGAGAGTAAGGGAATAACTAGACAGCTTACTATTCCAAATACTCCGTAACAAAATGGCGTCGCTGAGAGAAGGAATAAGACATTATTAGATATGGTTAGATCAATGATGATGCAAGCCAACCTCCCAATATCTTTCTGGGAGGATACTATTATGACCATGCGGCCTACATTTTGAACCGTGTCCCAACTCAATTGGTTCCTTCTACGCCATATGAACTTTGGAAAGGCGACAAACCTAATTTAGGTAATTTGCGCCCATGGGGTTCAGCTGGTTATGTTCACAACGCTTCTCATGTGTATGGAAAGCTAGGTCCTAGAGCAAGAAAGCTTGTCTTTATAAGATATTCTCGATTGCACAAAAGGATATGTGATGTATGGTGAACATCCAAGTGGAGGGATGACTGAGATAAAGTCTAGAGATATTGTTTTCATTGAAAATGATTTTCCTCGAATCAGTGACATTAACAAAAACTTGGAACTCTTTGAAATAGAAGAGAGTGAAGATATCTTACCATCTTCGAGCGAAGGTAGAGAATTAGTTTCTCGACCTATAATCGCTGAAGATAGTGGGAGTGGTCTACATCCTAGTGGGAGTGAACCGCTAGAGACACAAGTTTTGAACCACGTGAGTAGTGAGCTTGGAAAAGTACCCATCGTCACTTTGAGATTGAAGGGGGAATATTAATGTATCTTTTGAGTATTGAAGATGACCCTAATTCTTTTAAAGAAGCCATCTCTTCAGTTGATTGCAATAAATGTCTTTTTGCAATGCAATAGGAAATTAAATCAATGGATAAGAATGACGTTTTGGAGTTGGTTGATATTCCACCGGGCGAAAGGCCATTGGAAACAAATGGGTCTTTAAAATTAAATGCAAGGCGGATGGTTCAATCGAAAAATACAAATCTTGTCTAGTGGCAAAAGGATATACTCAACAAGAGGGTATTGACTATGAGGAAACCTTCTCTCCTGTGGTAAGGTTTGCCTCAATACGCCTCGTGCTTGCTATTGTTGCATATTTGGATTTAGAATTGTTCCAGATGGATGTTAAAACTGCATTCCTTGATGGGGAACTAGACGAAGATATTTACATGTCTCAACCAACGAGTTTTGAGGTCAAAGGACAAGAGCGCAAAGTTTGTCGTCTCAAACGTTCCATTTATGGCCTTAAACAATCGTCTAGACAATGGTATATGTGTTTCCATCAATCTATCACCTCTGCTGGTGATGAAATGATTGAGGAAGACCATTGTATGTACATTAAACGATCCCATGAAAGCATTCTTATCCTAGCCTTATATGTCGATGACATTCTATTAGCAGGTAATGATCTAAAAGGAATTGTCGCCACTAAGAAGTGGTTGTCTTCTAATTTTGAAATGACGGACATGGGTGAATCTAATTTTGTATTAGGTGTTAAGATCACGCGAGACCGCTCAAGAAAGACTCTTAGTTTGTCTCAAGAGACTTACATAAAAAAGATAGTTGAGCGCTTTCGAATGCATGATTGTAAACCCATTGACACTCCTATGGACAAAGCATGTGTCCTAAGTAACGATCAATGCCCTAAGAATGAGGAAGAAAAGAAATACATATCCAATGTACCATATGCATCTGCGGTTGGGAGTCTTATGTACGCTATGTTGTGTACTAGACCTGACATCAGTTTTGCAGTAGGGATGGTAAGTCGTTGCCAAAGTAACCCTGGACCAGATCATTGGAAAGCAGATAAATGGATATTTTGTTATCTTAAAGGGACTGATAATCTCCCTCTTTGTTACCATGGTGAAGACATTAGACTAAGACGATTTAGCGATGCCGATTGGAGCAACGATAGAGATGAGTTTAAATACACTTCAGGATACGTTTTAAACTTGGAGGTGGTGCAATCACTTGGTGTAGTCAGAAACAATAGTGTATTGCTCTGTCTACAATGGAAGTAGAGTATGTTGCACTTGCGGAAGCCGTCCAAGAAGTTTTCTGGTAAGATATTCGGTGTCTCGGAATAAGCAAAAGAATCGGTATTGCTTCACAGTGATAGCACATCAGCTCTAGCATATGTGAAAGATCCCAAATACCATGGAAAAACCAAACACATTGGTAGGAGATTCCACTTTATACCCGATATGGTTGCACGAAGAAATGTTGTTCTTAGACATATCTCCACAAATAGAATGTTGGCTGACCCTTTGACTAAACCCATTTTGAAAATTGCTTTTCAATCTCACTTATAGAACATGGGATTAAACAGGATGTGATATGTAGAACATGTGATAATGACATTATTATTATTAGTATTAATGCTTTCTTAAATGAATATGTTTTTGTAGAAATCATATACTTTTAATGTGTACACGGATATTTAAGTTGTCGGCGGGCAAGAATCGGCCTACTCACACAGGTGATTCGCCTTGGCGCTTAGTATAGCGAGCAAGATGAGACAAAAGAAAAGACAATTTTCGGAAAATATGTTTTTGAAAACCATGTGCTTTGTAGTGTGCTTTTCTATACAAGTATAAGTCGCCTTAATATGTCTAAGATGAGATTTCATAGAGATCGATCATTAAATGTGACCACCATTTAATGAAGCTTCCGTTATAAAGCGAGATGTGATTTTTTGAACAGTTACTATGTGAATGACTGTTGGAACAGAAAATCAAGTTAGGCGCCTAAATGGAGACTAGACTAAGATCTGTATTACGTATGCATTTTATGCTGGACATGCCCATTTGAGTGGGAGAAACGTCATAGCATACACTTTGTGATGTATGTGCTAAGTCGACCGATTGTGAGAGCGATGAATGATTCCATGCTTCATTGTTGTGTGAGCCACTGGATTAATATCCAATTCATTTACCCCTTTGACTTGAGTTTATGTCATGAAGAGGATACTTAATGATGCTACTTTAGCATGTTCTCTAATACGATGCAACTTTTCGTATGATAATACATGTCTAGGAAAGCTGTTAAGTTGAATTGGAACGATATGAATTTCTTGGAAGAAAATTTGATGATACACCATGAATTGTGACTCATAGCTGGCCAGCGTTTTTCGTCTGTCGAAAATCATGAGTATAATTGATAAAATGTACATGGGTGCAATACTGCTTGCTAGAGGGATTAAGAGTATTATGTCAGGTGTAGTCAAATTATCTGAGGTAATGAGATACAAACATTCTTTGTGAAGGGTTGATGTCTCCATGCTGACTCGTAATGAGGTTCTAGTATGGAGCTCCCAAAATGAAGGTATCTCGGCGGTCGCACAAACTATTTATTAATATGAACATTTTTCTCTTAGGACTTTGATTGGGAAGCATGCTGACGTTACACACACTATGTGTGAGTGGGAGATGTTGGAAATATGGGCACCCATGTGTGTGTGCATGCCCAAAATCCATCTTGGGTGGTTATATAAAGTCATGTGCTTGACTTTGTCAAAATAAAAATCCTTCTCCAACTAACCAAGCCATGGTGAAACATGTGTCTTGTTTCTTGCCACCATGTGTTTGCATGATGCTAACAAGTGTTTAATCACTTACTCCATATGTTTATCTCCATGTTAACAAGTGTTAGAACTTGCTCCAAGTGTTTAGTTCTTCCTTGACACTTGCCAAGAGTGGACACTTGAAGTTTGAGTATAAATAGGCTTCTAGTTTCATTTGTTGAAACATAATAATAACAAGTAGAAAATACTACAACTCAATAGTAGTGAGTTTAGCAAGAGATAAACCAAGTATGGAGATTAAGCTAGAGAGTTTTATGTGATCATTCAAGTTAGCTAGTATTCAAACATTAGTTGTAGAATCACCAAAATCACGTAGTGTCTTTTGGAGAAGAAGTTGAAGTTCTATACGGTATTTAGTTTGTGGAAATATAGTTTATGCTCGTTTTTGTGGCACCTACTCACCGCCGAGTCTGAAGGTTCAAGAACGTGAAACGCAAGTGATCCACCGGTCCTAATTCATCCGCATTTGGAACGATTACAAGGTATGAATTAATAACCCGCTTCCGCAATCGATTTGTTCAACTTACATATATATTAGTTATATATGACTTACAGAAGCAAATCAAGATATGAAATACAAATATACCTGCTAAAATTCTGATGGGGCCTGCTGCCATGTCGCAATGATTTTCCCTAGTATAGAAACTGACTAAACTCTTAATCAAAAGAGATTTACTGACCCTAGGAGGTCCTTAAACACCAATAATATATGGTGGTCGTTCTTCTTCAATAGTAAGATCTGGATCATCCTGGTGACGATAATCATCAGTAGATCCTACAATTAAACGCAAGAAGTAGTATCAATACAAGTTGGATCTGGATCATCATTTTGCAAGAAAATAAAATTTGAAAACCCTAAAATCAAAAGAGAGAAATATAGTGTACCTCGTCATCACAACTCTTCATCTTCTTGTAGATCTGTATGTATGAAACTCCATTTTCTATGTAGGAATCTCCACTTTTCGTTTTCGATCACGGGGTGAAGAAAATGTCGATGACGAGACCGTATGGCGGTGTTTCCTATAGAATAACTACTGCGGTAAGAGGCATAAAGACTACGATGAGTAGAAGATACATAAGCAGCAGCCATTGAGGCAGTGTTGCTGTTGGGAAGGAGAAACAGAAGATAGAAAAATGTACATAATACGGTTTCGGTATATGGGCCAAACCGCAACAAATCCCATTACTAAGAATTACTGGTTAATCCAGTATATCCATAACAGGTTACTGTGTAGTCCACCACCAGAACAAAATTATTCGCTGGCCAGATTTTTTATTCTCTAGTCCAGCCACATGCGACTGAAACAAAAGAGTAATTTGAATATACCAAACATACCCTTCTGTAACTGTATATAACGAAGAAGTCAAATTCCAGCTCTGTTTCTTTCCTCTTTTTCTTCTTCATCTCAGATCCAGTCTCTCGCTTCTCTGTTGTTGCGTTTTTGTGTTTCTCGCTCTCTGCTGCTGGTAGTGTCTTTCAATTAGGTTCATCTCAGACTCGAATTAGGTTTATCTCAGATTCGAACAAGGTATTTACTATAATCATCTTTCTCTGCTGTTGTTCTTGAAATCATGATGAATAATTAGGTTTATTCTGATCCAATTTCTATCGAATAATTTTCTATGATGTACATTGTTAACTTTCTTTTATGATTTCAGTTTTATAATGATTTACATTGTTCAATTCAGTTTCCGTTCGATTTTTAAGCAATTTTTTTTGTGATTTTTTTGTCTTTCAATTAGGTTTATCTTAGATTCGAATTAGGTTTATCGCAGATTCGAACCGTGTATTTTACTATAATCATCTTTTCTCTGCTGCTGCTCTGTTAGTTTCTTGTAATCTGATTTTTGTATTTTTTGAGATATGTTTGTTCATTAGACATATCGTATAGTAATTTTTCTTCTTCTTTTGATATGGCTGCAGTTCATTAGCATGCTTTTTGTTGATATGATCATGTGTCTCAAAATATATGGAACATATTCATTCATAGGCACGGTACATATTGATATGTAGTAAAATGTATGTTGTTTATCCTACATTACATACCAATACGTACTGCATATAGCATGCTCTCTTTCATCCTACAATAGATGTCAAATACATATCAAAATGTATAGCGCATATCCATTAAGAGACTCAGTACATGTTAATATGTACTGCATAAAACATGTCAATACATATCGAAATGATACTGTTTGCACCCAGAAATATTTCCAGGCACTAAACACGGTGATTTTGGTGTTGTTGATGAAAACAAGGTTTAAAACATGAAACAAGAATAGAGAAAAAGACACAGGTTTTACGTGGTTCGGCATGGTTTGCCTACATCCACGGGTGAATTCCCCTTGGGGAGTGATGTTTTATTGATCTTTAGGATTACAATGGATTTTCAATAACTCCTTTTTGTATTAGCTTGTCTCCCCCATTTATTCTCTACCAGGGTGCCCCTATTTATACCCTTGAACACCTAATTTTTGAGATAAACTTAAATGGCATTAATCTGCCTTGCATGCCTCCTGGCATTAATCCACATGAAACCGCCCTTGCATGCCTCCTTGCATTAATCCGCATGAAACCGCCCTTGCATGCCTCCTGGCATTCATCCGCATGAAACCGCCCTGGCATGCCTCCTGGCATTAATCTGCCCTGCATGCCTCCTTGTATTGATTTGTGGGCCTCCCATGTATTTTATACACGGTACAACGTCGCCCCCTCTTAACCTCCAACTTGTTGGGGGTTAAGAATTTTGTTTTTCCTTCGCGTCGATCGTCGATGACGTAACTCTCCAGTCGCCCCCAAGAATGAGTAGAGACATTACAAAGACGCCCTACTTTGTGATAACTTTGCAATAAAATTTGCTCACGTGCTAGGCGAGACTTTTTGCCACGTGGTGGACTTGATTATGCTCGAGAGCTAGTCGAGTCTTGAGTAGAGTGTAGTGTGCTTGTGGCTGGGGCTAGGAGTTTTGCTCGCAACGTAACAAGGCTATAGCGCTCGCTGCTCGGGTAGGCTGGTTGTATTGCTTGTGTTGAGTACGAGTCTTTGGACCAATATCGGGCATTGGGCTCGTGGTTGAGACGAGACTTTATGCTTGCCAAGGTGCAAGTCTTTATACTCGGGTGCAAGACGAGATTTATGCTTGCGATAAAAGCAAGACTTATGTGCTCACGTGCAAGGTGAGACTTTAGGTGCTTGCGATTTGATGCAAGGATAAATAATAAAGGGTCTAAGCAATCCTCATCTCCAACTCGATCACGTCGCATTCCACGAACCTCGAACTCGATCATGTTGCTGATCCAAGTGCACATCAAAGTTTCTCAAACATTGGAATTTTCGCTTTCATGTTGTAGGGATTTGAAAAACGGTTCTAACGAGCCAAAAATCACTCAATTCGGACTTAAAACGAAGAAGATATTGACGAAACAAGTTTTGAACAAAGCGCGCGTGCTGTTGCTGACATAGCAGTGACTGTATCAAGACTGCTGATGTGGCAGTCGATGACTGGATAAATGTGCTGACGTGGCACCATCGTGCTGACATGGTAATCTGCCATAGAACCCAGTGAACACAACAGGGTCGGGTGATGACGTGGCGTGGAGCCACGTGGGTAACTGCGCCCGAATGGATATATTCTTTGAGTTGGCAATCTTTGACCATGACTGTCACGATGTGACGACGGGTCGCACTGACGTGGAAGTGAGCTTGATGACGCAACACTGCTGATGTGTCCTCTGGTCAGACCCGAACGGTCTGGACCAGGTAGGGCGACACTGAACCGGTTTGATTGAAACTTGGACACGATAGGCCGAGTTGGTGAGCAGAACCTAAGCCCGGAGAGGCTGAAAAGATCGTACGGACTAGATTTCATGGATCTGACGGAGTCGGTTCATTGGATTAAGTTACGCTAGGCTGCACCTATGTGGTTGTGCTAGGGAGAAGCTTTGGCAATGCCTTTTGTAACAAATATTTTTATTCGATGTGTAACTCTTCTCTCGCTTTTTCGCAACTTTCGCAATAGTTTTCGCATACGCATACAAGTATCTTCAACTTCGCAACATAACGGTTTCTTCAACCATAATTTTTTTTTCTTTTTTGCTGATTTTTGCATGGAAATTCGTGGCATGATTTTTGAGCTTTTGACGCACCTATCTCAATGATAAAACACGATTGTTTTACAAGAATCCCCTTAGTAAAACCAATGTTTGCACCTCCGTAAATATTTCAGAGGCACTAAACACGATGATTTTGGTGTTGTTGATGAAAACAAGGTTTAAAACATGAAACAAGAATAAAGAAAAAGACACAAAAGTTTTACGTGGTTCGTCATGGTTTGCCTACATCCACGGGTGAATTCCCTTGGGAGTAATGTTTTATTGATCTTTAGGATTACAATGGATTTTCAATAACTCTTTTCTGTATTAGCTTGTGTCCCCCCTTTATTCTCTACCAAGGTGCCCCTATTTATACCCTTGAACACCTAATTTTTGAGATAAACTTAAATGGCATTGATCTGCCTTGCATGACTCCTGGCATTAATCCGCATGAAGCCGCCCTTGCATGCCTCCTAGAATTAATTCGCATGAAACCTCCCTTGCATGCCTCCTGGCATTAATCTGTCCTGCATGCCCCCTTGTATTGATTTACGGGCCTTCCGTGTATTTTATACACGGTACAAACAGATACAACACATATCCATTCAGGGACTCTTTTTTAGACTCAGTGCATATCATTTTGTATCATATAAATATGTATATTACCAATAGTTAATTTTTGGATTATTTTTTACAGGGTTAACATGTATGACGTTGCTAACGATTCAAATATTGCTTGCTACTCTCATGTATACCATAAGCAATACCACTTTGCATATTTGGTTACATCGTCTTCCACTTTAGAGGATTTGAAATTTTCCATTTATAACATGTGGAGCTGGTTGACTCCATCGACTATTGTCTTTAACTATGTCCAAAATGAAGTGATAGTTCCTATTGTTGCAAATGTATCGCTCCAAAGTATTGTTGCATTACATTCTGCAAAGAAATTGGCTTTCTTTGATTTGCATGTGGATGTTATTTCAGCTGGAGGATCTAGTTCTTCTAGGCATATGGATGTTGACAATAATGCAGACTTAATCGTCAGTGCAAAAAACAGTTATTTGAAAGATGGTAAAGAGGTTCCAAATGTGCTTTCTTCAGATGGTTAGGAGGACATCTTTGAGGATACGAAATAACTATTCTATGGTGGTGTTGATGATGTAAGTATATCTTGCCAAATATATTTCATGAGAACTGGATATACGGTAAATAAGTTGAAGAATGACCTTGAGAGATTCACCACTGTATGCAGTGTGAAAGGTTGTTCATGGAGGCTTCATGCAACTGTCATTGGTAGTTCTATTGATGTTTTTAAGATAAAGGAATATGTGGGGAGGCATACCTGTGGTGGTGGTTATATATTGAAGAATCCAAAAGTTACGAGAAAGCTTATGAACAATTTAATTCGTGAGCGTGTCAGGCACAACCCTCTAATAAAGCTAGCAGAGATTGTAGATTATGTTAAAGTTGGTGGCGGGATCGACATCAAGTATCACCACCATATCATGCACTTGAGTTGTCGTATCAACAGATTTTCGGTGATAATGTCAAGTCTTACACTGATCTGCTTGGTGGGTGAATGCAGTTAGGGAAACAAACCCCGAGTCATATATTGATTTCGACTACAATGATGCTACAAAGAGATTCAATAGACTTTATATTTGCTTTGGAGTTTGTATAGAGGGATATAGATTCTGTTGTCCGATGATTTTCTGTGATTATACATTTCTTACTAGGACTTTTAGAGGAGGCCTCATGGAGGCAACATGTCTTAACGGAAATCAAGGTAACTGGTTTGTTTATTTTGATATGGTTTTTTTTTTCATTGCGACAACATGTCTTAATATGTACTGTCTATTTCTGTAACAATTAAATGTACAACTAGTACTGTCTATACAAGGAAATATAACTAGTACAACTAGTATTGTCTATACAAGGACATATAACTGGTACAACATGTCTTGGCAAGCTAATAATTCCTACAATACTAGTATAGAACAAGGACTTCATGTTGATATGTAGTGTCTGGTAGTTAGATTAGTCATTTACTACAATACTGACAATGAGTATACTACTACATATTGACCTTACTGAGTATGAGGTAAACCATACTGCATGTCAATATTTAGTGTCAGCTTTCCACATACTCAAGTAGTTGGTTATTATTTTCCTTTTAGGAGAAAAAGGACTACATATCAACATGTTGATATGTACTGGTTGTTTTCCTTTTAGCGGTTGCTTAACATAACTAATAATTCCTTTTGCAGGTTTTTATCCCCTCACACATGCATTAGTTTCTGGTGAAACTAATGACAATTGGAAATGGTTTTTCAAGAATCTGAAGGAAGCTTTGGATGATGATCGCCCAATCACTTTTATGACTGACCGAGGTGAAGGGTTGGTTAAATATATTCCCAAAGTGTTCCCTAATTCTCATCAAATCTATTGCTATTTCCACTTGGGAAAAAACTTACCTACGGCAAAGTCTGACGAAAAGTATAAAGAAGTGACTGATTCTTTCCAAAAGGAAACATATGCGCTTTCTCCTGCAAGATACGACGAAGCTCTTCAAGAAATGGTTAATTTGGGAAGGCCTTGGGTTGCTGACTATTGTCGTAACATTCCAAAGTAAAAGTGGTCGAATGCGTTCTTCAAGGGCTGTAGGTATGGTCAGACTTCTTCAAGCGTTGTCGAATCGTTCAATAATTGGATTAACCGAGAGAAGAAGTTACCTACGTGTGCGCTCATTGACAAGATCAGGTTTGTATCAGTTTCCTTAGTCACATAACAAGCTTATATGTAGTGTTAATATTTTATTAGTTTCTTTTGTAACAGTACAAGCATGTATGTTATGATAATCTACGTATAATAGACTTGACCTTTCCTTGTAGTGTAGGCTACGTATTATGGAGTTGATGTCAGAACGTCCTGAAGAGAGTGTCTTGATGAACCCAGAACTGCTAACCCCTGTGTATCAAGTCTTGCTTGAACTACACATTCAAATTGGGCGTCCCTGGAAAGTTAGCCAGTTAGATGCTAACCTCTTTGAAGTACATTCTCCAAGGTTAGCATTTACTCCTAATCTTTATCCTCTGAATTTTAGTTATTTTTTTTTATTTTTAAGTAGCATGCTCTGTGATGTGATATCCACCAAACTAGTATCTTAGGTGTACTGGTGATAACATATGAATATGTACTGTGTAGATATTCGGCAGATAATATGGTGTGATTTGTGTATGTAGGTCTCATATGGTAGATCTAGAGAAAATAAGTTGTACTTGCCAACGATGGCGCATGTGTGGTTTTCCATGCTCGCACGCTACTACATCTATTACTAGCTCTGGAGGAAGGATGCTTGATTACGTCGATGGTTACTTTAAAGTTACCTGTTATCGTGAGCTATATTCAATAGCTATTAGACCTGTTCCTAACCATGACAAGTATGTGTCTTTAAACAATATATTTTGATATTGTTTTTAAGGAACAATATACTGTGTACATATTATTGTGTAGTTACGATTATGTATTTTTCTCACAGGCCTGATGAGTATCACGTAGACGATATCGTTCTCCCACCAGCTGTAATTAGGGATCCACCAGGCAGTAAAAAGGGAAAGCGTATTAAAAGTACATGGGAGAATAATAGAAAATTTGTTAAGTGTTCAAACTGTAATTTGAAAACTCATCAAAACAAGGCAACATGCACTCTTATCCGTCAGTATGAAGTTTCTGAAGAATGATTTGTGAAAGGTATGTATTTCAAGCAGTACATATTAAAGATATGTCTTGGGGTAGGATGATATTGTACAATGTATTTTTAAGTAAGTAGTGTTTTGATTTCTCTTTTCTTTCATCATAGGCTTGAACGTGCAGCATAATGTGATACCGATGACGTTCCCATTATTTCCACCAGCTATTATTTGAAAAGCTCACCACCAGCTATCAACATGTAGTCCTTGTTCTATTCTACTATTTTTGATTCGTCAGTACCAATTGAATTTGGTTAATAACAATTTTCTTATAGTACAAACATTATAAGTGTATGAATTTACTGTTTTTGTTGTTTCTGAGAACTTCTTTTGGTTTTCCAATATGTTGTTATATTGATCTTTCGAATAATGAAATATGTCGTTAAGTGTCATTAAGTGTCGAATAATGAAATATGTCGTTAAGTGTCATTCACCGTAAATAAATAGTGATATTGATCTTACATGTCAGTATCTATCACCACATTGTAGTAGTAGATATTGATATTACATGTCAGTATTGTAGCGTACGAAACTTCCACTACATACTGATTGTAGCGTAACCATCTTCCACTACATTCTGATATTTAGTGGTATATTGATAACCATCTTCCATTACATACTGACATTTCCATCACTAAAAGCAAATTTAAACCATTACATAAGATTAAGTTTAAACTTCGTGGTTTTCCAGCTGACTCACCATCTACGGGGGTCGAGGGGGCAGCGCCCACCAACAAAAAATTCTTTCTTTCTTCCCTTTTCATATAGTTCATAACAAAGTAACACAATTCAAATATCACTACATATCCACTATCTTATGTAAGATAAAGTTTAAACTTACTTACTTGCATTTGATTAAGTGTTGGTTACCATTACATAATATTAAGTTTAAACTTTGTGGTTTCCAAGTTGATTCACCATCTACCTCTCGTATCACCAACACAAAAATATTTCTTTCTTTACTTGTCATATAGTTCAGAACAAAGTAACACAATTCAAATATAACTACATATCCATTATCTTGTTGAATCAGGATAAACTTAACCCCACTCCAAATTAAAAATCACTAACTATTTTTGAACATTACAAAGATATGTTTAACCAACATTAAAGTAAAAGCAATATTTCATGAAAGGTAACCAACAACGAAATCAAATGTAATCCTGGAAAAAAAAGGTAGACTACTTTTAGCAATTAGGACTCTATTGTGTCAATTTCCGACCGATTTCTGGTGGAGATGTTGTCAGCAATTTGCATGCTAAAGCGACCCTTTGGTTCCGAATATTCAATTGCACTTCATCATCATCTCCCAAAGTTACTCCGACATATTTGCTTTTCGACTTCATCTTCATAAAATGCATCACAAAAAGTAGGCAGTCTGGTGATTTTGCTTGTTGAGGTGCTTCACACTCATTGACTAGTACATTCTTCAATGTTTCTTTCATGTTCTCCATGAAGTACATGTTGATAGGGTTGAACATGAAATCTTCTATTTTTGTGGATTTTGGATAACATATTCCTCCCCAATCTTTCTTAGAAGAATTGTAGTGGTTGAACACCATTTTTTCGCAGTCATACTCAAGTAGCATCCAATGAAGATTGCAATGGCACATTGGTACAAGAATCTTCTTGATACTTTTATTCATCTCCAATATTGATTTGTAAGCAGAATTTTCAACTCCTCCTTTGAGCTTATCCGGGAACTCGACATTGAACTGAAAACATGGATGTAGTTGAATAGTTATATCTAATCATGTTTATGCAATATAGATATGTAGTGTACCTATTCCTACATAAACACAATAACATTGCAAGTAGATATTCCTACATACTTTAATATGAATATGTGGTGTGGTAAATATGCACCGTAAGATAACAACTTACCCAAGCGGACGGATCTAGATACAAGACAGGTAAGTATTTTCTGTTTATTTCGTGCTTCGGCTGGTCTTTCTGAAACTTGTTGTTAAGCTTGTATTGTCCGTAGTTGAGAAGATATTGCTCTAAAGAATTGTTATGTACAAAGTATCAACTGTAGATCCACTAACACAAAGACCACCTTCTCTTGTTTTCCAAGTAATTGAGCTGGAAAAATAACGACGTAAAGATTAGTATTCTTGTGTAACAGAACATATTCATATGTTCCCAAGCATAATATACCAATATGTATGGGTATTGCTTACATATCAAAAGTACATATCAATATGTAGTAGATATGGATATCAATTATTTTTTTGATGTCAATATGTATTGCTTACTACTAATATAACAATGCACGAAAATTACTACTCTATGGATCAATTTTTGTCTATGCATATGTTCCAAATAATAGTGCCAATTAAGAACTCACCTTAACAAGTCTGCATTATCAAATAATATGGAAAGGATAGTCTTTTTATCATCCTTCAAGTCATTATAGAATGGCGATTTATTGGTCAGGAACACCTTCTTGTATGCAATTTAAGCTTTTGTTCTTCTTGGTTTCATCATTAGTGGTATTGCTTATGTTGCTCCAGCTTTCGTCTTCTTAGGTTTTTTATAAGATGCAGAGAACTTACTTCCACTTTCGTAAATATCATCTTTCTTTTTTGCAGGATGGGCACGAGTAACAGGTCCGGTAGGTGTGCGTGCTCCTTTGCGACGGGCTTTTTGTACACTGCCACCCTCTTTTTTTCTGGCTTGGGGTAATTGGTTCCTGTATTTTTATCAACATAAAAAATATGTAATGTAAAAACCCAACATAATTGTTGATTAACATTCAGTACACGAAGTATGCACAAATTAACATTCAATACATATCATTCATCTGTGATGGAACCACCAAAACATCTTGTGATGGAACCTCCAAAGTATCTTGTGAACCTTTCGATGGGATGTGTTCTTGTTGCTTAGCTGTAACTTCACCTGCAGCTTTTGATTCACTGGGTTCTTGTTGCTCATTTGTGTGTTGTAATTGGGTTACTCCTTTTTTTCTTCAATATATAATGTTTTCTTTTAAAAAAAAAAGTAATTTACTATCCACAAAATTAATATAATTATCCATAGATTTTTCTTAAGGTGTGTATTAAACAGTCATCAAATTAATTATCTATCAAATAGTCACTAACCGTAGGATAACAAATACTTTTTTCTATCCATGAAATTCTTAGTTTCACTAAATAACAAGCGCTAAGAAGTAATTTTTTCTCCTGCTTTCAGATTATATCCGTCTAAGACTCGAAGAAGTATTCGCTTAAGGTGTGACTTAGTCGAATGATTTAAAATTTGTGAATTTAGGTTGATTTAAGAAATTATGAGGTGTTTAATTGTGAGATTATTCTTGCATGGAGAGGTTTGGATATGCAAACTTAATGTGAGACACTGTTTGAAAAGAACTATTTCCATGCAAGGTTCATTAGTTCTGTCATTTACAGCTCATATGAATCAAGATTTAACGAGCATAACCGACTGCTCAGCAAAAGAGGAGATCTACAAATTCAATTCATCTACGAGATATCAAGAAATGTTGTATCCAGTATTGCAAAAGTCTTTCTGTTGATAATGGTAACAAATAAGACTCTTTTCTGGAAAATGGAAAAGTTCTCTCATCTGCTACATTACAAGACAACTGCCATGGATGATCGAGTTAACTAGGAAACATGAGTATGGAAAAAGATGTCCTTTGAATCTATTGTTAGGAGGCGATACACAAGTGTTAAAACACAATGTTTACTGACTATTTTTTTTATCTTGGTTGGCATGAAATGATATCGCTCCACACGATGACTTAATAGCGGCTCTAGCGAAAATCCATACACAATCCCAGTTACGGAAGATGAAGAGACCTACCTCTTCGGGTAATTTATATTCTTTTAAATCCGGTGGATGTTTTTCTTGGAGTGGAAATAATAGAGGGGTCAGGGGAAGCTCAAATCAAGGAAGTTATCTAGAGATTTGTGAACAATTCAAGAGAAACACTAGCGACTGAGCCCAGGTATAGAATCCATTGAACTGTGAGTGTTCACCATATGGTGATTTCTACCGGAAATCAATTGGTTCTGTGCACAAAAGTGAAAACACCCATAAAGTTCTTCACGCGGCTTAAAAAAAGAAAGAGAAAACATAATGTTCAAATTCAAGGAACAAGTCCACTAACAAAAAAAAAAAACAAAAAAAAAAAAAACAGTAGACATGAACAAAACGTCACCCATTAAACCAGAGGTAGGGAGGTAGGAAACTAGTAAAACCACTCAACTCACAATGGGCTGTAGAGCTTGAACCTTTTGAAACTTCTTCTTCTCACCCTAATAATCGCTCTTGTTCTAGCCTTTTCTTTTTCTTATATATATACACTTTGAGAATGTATCAGCTGACCCCGATAATAACCTTTCATATACATACCAGTTTCTGCAGCAGCTTTGTACAAGCGCTGGTACATCTTTGTTCTAAGCTTATGAATATCCAACAATTTTTTTTTATAGTGCTCATAATAGACGATATGGGAAACACCGGGGGTGGCGGCATATAATATACTGTTTAGAAAAAAACCAAAAGTTAAACAGAATGTAGACAAGAAAAGTTAAATTCTACATTAAGCTATATGTCATTGCTTCTTCAACTTTTATAAGCGGGGAAAAATTATAACGTTATCATTAATTTATATATGCCGCCACCCCGTTACGAATTTAACGATCGTTAATATTAACACACTAATATTAACTTCTCTAAATTCAGTGAATGCAACTCTTCTTTTCATAGAATTAACAAGGCAAACAACATTTGTTATCATTCTTCCCTCATTATTACCGAATGGATCACTCAATGAAGAGTAAAGTGTATACGGCTACTAATCACCCATTTTATTTTCAATTTTCTAACATTGTTATTATTTTATTATCTCTAGTAATCTTGCTCAAATATAACGAACGAAAAGCAAAATAATTCTAGGGTTCCATATATTTATTATGTGTATTAATTGATTTTAGTTATACAAATATTTCGTATGTGTTAAAAATATATAAAAAAATGATTCACATTTTAGGCATTTTAATATATTTAAACCTATACTTGGTAGAGCATTATATTACGAAGATGGTCAACATTGCTAAAATATAATCAGAAGCCAAAAGAGGTGATCATTTAATCAATACCATATAATATTCGTCATTTGATTAGTACAAAAATAGACCATGATAACTATATGCTATATATGGAAAAAACAATTCTTTCCGCTTCTCGAAGGTTATGGTCTTGAGAGCGAGCCTTATGGTGGAATCCAAGCTATTCCAAGCTTGGAAAAAATGTGGAATGTTAAGTCTAATGGCTTCTAAGTTGGGTCATCCACACTTTTACCAAACCATGTTCCATGGTTTCATCGAATGGTGGGTGGAATCCAAGTGAAACGCTAATCTGAATAGCGTTGAATGCGATTCCAAATCGCGTGCTAGATGACAAAAAATGTTATTCTGTTTTGCACTATTCAAAATAGTGTTTTTCATTAAACTATTATTAATTTGTTTATCTCCGGAAACAAACTCCAAGCCTGGTTCCTTAATTAAGAAATGATATACATGTGTCTCTGAAGGAAATTGAGAAAAAAAAAAAACAATATATGTTAAATTTCAAATCCCTTGAATGAAAATATATGTATGACGTGTCGATTTATTATTCGCTAGCCTTTAACTAGCAGACAAAAAGAAAGATAATGAGAGAATATTAATATAAAAGTAAATGATGAAACAGTCTCAATTCTCCACCTGTTCTAGAGAGAACATTAAAACGAAAAAACACAAAACTAAAAGTTTAACGCTATTTTGATTCACGTCAAACGCTATTTAGATTTGCGTTTCTGTAATTTCACCATAAGACTTGAGCTTCCACGATCAATTCCAAATGCTGAGGTATCATGGAATATGAAAGATGGAATTCTTCCACCATATAGAATGTGCTCAAGAGTATCATAGAATGCGCTCAAGAGTATATTGAGTATCTCCACCCAGGGAAGCAAGATTTACACCTCTTCATATTGGCATTAATTTGTGAAAAACTCAAACTCACAAAAAGATCATCTTTCAGTGATACTCAAACAAAACTACCATTTAGACGTTCCATCCAGACAAGGTCCAAGAGGCAAAGCGTAGCAAAACCATTGACGAAAGGCAGTTGGGAGTCTCTCTTTTTTTTCTTTTTTTTTTAAATGAAAAACCAAACAAGTTTTAAATTTATTTTTATTTTTTCTAACAATTAAAATTAAATTCTTCTTCCTCAAAATCAAAATTAACCCTAAGTTTTTTTTTTTATCAGATGCAGTTGGGAGTCTCCTTGGCCAGATCTTTGATAATAGCATCCAAGTACCTAAGCAAGTGCGATAGGCTGACCCAACAAAAAATTTCTTCTTAGCTTAAAATGATGAATATAAAAACTTTTGCACTTTTACTGTTTCCCGAAGTATTTAGTTGTGATGGTGGTTCTATTGTGACACTATTGTTATCAGTCGATTGAATTTATGTTTCAAGTGTGTTGGAGTGAATCAATGTCAGCTTCTTTCTTGTAAGATAATCTCCAGTCATAAGTTAAACTTGAAGGCCATTTTTAGGCTTCACAACAATATAACTGCATCGAAATAGAACCAGCTTATATACTATTTTTACATATGTTTTTTTCCGGTGTCACTGTAGTCCAGTGGTAAAATCACCTGAGTTTGAAACTCGCCATCACCATATTCTTTACCAACCCAATTTAAAAAAAAATCCATCTCAAGGACACCTTGTACCATAAGGTCCTCAAAGAACGGGTTGACCATAAAGTAAATGTGACAAGTAGAGCAATACCCCAAGGTAGAAATCAACTTAATAAAAATTCCTAACAGACTGAGACATAGAATTTAGTAAGTACATTAGATGGAACTAATCTCCATCCATGTTGCTCTTTCATATAATGAAAATGAGTGTCTTACAGTATAAATTGCATTCAGAACTTGGCGAAATCTTCACCTTGGGGAACTAGCTTTCTGACAAATTTTCACATAACAAGCCTTGATAGTCTACATTAGTAGAAACTAATAATCTACCATTAATGATTAGAACAACTTACAGAACCTCACCCATATACACGGTAGATGGAACTAATCTTCATCCACGTTGTTCTTTCATATACTGAAAATGAGTGTCTTACAGTATAAATTGCATTCAGAACTTAGCGAAATCTTCACCTTGGGAACTAGCTTTCTGACAAATTTTCACATAACAAGCCTTGATAGTCTACACTAGTAAAAACTAATAACCTGGAATCCATTAATGTTTATAACAACTTACAGAACCTCACCCACACACATAGAGAATACAATTCTTGATTAAAGAAACTTAAGACAAGAGCCAAGATATTTATTACAGATAAGTATACTGACCAATGTACACTAGCAAATGTTGTGGAATTTTATGAGTATTGTGGCATGGGACATATGCTCGTAGAATTCTAACCTTGAGACTAATGAAATTTCTATCGTGTGCAGCATTATGAATGAAATTTTTTTTTACTTGAGTGGCATATCAGAGAGCCAGAACTTGCCAAGCGGGTTGTAACTCGACCCGTTGGGAGCAAAAATTCTTTGGTCCGTCACAGTTGGTATCAGAGCAGTTCCGGTTCATTCGGGATTGTGAGTTTTGGACTTGTCAGCGTTTTTGTTGGAATGCGTCTGCAGGTATTCTTCCTTGCTCCTAATATATTCACACAAATGATAACCATATATACTCACACCACACAAAAACTATTCCCCCTCCAAGGCCGAACTATTGCACTCCCGATATCGCACATGTCTTCTCGAAAATAATTAAAATATTTATTACAACGGGAAAATCATATCATACTAGTTACGATTTACCCTTTACAACTACCCCACAATTTATGTAAATTAAAAATAAATAAAGAAAGCGTTCATCGACCAAGGAGGGAGTTTATTTATCCTACAAGAGAAAGACACATATAAATTGCCCAACAAACATCAACACTTGGGTAACCTAAAAGACTAACCAAACTATCTACATTTGGGTAACCTAAAACACATTCTCGAGTATCTAACCCTGAGTATCTACATTTTAGTAACCTAAAACACATTCTCGAGTATCTAACTTATAAAGAATATTTGTAGGAGAAGGGTACAACTCATTGGGCTGAAAATGTTAAAACACTCTTTGAAACAAAAAAATATACTTCATCCGTTTCAAGAAAAGAGCTACTTTTTTTTCAAAAAAAAATTGTATCTACTTTTTTTAATTGGGGCCTAGAGTGATTAATTTGGGCCTACGACTACAAGACAAAAAAAACATTTTGAAGTAAAATGGATAACCCCTTATCCAATTATTTTACTAAATGGCAAAACTACCCCCGATTGATTAGTGCTAATTTGGGAGATTAAATAATGTTTAATCAAGTAAACCCTGAAATCAACTACCATTAATTCATCATCAAAACTTGAAAAAAAAAAAAAAATTCAAACTCGATCCAAAATCGGTTGATGTTAGTGCAGTTGTAAACCGATTTTGGGTTGAGTTTTCTCTGCGGATGAAATAAACCCAGAATCGGGTTTTTCATTACCCAAATAAACCGATTATAATCCGATTATACCTTACTTTCAGAAACAAAATATTCATTACATAGTTTAGGAAATTAGTGCATTACATATGTAGGATTTAGTATGGGTATTCTAGAATTTGAAACATCAAATGTTCGTCAATGAACCTCCGAGCACGTCGGTACAACGTCGTATATTCTTTGTGGTGAATGAAGTTAGTTTCCCCATTACTAATTCTCCATAGCCATTGAAACGTTCCAGCTGAAATCAGTGAATTCTTAAATATAAGTATGCGAACTTTAACGATGACATAAGTATAAATATTATCGGATTATTTACTTTTTCCTCAAGAGGAGCTTGTGGATGATGTTGGTACACCATATTTCTAACTTTAACATACTCTCGCATTGCACTTTTTATGTAGTTGAATCGAAATGCCAAGTCTCTCCATTTGCGGTTATTGGGATTCCCGGTACGCCCGTAAAAGCACTCTTTAACTCTCTTCCAAAATATTGAATAGATTTCATTCGGACATTCACGGAACTTATTAGCAAACAATTTAACGAGACACAAATATTCATACGGTTCCCATACCATTTTCTAGGCTAAGTGTGTAATGTGGGAGTGGCTCAAAGAGGTTATCCTTATATAGATAAAGACTCAACGACTATTTTTTTCAAATTCAAATCACACAATCGTAGTTTAGGCATGCCCACATAGTCCGATTGTGGCCTTGTAAAATCATATAAAACGTGCCTCTCAATAATCGGATTTTAATATCGCACATGTAATCCGATTCTCGGCAAAAAAAAAGATACATTAACATTGTCACTTTCCTCCCAAGAATCGGATTACATGGGATTCTCCATAAAAAGATTCTCAAACTCGGGATATTTTTGTTTTATCAGAATTGGACTTTAAAAATATCCTTATTATAAACCGATTCTGAAATTGTTTCCACGGAGAATTGTCAAGTTTCGGATTTTATATAGGTAAATGTAAACCGATTGTGACAGAAAAAACTTCCAGTGTCCTACATTTTTTGCACACACATTTTAGTTGGTTCTTTTGTCGCATCTTAGACAAACGCAAACAATTTTCAAAAGAAACCAGATTCAGTTATTCATAAACTAGGAATATAACCAAACATAATTCGATAATAAGTTTAAGACATAAGTTTTGACACCATAATTATCCATAGTTAAAGACATAAGTTTGCAACCATTCATTCATCAACATCCGCACCACGACCACGTCCACGACCACATCGTCCTCGTTTAGCAGTTGGGGCGCTGCTCGATGCACCTTCAGAATACTTTTTTGAGGCGGCTCTCTTCCTCTTTTTCTTTGGATCCTCCTCCACCGGTTCCCCAATATTTGCACCCGCTTCTACATCTTCGAGACTGTTCAATTCATCAATCAGATTTTCATTGACCTTAACATTTTTACCTTCCCTGATAGAGCTTTGCTTGGGTTATCAAGTGCCCGACTCGTCTTCTCTGTTTCCATTTTAAACAACAAATATTAAACAAATTATGCTAAAACAATTAACAAAACCGTAATTGAGTACTAATACGCACCAGGTGTTCGAGAGCTATATCTTGTCCTGTATTTTGGGCCCTCTCATCCACTCATATCACTCGAGTATGCTAAATATTGAGGTACCACGGAATGTAATCCGGAATTACCTCATTATCTGTTGTCAATCGATCATCCATACCAATTTTGTTGAACTTTCAATTATACCAATAAGTAATGATGGTAAAGGGCGGTGAACAATCTCAATATCATTATCCAATGACTCGCTTTTAGCCTCATTGAGTTTATACTTGTTGTGCTCGTTCCTTGGGATTTTTTGTACATATCCGCATTGTCTGGCGACTCTCGTCGAGTTGTACATTACATATCTTTTGGGTGAAACAAAGGACCAACATAATGAGCTTGCTCCTCGCATCCAACCATCTTTCCTTTTCCTTTCACCAAACCCTCCTTGTAAGGGTTAAAGACAGCATCTTTCGTCTTCAAGTTGTCCAACTGGCATCTCAACTTCAGATAAACCACATCTTGGAACTTTTCCTTACCGTTGTAGGAGTACATGTCCCCATAAAAGTTATCATCCCATTTCTTGGAACGTCAACAATACGCCTGCAGAAAAGCCATATTCCCTCCGATTTGGTTCCTTTGAGCTCTAGAAGCCTTTCTCAACTCGTTCAACGAGTGTGTAAGGATAGCAGTGCCCCAAGAGTATTCACGCATCTTGTCAAATGGTTGCAACGGCTGAATAAAGTTGACGTTCACACGGGAACCAGAAACGTCGGGAAAGATAACAGATCTAAGGACGTAAAGGACATACGCATTGGCCGTGGCGAAGAAACTTTCCTTGGTCACCTCTTTTCCCCCAGCACGAAGTTTCTTTGTTCCACTGAAGAGCTCTCTCAACTTAGAAAGATGGAATATCCCCTGCTTTGGTTTTCCTACTAGCATGTGTGACTTGTCATTGCATCATCCAATTGGAACACATTCTTGGTAAACACGTAAATCTTGTCCCGCTCAAGCTCTTGCGCGTAATCATTGGGCTTCACGGCTTTACCATCTATGTTCAGTCTCAAAATGAACTTCGCATCATTTGGAGTATCATCATTTCACCAAACGGAAGATGGAAAGTATATGTTTCCCCGTACTATCTTTCGTCAAAGACGGAACAAAGAGGTTTATCGATTACTTCCAAGACCATCCTTTCCCAAACTAATGATAATAGTGGAAATTGTGGTAATTAAAAGGTTTTTGCGGGTTTTTATTAAGGGTTATTTTGGAAATAAATTTAAAAAATTACTCTCCCACATACTTGACTTTCAAATTTAAAAAGTAACTATTTTCCAAAAACGGAGGGAGTACATAATAATTTTATTCTACTTTTATTGTTTTCTCCATCTATCATATTGGGTCCAGAATCGATCATACATTGAGCTTAAGGGTATTGCATTTACTAAGCCAGACTAAATTTCTTTTCTCACATACAGTAAAATCGATCACGCCTTGAGCTTAAACATATTGACTAAGCCAGACATATAGTAAACTTCTGATCAAAAAAAAAAAGGCAACAAAAAGAAAACATAGTCAACTCGATAATATGTTGAGCTTAAGGGCAATGACTAGGTTAGACAGTGTTAGTTGTTTACATATTGTTTACATACATTAGTCCATGATTAATAATGATTTATATATCCACGACTTTTGTATTTGATTCAAGTTGTTAATCCTAACTTATGTATCTCGTTTCAATGATCCGCATAGTCTATATTTCCTCGACTTACGCAGACATTACTCTATCTCAAATGCCGAAAATCTAAAAAAAGGCTTGTAGTGTCAAGCCATACACATACATACTCTAAAGCTTGTAGTATCTAAAAAAAGGCTTGTAGATTATCAAATGCCGAAAATCTTAAGCTTTTTGAACCTACCTTACTTGACAAGCGTAAAGAGTACTTCATTCCTTAAGAAGTAGCATCGGAAGATATGGTTCTTAGCAAGAAGACATGAATGTCAAGAATGGGAGAATAGGAGTTGTTCCAAGTCTACCTTAAGGGGAAATATTTTAAGCATGCAGATTAGTAGTCGTGAGCAACTGCAAGCTAATTATCCGCACCTTTGGTACAATACTTTTGAGAGACCAAAAACCTCCTGATGGGCAGGTCAAAACTGATTTTAGGTATAGGCCCATTAAAATACCTCAAAAGATAAATTCAAAAGAACCATTTTTTGGGGATTATGGTTCTATTTTTAGTAAGACTGAAGTAAAGTGAAGACACCCCTTTTGCAAATATCTATATTAATACCAAAAGTTACCCTTCCTAACTAAGTTTGTGTAATGCTTAGTTAGTGTAATCATTGGTTAGGTTAATTGGTGATTAGTGTAACATTAAATCAATCTTATTTTTCTTAAATTAAGTAATCGTGATGGGGATAGATCATTGCAGATTAGTACAATTATCTTAAACATCACGTACATTGGAAACGATCCACGTACATTACTGCGGACTAGTGCAGTAATCGTTAGTTGTCGTTACACATTGGAAAACGAGTGTTAGCGGAAATAAGCGTGGATAATTTCATTTATATCTGGAAATAAGTTGTGGGTGGCCAACATTTAAGAATTTTTTACGAATTTCTTTCATATTTTTTTTTTAATTTTATTAAAAAATATTTTTATTATTGGATAAAGAGTATTCTATTAACTAGTTGGAAACCTAACAAGCTAAGCTCCAACAACATGCCGAAGCGGATGGGGCATGAAACTTCGGGAAACGAGAATGACCAGCTGAGCTAGGTACCCGTTTTTCTTAATAAAGATATTTATATTATTGTCTTGAACCTCCAAATAAATATCAATTGATCAAATCTTTTATAAACGTGTAATTTGTTATTAGGAATGTAAATCTTTTTTATTGTTTGGATGATGGTCTCTTTCTGCGGTGTCCCACCAATAAAAAGTGTAATAAATTTTAAACATAATAACTAATAGAAGAGTGGGTTTACGTTAAAACAGAATATATGTCAATTTTTTCCAAGTGTTCTCACCATAACTCCTGTTCAGGAGAAGGTCTATTTCGGCCAATAGGAAACATCTAGTTTACTAAATGATTGAATCTAAACATTAAGCATAAGAAGAATCGTCTAACACATCAAGAAGAACATGTTACTAAAAAGAACACTAAATCATAATAACCCTAAAATCTAACATTCTTAACAACAAGACCGAAAACTCATCAATATTTGAATCTTACGAAAACATATAACAACAGATTTATGGAGAGAAAAAATGTAAATAAATAAAAAAATAGTTAGGGTTTAGAAAATATACCCTGTTCTGACAACATCAATGAAAGAATCGATCAACTCTCTCCGATCAACACCATGTTCAGCACATACTACTTCCCAGAACTTTGCTCCAATCTGGTTACCTCCTTGAATCATACGAGAGATTTTGAATTTCTAGGGTTTGAGGCGAACAAGAAATTTCACCGAGAGAAATCAATTTCAGAAGGAAGAGAAAGTAGGTTTTCTGAAATCTCTCGTTTCCCCTGAAATCTTTCCAATCTAATTACTAAAATCTCTCGTATACCAACTTGATTTTGATTCCCACCAGAAGCCATAACAAATCGACGAGAAAGGGATCTGATTGATGAATTCGACGAGAAACCCTAGTTACTCTATGAACCGGAAGAAAGAAAGAAGCAGCGAGACAGAGAGAGAGTATTATTTTGTTATTCGGACATAAAGAAATGTGATTTTAACATCTCTCAGTTTCTAAAAAATTCTATAAAAGAAATGTCAATTCTTGACTTGGTCATCTACTTGTGACTCAAGTAATATCCAGTCAAAGACGGCTGAAAATTTTAGCTCTTTTTTTTGATTTCTGTGCGCAGTTGTGACTCAAATGTTAGTGGCATGAATTAGTGACAAGTTCACTCGAAGTAACAATCTTTAGACAAATATCAGACGTCCCCATTAAGATCGTGCTAGTAGGAGAGGAGGCTGCTGTTGGTGGTGCCATTTATCTGTTCAGAGTTTTCTTTACTACTTAGATCGAATCTGGGCGTACACTTAAAATTCAATACATCTGTTTCGAGATTCACATAACTTGTTCGATAAATTAACCAATTTTATAGAAAAAGAGGGTATAAAGTATGGATTCTAAAAAATAGAAAAAAAATAGAAAAAAAAAAAAAAAAAAAAGAGAGAGAGAGAGCGGAAAAAGACCACCAACTCCACTCCATAGAACCTCATCAGTAACATCCAAATGAGTTCCACTAGATTGATAAGGCCTAAAGAACTCAAAGAAGCATCATTACTGGATATTGCTTCCAAAGTTCCAATAGGAGTGTTGTTTTCTATGCTTTGAAGTTGCACAACACAGCTGTCGTGTGTGCTGTTGGAAGAAATAAGGAACCTAGACAACTTAAAATTGGAAGAAACTGAAATTGGCTCTCTGAAAATTTTGCAACAGACACAAAAGATTGGAAGTCCATGCAAATTAGCAGCAACTTGAATCGCGACTTTGAAGATTCTGCAATAGGCTGCAAAAATTTTGAGACATAAAGTTACAAAGTGAAAGCTTTTTGTATCCCATATGTTAAACATCTGAAAATATCATAATACACTGACATTTAACTAGCCATGTGTATTCGCGCGGTGTAGAGAACATTTATATCCACAATACAAGTTCGAAATAAGATGTAAAACCAGATGCCATCCCTGTTGCACTTAATAAAATTGAACCACCCGCGTCAACAGATATCTCCTCGCGGTTAACTGTAACAAATTTCATCTGAGGCTCCAGTTCAACTCCAACTAATTGACCATTATGGCTTACAGTGCGACCAATGTATCCTTTATAGTTACCAACACAAATTTTTACAGTACTACCAACAAAATCGACACGCCCTCCTCGTCCAGCAGCTCCTCTATGTCTCCCTCCAGAGTCTAATGGAGGTCCTCTAGAATATCTTTTTCAGTAAAGGGGGCACAGAAGCTGAGTCTCTATAAGTTCCAAACATTTAAGGACGGGGAAACAGCGTCAGGTGAGCCACTCATTACTGTACAGGACTCTGCTTTCACACAAATAAATCCAGAATGCTTCATGTGATGGCGGTCATTTATGAACAACATACCTTTGCAAGGACCCATGTGAATCATCAGAACACCTTTCACAGCAACAGTATATTTGTAATGCTCTGGGGCAGTACTCCTTTCCATCTTGTATTTGATCTCCCTCAACTTCACTAGTGCAACCTCAGGTCTATCTGGATCTCCCTTCAGCACTTGAAGTGATTCACTCTCTGTATAATTACCCCAAAGCTCATGTCACCAATTCTGGTAGTAGCTCGAGAAGTTACTTCAGAGCTGTCCACGACGTGGTCAGCAAAGACAGGTATATCTTCCCTTGTCGCATATGACACTATAATAAGTACATTACTGTTAACCTTAATAACCGTACCAATCGCACCTTCATGAGCACCGGAGACAGGCTTCACATGATCCCTGACCTTGAAGTATTTGCAAATGTATTTTGCATTCACAACAACGGTTGTATGCAGGTCTTTCCTTCTTGGTTTGCTATGGAGTTTATCATCTTCAACTTTTCATCCATCCCATCAGACTTGCGAGATCTCCATTGACAACAATAACAGCATTAGCCTTCAGTTATTGGAATATCAGGACCTGTCTCAGAAACACCTTTCCACCTATTTGGAACTGGAGATAATCCAGGCCACAGAAACTCGGCAATACAGGCCAAATTCCGGAATCAAGAACACTAATAATGACATCCTTGCCTTACTCGAGTTAAGCCAAAGACCAATATTCTCACTCAGACCAAGAAATGCGGGAGAAAGAGTAGTCTTGAATTGGTCAATCTCTTCAGGAAGGATGGCGACTACAATTCCAGGGAGATTTAGTAGATGCGAAACTTGAGAAGGTGTAATACAGGCAGCAAAACCATGAACAGCATGAGTGTAATTGTATATTATCTCTCGGGGATGACAAGAATGAGGAAGAGAATGGAGAGATGAAGTATACCGATCATGGTGAGAAGTAAAGATGGATGGCTTTTCTGAGATCAAAACTGATGTGCTTAATATAAAGAAAAAGATATACAAGGACACAGTAGATGAAGTCATTGAAGATTATTTTTTTCCTTTTGGGTTAGATTTCTTCCTCTGTGTAAGTCTCCATAACTCCTATACAGACATATTTACATCCCCTTCTTGGTTCCCATCTGTTAAGAGCTCAGCAAAAGTGGCTCCCCTGAAATAAATGTAAAAGAAAATTATTAATATTAAAAACTAGAAACTACACTGAAATCCAATGCAGAAACGATAATGCTAGCTTAGTAACTTGTTTATCCAATTGCTTTCTTCAGTAAAATGTAGAACCATGTAAAATATTCAGATGACTACACATAGGTCTGTAAATACAACCAACGGTTGCATGATATTCCCCATAATGGCATAATTTAAGGAAAATAAAAATCTGAGCCATGGTGTGCCTTGTGCCCAGATAACTGCCCTATTACTGCAGAGAGCATGTTAAAAGCAGAGTAGGCATAAAGAAAACGTGCACAATTGACTGTCCTGCAAGTCAGGAAGTCTGTCATGTGCTGTTTTCTCCATTCAGACATAGTGCCTTGTTCGTTTATGAGACCCGAAATTCGTTCTTGCATTCATCAACATGCAGTTCTGTGGTACTCAAGCTCATTCAATGAACCATTATCCACATTTGATTTTTCAATTCCTTCCCCAATTCAATCGAATAATTCAGTGACACAGTTACTTGAACCTTCGGTTCCACACACTTTCTCATCTGCTCTCTTTTCACAGACTTCAACTCCTCGATCTCCTTACCGCGTTTAACAAACCATCATACTTGGCTTTGCACTCTTCCAATTCTCCTATCGTTATGATTCAACCAAAAATAATTTTGTTTCTCAAGATCTGTCACCTTTCTTTTCAAACTAATATCATAATTTAATATCTTTGGCAACTAAAGCATCAAACTTTTCCTTAACTTGAAAACATTTCAACTTTTTTTAATCAAACTGAAAATACAACTCATCAACTTAATTGCAAACAGATTCGCAGTTAATCTAAGTGTATCTACTCAAGTTATGTAATAATAGAAGTTCTGTTTAATTATTATGATGCAAGTATCCACGAAAGGCGCAAACTAAAAATAGTGAAGCAAAGTGGTTGCCACGATAGGCATCAAACTAACCAAATGGGTATTCGCAACAAATTTTGTTAAAGTTTTTGACCACTTAGGCCTTAGAATAGGTATATTTCTACACCAGCAAGAGAAATAACAAAGCGCATAATGATTGAATGAGTTAATCAAAATCAGACATTCAAAATAAGATAGCCATGTAGCGCCATGTATTCAAAACCTCTTTTATTAAAACTCGTTTTCTCATAGAACATTAAATTTGAAAAGGTCTCCCTAAATTCCACCAACATTAGTATTAATGGACCACGCCTATACTATCGAAGCCGCAAAACATGTTACGCAACCACCTTTTGGTCTAGGGATTTCTTTCAAACAAGCTAGCATATCCATATGTCAATCCCACGAACCATAATGGACCGACTAATAGTTCCTAACTATCCATATGTTACACAACCACCTTCTGGTCAAGTTATACTGAAATGCAATTCGCAATTTGAAAATGTATCAAAGTGGGGGGGATTTCGTTCAATATATTCTAAAATGCAATTCACAGTTTGAAAATGTTAGACGACCACTATAATCACGAAATGATATGTTATACTAGTAACTAACTATGCTTCAAGGAATAATGCATTCGAAGTTTATAAGCGAGGAACCACATGACTTTGTCAGAACTACGATGAATTCTGCAATTACCATAATGTGCGCTTAAGATATGCATCTGAAAGGATTACATACACAAGCCCATGACTTAAATAAGTTCACAAAGTGTCGCCTCATTAGAGATTAACAGTCGAACTATTGAAAGTGAAACCACGCAGGTGTAAACGAGGTGTAATAACACAATAACTATCTAGAGTGGATAGGAAGAATACATTTAAGGTGGATTTTTCATCATTCAAACACTTTTGTGTCTGCTTGTTTCTTAACTGGGCTATACATAGCCAGGTGGTTGTCTTTGCCAAGGCGAAGCAATGCTCTAAGGGTGAAAAGACTGATTACAGAAGTGAAATGAAACTAGAACTAGAACTAGGGTCTAGTAGGCGACAAAGTGAAGTTTGCCAGATAATGTCAGACTTGTTTCGCCGAACACTTCATATACCATGTCACATAACAACCTAATCTTAAGCTTAACATCTTCAAAGTAAAAGCCTGATCTACATTATTTCATTAATAAAGCGCGTAGGCACTACCAAAATTTGAGGAAACTCTAACATCAAACAATTGAATAAATAGACCAAGTAATTGCAATAAAAGCCTCAAGAAAAAGAACAACAAAAAATCAGAAAATGAAGATTTGCCTTGCTACTGGTTAATTTGCAGTCAGATGGGAGGTGCATCATCCACACGCAGCTCCATTCACAACAACTGTAGAAGTGACCCATGGAAACACTGCACAAAGAAGAAAAAAAACATTTATGAGCCTGCGATCAAACAACAGAAAAAATTTAGTAAAGCACGTAAGCCTTACCAGAAGTCAAAAATCCAATTGTTCCTAATCTACAACACCAGTACCAAAATTCTCATGTAATTTCAAAGCAATCGCCAAAGTATCAGTGGTAACCATGGGAGTCAAGATTAAAGTATGGGGTACTCATTATATTTATCGTTGTTGTATCAGTCTTCGGGCCATCGTCGTAGTGGTCACAGTGTTTCATCTTAAAATCAAAAGGCATCGACCATCAACAACAACTACGGTGAACAACAACACATATGTTATAAATTGGACTAGACCAAGAACCAAAGAAAGGAAAGCGAGGTTTGAACCTAAAGAGGTGCTCATAATTCAACCAATCATTACATAAAAACACAAACAAACGAGCAGCATTTTGCATCTCCACAGCATGCATAACTGAATTACAATTTACAAAACAAGGACACTAAAGAGAGAAATGAGAGATATTGTTTGTTTGTTTGTTTCTTAATCTTAAGGTATAGAGGCAGACATGATTTTATATGCGCGAGTAATTTTTGTGCATCAAACCAAAAACGCATCAATGCTTCTGCATCATGATTTGGTCTTATATTAAGTATACATGGGGCATCATGATGATGATGATAATCTAGAAGATGTGGTAGAATAAGGCAGTATGCCATATGCTTAGCTAGTTAGTTTCATATAGATTGTTTGTCTTTGTGTTAGGTTCATATTGATTAATAATCGTATATGCCTTTACTTATTTATATTATTCAGGCACTTTAGCAGCGCCTTACACATTGCTAGAATAGCACAAAGCAGTACGCATTGGAGGCAGACAATCTTGATCACAATATCATAACAAACTAAATAACTTAAAACCTTTCCGAGTTTTACGCATATCAAAATCCAAACTAAATAACCAAAACCCATGTAAAAATTCAAAGAATTCTTTTCCCTGCTAAGTAAATACCTACACATATCACATAACAACCTAATCTTCAAATTATAGGCTAGATTAACATCCTCCAATTCACATAAGCACTACCAAAATTTGAAGGAACTCTGACATCAAACAATTGAATAAGGAAAAGAATTTAAAAAATCATAAAAATGAAGAGTTTACCTTGCTACTAGTTGATCCGGTATCTAATTTACAAATCAGAATCCCATCCCAAAAAGGCTATATGATCCCATCACACAGCAACACTCACCACTACGGTAGAGGAGAGCCGTGGCGAGTCCTAATCTGAGGGGTGTTACCTTACAGAAGAGTGGGGATTCAATATCCAACTTCCCCTGCACACGGAAAATAATTATGAGCCTAAAATCAAACAACAAATTTAAAAAAACTAAACCCCTAAAAAAATTAAGAAACTCAAAAAAAAAAAAAAAAAAAAAAGAAAAAAAAAAAAATGAAGAGCTTACCATAAACAATTTAACAATCACTAGCAGAACAAAGTTGAATTATGAGAAGAAAAATTATTGCCTGGGCGAATCGAATCATCTAAGGAGAGTAGTAGAAATGATGATGTCAAAATTTAAATCGGTGAGAAATGATTCTATTCTTGAAGAATGATGCATCATTGAGGTAGAATTACCGAATTTTATTTTTTCTTTTGAAACTAGCTCAGCTGGTCAGCTAGCTCAGCTGGTCATCCCCGTTCCCCAAAGTTTAATGCGCTCCAGGAGGTCCCAGGTTCGAGTCCCCAATGGTAATATTGCGTAAATTAACATAGCGGAGTGTTAGTTTGCCCTTGACACAATCTCGCCCCTCCCGCCGTCGGCCGGGCTCCTTGGCAAGTGTTCCCATGAGACTGGCCAGAGGGCTTAAAGACAAAGAACTTTGTTCAATTAATGTAGTAGTATCGTTGGAAGCTTACACAGCTCCGGCTTGGGGCTTAACGTAATAATCGTTTAAATAAGAAAGTTTTGAAACTGGACAGAAAAAATATTTGAGATCTGAAAAAAAAAATAAGTTGCCTTTAGAAAGTTTTTAAAAGGTGGGCCCCTGCTAGCCTGGAGGTCCACCGGACCCATCAGTGAAAATGAATTTTCCCTTGAGCTAATTTTCCCATGAAGCTAATTGTACCGACATGAAGGCAGTGTCATGCCCATCAACCTGGAAAACCTGACTGCTCCAACTGTTGTTTTCAGCTAAATTGTGGTGTCAGAAGCTTGATTGTTGGTGAATCCCGCAATGTGAACTACATGTGCAATTTTTGTAACAAAACTGTTGTTGGTGGTGCAATATAATGATAAATGTTTCCTTTGGCGTTTGTTTGTTCAGAATTTTCTGTTAGTTCTGTTACTGGGCGTGTCGTATGCACTGAGTCACTGACTAAATCAGAGAGAAACTGGCAACTGGAAGTTTGTTGTTACTGCCAAAGACCGAATGTGTAGACTTAACAGAGTATCTGATCCAATCCAGTGGGTAGAGCTGGAAAAGTTGTGTGCACTAACAACTTTTGCAATATCTGTAGGAACCGAATCTCACAACAGTTATATTCCAACGAAAGTGTGATTGCGAAGGTCATCGCAGAGTGCTAGAGAAGTGATGTAGCGAGTGACGTCAGCTTAATCATAAGGAAAGTGTAAAGATTCTGCGAAGATCAGGATTACTTTGCGAAGCAAACCCTTATGAGCCTGCGAGAACGACGCAGATCAGATCCGAAAATAAAGGCTGGCTTAGCTGTCATCCACTATGTAATCTCATATATAAAGGGCCAAGCAAAGTCGAGATGAGAGAGATCTTTTTAGAGGGTGAGAGAAAAACAAATAGGAAAGAGAAAGTCTAGAGCTATTTTGATTTCCTTGTAATTCTCATTACTTTTGTAAGATGGGGAAATTAAGAAAATGCCCATTTGGGGAAATGTATTTAAGAAAATGTCCACGTTTTTTTGAAAATTAAAAAAATGTCCATGAATTGACCTTTTACGTCCCGTTTTTTTGAAAAAACGGCTAACAGCCGTTACATGACATGTGGCACTAAATCTGCTATGTCAAATGACATTCTAACCCCTAAATCAACAGGATCGGCCCGAGTTGGAACAATAACTCAGAATGACCCGTTAATCTGTACCGAGTTAAATTTGTACCTATAATTGCTGCTACTGAAAGACAGAAGACACTCCATCTTCTTCCACAATTCTTACTTACAAACAAAACCCATACAATTGAAACTACAATTCTGACAATCAGTAATTAAAAAATATCATAATACATAAAATTCCTCATTTAAATAAAAATGGAATCATTAGGAAAAATCATTAACACATCCATATAAATTTTGCTGCATTTCCAACTAATTCAAATACCCAAATCATCAAACATAATGTGACACTAGTGTTTGAAAAACAGACCATGTACACCGTTTAAATCCCAAATTGAAAAAGAAAACTTTCAGTACTCTAATTCCTCATGGCAACATCACCGCTATCTAAAATTTCTACCCATTTAACCAAAGAATATTTACCACCGTGAACCGTTCCACCACGCCCTCATACCATTACCATTAGAAACCCAATTGAAACCCTAACCAAAAACCCAATAGAAACCTCATTGAATCCCCAAATTAAAAACGCAATTCGATCTTGCTATTTAAACAAATAAAAACCCTTGGTGATGGTGAAGATATTGCTGGTAATGAACCACAACCAGTTGCAATAAAATGATTTCTGGAATTAAAGAAGAAAAAGAAATAGAAGACAAAAAGAAGAAGGAAGGGAACACGTGTAATACCCTTGTCAACTGAATCGTCAGCCGTCGATGTTTAAACGCGTGGACAGTCGAAGATGATATCCTGAACGGTAGAGAGTTTTGGATCTTTAGCCGTATATTGAGCTGAAACACGGACGGTGGAAAATTAACATTTATATACCTTAGAAATGGGTATATTTGTCATTACGCCCGCCAATTTCTCATCTCCTGTAATGAGAAATTGACAAAGTCAAACGGTTTTTACCAAAGTGGTGGGGCCAGATGGAAAACGTAACGGCATGGGCATTTTTTTAAGTTTCAAAAAAACGTGGGCATTTTCTTAAATACATTTCCCCACATGGGAATTTTCTTAATTTTCCCTCGTAAGATTCATCAAAAAGATTAATAAAAATTTGTTAATCAATCATGAAATTTGACTAGAACTGCATTTAATCTTGAAGGGGTGTGGTTGTAAGAAATCCTGCAACCACATATTGGCGCTAGAAACAGGGAATGATTTGAGAAAGATTTTAAGAGATTAGTGAAGAATTTGTGAGGTGTATAACAAGTTATTGAAATCAAAAGAGATAATGAAGAAAATCAATAAATTGATTGAGGAAAAGATCATCAAAATCAAAGAAGACTGCAAGAAATTGGAATGTAACTTAATTACAAAGACGATGATTAATGAATTTCATGAAAATCTCAAAGGAAGAATACATAAAAGAGATTTTGAAGGAAAGAAAACTATGACTGAAGAAAAGGCGTCACCATTGAAGGAGTGGGAAAAACAGAATATTACGTTCACAGCGGCAGAAATACCGAGAGAAAATTTGAACCACACATCACCGTTGGTAATCACAAGAATCGCAAAGTACTTAAAGGAGAAAGATGGACCAACGAAGTCTATAGAAGAATGGGCGGTGAATAAAACTCTAATAGATACAGGAAGTTCAGTCGATATAATATTTTACTATGCATTCAATGGGATGGGGTACAAAGATGAAGAGATGACTTGTTCAACATATCATATCCATGGATTTGGTAAATTTACAACAAAACCTAAAGGAGAAATAGTGGTGCGAATACTATTAGGAGAAATTGAAACACACGTGACATTATGTGTGGTGGATATGGAGTCACCTTACAACATGCTATTAGGAAGACCATGGGTACATGCAATTAAAGCGGTAGCATCCACATTACATCAGTGTATCAAGTTCCATATGCCTAATGGAGTAGGTGAAATCAGAGGAGATGATAATGATGCAAAGATGCGTCATCAGGTGGAAGTAGAAAATTATGAAGGACGTGCAAAGAAGCGAAAATTTTGCTGGAAAATGGCGAAAGAAGCAAGGAAAGAAGAAGAATTCAGAATTTACATGATAAACGCAAAAGAAGGAAAAGGAATACCAAGCTAAATTTAAAGGAGGAAACAAAAGATAAAAATGGTAAAAGAGCAAACACTATCAGAGAGTCAAAGGCGGACTACACAGCCGGCGGAACCAGCAAAAGAAGTGAATGTCGGAACTGAAAAAGAGCCAAAGATGTTAAAGATCGGAACTAAGATGGACGCAGATGAAGAAGAAAGAACAATTAATCTACTGCGACAATTTAAGGATATCTTTGCATGGAACATGGACGAAATACCTGGGATAGACCCTTCGGTTGCGTGTCATCATTTGGAAATTAAAAAAAATATAAGACCATTCAAGCAGAGAGAATAAGGAAAATAGCAACAACATATCATCCTCAAATAGAAGAAGAATTGCAGAAGATGTTGAATGCAGGAATTATACGACAAGCAAGATACCCAGAATGGATTGCAAATATGGTAGTGGTACCAAAGAAAAATAATTGGATAATGATTTGCATAAATTTCACTGATCTAAATAAAACTTGTCCAAAGGACAACTTTCCTTTACCAGACATCCCACAAAGTCAGTGGCAAGGAATGATAGAATATCTTCTTTAGATGGATATAAGGGTTACAATCAAATTCCTCTCGCTAAAGAAGATCAGGAGCATACCACCTTTTTTGCACCAAGAGGATTATATTGTTATACGAAGATGTCGTTTGGTTTGCGAATTGATGGAGCGACATATCAGAGGATGGTAGAGAAGGTGTTTGCGAAATGGATTCATAAGACATTAGAAGTGTATGTGGATGACATGTTGGTGAAGAGCAAAGAAGCTAAAGATCACGTGCAAGATTTGTAAGAAATTTTTGAACAGATGCGGCAGTTCAACATCAAAGTAAATCCTGAAAAATGTATCTTCGGTGTTGCGTCAGGAAAGTTTTTAGGATATATTGTGTCAAAAGAAGGAATACAAGTTGATCCAGAAAAGGTGCGAGTAGTTCGCGACATGCCAACACCAGCGACGGTGAAGGATGTGCATAAATTAAATGGACTCTTAGCTTCACTGGGAAGATTCATTTCGAGATCATCAGACAAATGCAAGCATTTCTTTAATATACTCAAGAAGGGAACGAAATTTAGATGGACAAATGAATGAAAGCATCGTGAGGATAGAGGATTACTTGATGAATATATCCATCTTACAAAAAGCAGAGCCAGGGGAAGAATTGTTGATTTATCTTGCGACCAATTCAAAGAGGTCAGGCAGGATTGAGAGGTGGAATGCTTAAGTGGGGCATTTTAAGATTAAATATGAAATATTATCTTCACCGAAATCACAAGTTGTTGCGAACTTTTTAGCAGAATTTTCATTAGAAAATGATGAAGCAGTAGAAGAGATGATGGATATAGAAGAAGAACATGGGAATCCAAGAGACATGTTAACAGAACCTGATAGGTGGGAAATATTGGTGGATGGATCATCAAATGGAGAAGGTATGGGAATTGGAATTGTCTTGATTTCACCAGAAGGAATAAAGATGGCCTTTTCTTTTAGATTGGAGTTCGCATCTACTAACAACGAAACGGAGTATGAAGCAGTGGTGCATGCTTTACGGCTCGCAATAGAAATGAAATTAGAAAATATAAGAGTCACTAGCGATTCGCAGTTGGTCATATTCGAAAACATCATTTGTAGGTTTGGAATTCCTGCACAGTTGGTGTCTGATAATGGAAAACAATTCGAAGGGCAGAATATAGAAATGTTGCTTAATGCATTTAAGATAAAGTGTGGGAAATCCACACTATTATATCCACAAAGTAATGGACAAGCAGAGGCAACAAATAAGACAATTACAAATACATTGAAGAAGAAGCTAGAAGGACATAATAAAGCATGGTGTGAACAGGTACCTAATGCAGTTTGGGCTTATAACACAACTAGGAGAGAAGCTACAGGAATGTCACCTTTTTGTTTAACATATGGAATTGAAGCGGTGTTACCAACTGAAGTCATTATTCCCACTACAAAAAGAGAAAGGTGGGAGAAAAATCTAAGTGCGGATATGATCTTATCAAAACTTGATGATTTAGAAGAAAAGAGGGAGAAGGCCCTACAACATATGGAGAACTATTAGAGAAGATTAGCTCGAGAATACAATAAGCGAGTTAAGATAAGGGAATATCAGCCAGGAGATTTGGTTCTGCGAGAAATACCAGCGTATCAGCGAGGAAATGATGGAAAATTAGAAAAGAAATGGGATGGACCTTACATTATTAAATAAATAGTTGGAACAGGGCCGATCGACTAATGGATCCTGAGGGAAAAGACACTTGTCGTAAACTTGATAGGTCATGGAACAGATTATATCTAAAGAAATATTATCCATAAAAGATTTGGCGCAAATTACCAGGAGGTAGAGAGGAAGAAGAAATTTCATAGTTGCGAAATTTATATTTATAGAATGAAATGATGATTTCGCAGAGATTGCTTTTACCGAAAAAAATATGCGATACTTTCGCATAAAATGTATCAAACAAAACAGATGAAACATATGCGATAATTTCGCAAGATTTATGAATTTTACAAAAGAAAGTAAAAGAAAATACGAGAATAAACAACAAAGATAGAGGCACCCAACTTCATGATAATACCTAGTTCGCGAATAAAATTTCGCAAGAGGCAAATGTTAGACCTAAAGTACGTCATTGAAGGGGAGACCTATTACGTGGCTCAGGGAAAGGTTACACCGCCCCGGAACCTGGTTCATGGAGACTTGGGGTTTTTAAATCCATCCAGGAGAGGCGCCTTGGATTCTCAGCTTAAGCTTATGACTTAGGTTGGGCGACTAAGGAGTGCAGAACTTGATCAAGGCGCCGAGGTACACGGTTGAGCCAAGAGTTCCTGGGGCGTTTGAAGCGTCTCGGCCATTCTTGGAAAGTTTTGGCAGATGATGCACTCGGCCCGAAGAAAACTCCACTTAGGGTGTAGTCTCGTAACCATAAACCCTATAGGTAAAAGGGATAAGAGGCTGCGAAAAACAACTGGTTGTTTTTAGGACCGGATGGGAGGAGCCAACCTTGTATGGTATAGGTACGTCTCCTTGAAGGGGCAACCAGGGGGATGATAAGGGCGGCTCCCTCCATTAGGGAGCTGACAGTGTCAAACAGACGCAAATGTCATGAGACTTTTTACTCATGGGAGTATTAAGACTTGTCATATTTGTGCAACGATCCTGCAGAGGCAAAAAATACTAAAGAAAGATAAGACGAGATCAATGGGTCAGTGCACGAAAGTGTAAAGACGTCCTGCGATTTCGTCGCAAGACGACAATGTCACGAGGCTTTAAGTTCGCAAGAATATTTAGGCATGTCATATTGTCGCATGAAAAATATCTTGCTGAGACAAAAATACAAGAAAGTGATGAGACAAGATCAAGAGGTCAATACATGAAAATGTAAAGACGTCCTGCTATTTTGTCGCAAACATTAAAAGTGGCAAGATAAGACCTTTACTTAGGAAGGCAAAATAAGACCACATAACAAAATGAAATTTTGGAAAATTCCAAGATATATTTGATAGCGAAATTTCACAGAAAAATAAGAACATGCCTGTGATATTGACGCCCAAATGAATTTATACAAACTAACCATTTAAGTATTATGCAAGAGACTGATTCAGTTTTCACAAGATAGATAATGAGAGGCAAGTATAGGAATTAGTAAAGAATATGCATTATCTATCTCGCTAATAAGGAAATATTAAAAAGATAAGCGAGTTTCAAGATTCCTGAAAGAACATTGTTTGGCAGAAAAGTAAAGTGAAAATAAAACAACTTAAGTAACTAGAAGAATTTCAAATTTCAACATGTGATTCGCCGAGAGGGGCTGATGGATGGCTTTCTAAAATCATCTCGTCTTCGCAAGCTTTCTCCTTTTGTTGGTCCATTTTAGCTGGTTCTTCCCCCTGATTATTAACAGCGTTAATTCCCTCAATAGATTCATTTTCTTCATCATTTTCAAGAACATCTTCATCACCACTTTCGAAGTCAAAATCACTATCAGGCTCGCGAGGAACTTCATCAGCATCTACGACAAGAGGCTTAACTTTTATAGGAGAAGTGATTTATCTAGTAAGATGCTATTCACAAGAACTTCAGCTTTGAGATGAACTTGGCGAAGAAGTGCTCTTTGGTGATTCCTACTTTCGACATCCTTGGAATGCTAAAGGTAATCAAATCTTCTTTAGGCCGATCGCGAGAATGAGCAAGAGTGGTAGCCAGTTTCGCATTCTCCTTGCGAATCTTGGCTAATTTCGACTCCAAAGAAGATATGGAAGAGTGAAGCTTTTTCTCAGATTCTGCAAACAATAAAAATACCAAAAGATTGTTATAGCGAAATTCACGAAAGTGGAATATTGCGAAAATAATTAAGCATGTAAAAGTGGATGAGGCAGTCAGATTCTTATGACTACCTTCCTTTTGCGAAATAAGATATTGAGCTAAAGCCAAACTATTATTCTCCAAGTGGTTCATGGCACCATCAAAGTTATCCCCAATCAAACTTTTCAAGCGGGATCGAAAATTCTTCTCATTAGAGATAAGTGAGGCATTTTCCTTCGCTAAGGAAGCATAGGAGTTCTCTAACTGAGTGTGCTGCTCTTTAAGTTGGTTTACTTTTACACTCAAAGTTATTCTACCTTGGATGAGTTTATTCTTCTCAGCAATGGACGATTCAGTTACTTTTTTAAGTTCACTCCTTAATGAGCGAAGGGATCGCTCTTGTTCATCACATATTTTTTGACGAACATTAAGTTGTTGCGAAGATATCGCTACTTTGTTTAGGAGGATTCGTTTCTTTTGAGACAAGGTTCCATTTTCATCTGATAGATTTTCAATCCCCAAGTTAGCTTTAGTTAATGAATAAGAGAGTTGGGATAACTTGCTACTTAATACTTCTCGCTCTTGAGATAGATGCGTATTCTCGTTAGAAAGGTTGTTAATTTGATCAACAGAGTACGAATAAAGATTATCTAATTGGTTATATTGATTCAACAAAGCTTCATTGTCAGCACGAGCTTCTTCAGCGGCATATTGAAAGTCGTATCTCTCCATTATTCGTTTCTGAATTAGAACTTAATGTGCAAACAAGAAAAGTAAATACAAAAGAAGTAAAATTAACAAAGAAGATAAGTTATAAATGAAAGCAAGAAGATCATACCTTTCAGTTCATCATTTTTTCTGCGAAGATTCTCGCAATCCAGCGAACCATTCTCAAGCTTTTGATTCTTGAGGCGAAGATCATTACATTCTAAAGTCATAGCTTGGAGTTCCTCCTTCAAAGATTCAATTCCTCTTTCTAAAGATGCTTGCGAAGTTGTTCTCTCAGCATTAAAATATTTGCCCAGTTTCGCAGATGTTAAGCCTGAGAGGATCAACAGAAGATCTTCAAACATCATCAAGAACATCAGACAAAACTCTAAAGGCAATGTCCACTCCTTCCAACAGTTCCTTGTTAACAGGAAGGGTTTGAGATGAAGAAGTAGTGATGATTGAATTTATGGGAAGCGAATCATCTTTCGCAGCGGATATCTTTTTCCCAGGCGAAGATAAAAGAGGTTCTATAGGCGAGGTTGCGACAGAATGAATCTTTGCGGCATTCGCAAGAGGAGAAGAAGGAGTTTCATTTGCAATAGGAGAAGAAGGGGTTTCATTCGCAGAAGGGTTAGTTGAGGGAATTGTATCCGAAATAATGTTCTCATGAGAAGGAGCAGTAAGTAGTAAAGGTCTAGCTGGCGAAGTTGTAAGGGAAGGTGCAGTTCGAAATCAGGAAATAACAGAGAAAAAGTAACAGTCTTTATTTGTGAGATTTTCAGGATATATCTATACCTTTTCATCATCATGCGAATATCAACTCAAATAAGAAACAGAGGCAACAATATTGTTATTAAAGAGGAGATGTTTCTTATTATCGTGGAATTCGTAGGCTTTCTTTTGCCAACAACAACTTTATGTTACGAACGTTTGGGAACCTTAGGGTTTGGGACTGTGAATTTGGTGGAAGAGGTGCCTTTTCTTTGAAATGGGAGAATCGTGATGGGAATTAGACAAAATTATAAAATTAATTAAAGAAGTCATCAAAATAAAATCAGTTCCAGCAAAGTCGAAGAAGAAAAAAGCAAAACTAACCTTGATGACTCCATGAAAGCAGTAGCAGATAGATAAGCTTGTAAGAATCAAAGATGAAGAAAAATACATAGGATGAAGATTTACAGAGAGCTTGGAGACGAGAAAGATGAAATAAAAGAAGAAAATAATTTTCCCATCTATTTTCTCCTTAAATAGGCAAAAAGGATGACCGGTTGAAATTAAATGAGCCGGTAAAAAGGGGGAACAGTAAACACGTGTAGACAGTTACGCTAAATTCAAGGAAAGTTGTCGGTGGAAAAGATATGGAAAAATGAGCGGTTGCGGCATTTGGAGACATCAATTCTCATATCATTCTCTTCTTCGCAGAGAAGACATGAGAATAGGCAAGATGTAGGAAAAAAATCTCGCGACAGTTATATTACAGCGAAAGTGTGATTGCGAAGGTCATCGCAGAGTGCTAGAGAAGTGATGTAGCGAGTGACGTCAGCTTAGTCATAAGGAAAGTGTGAAGATTCTGCGAAGATCAGGATTACCTTGCGAAGCAAACCCTTATGAGCCTGCGAGAACGACGCATATCAGATCTGAAAATAAAGGCTGGCTTAGCTGTCATCCACTATGTAATATCCTATATAAAGGGCCAAGCAAAGTCGAGATGAGAGAGATCTTTTTAGAGGGTGAGAGAAAAACAAATGGGAGAGAGAAAGTCTAGAGCTATTAGGAAATATTCATCCAAGGACCATGTCGTCTGTACTTCGGTCACTACGGTTGATAAATATGATGCAAATAAAAACCGTAACTGAACATATTCTCAAAACTAAGAACTTGCGGTTGGTATTTGAGTTTAAACCAACCGTAACATCAACCCAATCTACAGTTAAGGTTCGTATTTGAGTTATTACCAACCGTAACTAGCATAAACCCAGAAATTTCAATTTCAATTTTCATACAAAACCCTAATTTTTGATACAAAATTAACTTAAATCCAACACGATAAACTAAACCCTAACTGGGTTTTTTCAAATCGTCGATTAATCGAAGACGATGAAATTTTCGGTTTTAATGGAGGTTAGGGTTGATGGAGGAGAAGGGAAGATGAAGAAGAAGATGAAAAAAACAAAACTGATTTGATTTTTTTTGATTCATTAGGTTTAAAAAAAATTGATTTGATTTTGGTAAAAAGGGTAATCTAGTCAATCTACACCCCTATAGGAAACCCCCTAACCAATAAGAGGGACATTGCTATCACACTTGCCGCCCCTCTACCATTTCTTGCCGCCCCTTTACCAAGCTTGTTGAACAAACCACCACCACTATTATCTTAAGCACCACTAGATGGGTTATAAATGGGCAATGGATTTTGTGTCTCATAAACCCTGGAGAGGGGGAAAATGGTTGCTTTGTCGGTTTAGTCGGAATCGGAAACAGGGTTTTCATTTGTTAATCTGTTGCATTAGGTAAAGAGGCACATCTCACTTTTGATGTCTTCTTGATTTTTTTTTTCTTTTTTTTTATAATTTCATTTTCTGATTTCTAATGTCATATATTAGTTTCTGTATCAAATCATTTACACATATTTATACTGCTAACTGATGCTAATGGAGTATGAAGTGCTGAAATACTAGAGAGCAGCATTCCTGTCATCAAAAGAATTTGTAAGCACTAATCTTTACAGAAAAAATTAGTCGTGTTTGTGTACCTGGTCAGTACTATGTGAATGTCCTGCAACCATCAAACGTGAGACAAACATGAAAACATGTCATTTAGATGTCCCTAGTTTGAGATTATGGGTTTCAATGACTTTCCAGAAATAATATTTTTATGTGTGAGTGAAGGAATGTTGTCTGGCTAAAGTCTTTGTTCAATTATATCGAGGAAACTATTTGTTTCTTCTTGAAATTGTTCCATGAAAATAAATTATATCATGGCTGCTATTTTTGCAGTTATGTATAATAACATTAAAGGGCCTTACACATGATTCTTCTTAGAATTGCGATGCTAAGAAAAGCAACTGACATGATGAGATCAAATTTTAGCTGAGAATTCTGTTGTGAAACTTATTATGTCTGCATTTATCACATCTTTTGATCTCGTTTCAAGTTGGCTAAATTTTCAGTGTTATAGTTAACAGATTGCAATAATGACTACTCCGCCCGTTAGAAAGTCTTGATTTTCTCATTTTCATTGATTTTGTGTTTTTTAGCTGTTTACCTGATTCTTGTGTATATGTTTCGACTTTCAGGTCTTGTTTTACTGCACAGAGTCTGTGTTTGTACTAATGTAACCAGGTAGAATTTAATGACCACATCGTACACTAGGAACTTCTTGATAATGTGGGACAGTGTTGAAAATAAATAATTTGGATTGTACAACAGAGGGATAGTATATTCCAATGAGACGTAGACATATCATGAGTTTCTCATTGTTCAAAAATTTGTAAAATCAATGCAAAATTTTTACAACTCTTTTTTCATTTTTCCTGGTTTACAACTTTAAAAGACTTCTGCAAGAGTAATGTGTGCGTCAAATATTGCTAGTTAGATTTATTACATGTTTCTAGATTGATTATAATGATGACTCTCATGATGAGTAATACAACGATGGGGTACTTAAAACCTTTTAGGTATACTTACCCCTTTAGTGTATCTCTGATTACTAAGTAATGATGACTCGCATGATAAGTAACTTAGGATAAGATAAGGTGCACAATTGATATGAGATTTGACTTGGTGTTGTATATGTGGTAGCTAATGAGTGTTGTGTCTCGCTCAGGCAAATGAAGCATTTAACTTTATAAGTCTGGTATATCATTATATATTTGAATGTTGCTGATAATATGGAACTTGTAAATTTGTCATTATTCGTCTTTAGAAGAAACCAATTAAAATTGAAAGATAGCTTAGGGGGACTTTTGTAACATGTGATGCTATAATACATGTTTGCCTTAGTATGTTTATAATTATTGTTTGAGGAGTCTGTGATGCTTACATTTGTGGATAAATGGTAATTACTTATCTGGTTGTATCTTTTGTGTACTAACAACATTACTATTTTCATGTGTTCTAGAATACATGGCAGGTAATCAAGAGGAGCCAAGTAGAAAGAAGGGCACGTGTGGAAGATCCAACGCAGTTCGTAAAGGACCTTCATGAAGTTGAGAAGCCTTAAATTCACACCTAATGGAGAGAGCATAGATGATCTGGGTCATCATATTGCCTATCTAGCTACCACTTAATCCTTCAGTTGAATATGGACATTCACCCCTTATAAAGCGTCGAAATAATCCTTCACCAGCCTCTTCTAACTTTTCCCGTGTAGCCCATTTCTGGCACTTGAAGACGTTGCGGTAACAATATTAAACTTTCACTCTGTGCTTGTTAATACAAGTTCTTATACAATATAATGCTTATGATCTGTAATTATGATTGTTTCTTATGCAATAGAAATACATTGTAAGAAAGGTGTCAACATAGTTAGCTTTTTCATTTTTATGGTTTAGCATGCTAATAGTCCAAGATTAAAGCCTGGTTTTAAGGTCAAATTGGGTACACAAGCTTACCTTAAGGTTCCTGCTACTTTAAGTTTCAGTAGTGATGATCTGTCCTATGTAGCCCTTGAGTTTTCCTAGAGACGTATGGCGAACATGACAAGGTCTTTTTTCTAAGCATGAAAGGAAATTGTTAATTCTCCTCATAAGATGTTTTCTCTACTTTTTCTATGAGTCTAGCTTTGTTAGTAACTATTTAATTACATGTGTATGGTGTTGTCTGTTCAATCACTTTTAGAGTATAATAATACAAGGATAACATAGTTGTGGTTAAGTTATAATGATTCATGAGGCTGAAAATCCGACAAACATTAGTTCTTATGAAATAATGTTAAGTACCTGTAATGCTGAATGACTCTTGTGCAATAATGATATTTTGTGTTAGAAGGCTGTTAATGTAAGATGATATTCAGGCTAAACGAGCATGATGCCTATTGATCAGGTGTGTATCAAAAGGCTGTCAATAATAATGATCTGTATATCTGAATGGTTCTTGGTTAGATGCCATTCTGTCTCATGTGTTTGTAGGTTTGGACCTCCTGTAGTTGCTACTTAAAATGATATCTTTCTGTCAATGCATACAAAGTTTAAGTAGTTATTGCCATATTCTTACTACATATTTGTGTCCATAAAGTGCTACCATATACAAGAACTATAACAATGAAACGTTATGCACAGGAAAAAGAACTCTTACCTGAATCGGCTTAGACATGCATATTCAATATTGCTTTTGTGTGTGATTGCAGTGCTAAAGCAGAATCATGTTGAAATTTTTTCCAACACTGCTGTAGAACTTGTTAGTATTCAATGAGTTCAACTTGTAAACGCATTAGAACCAAGGACTCTGTGCACTGTTCCTGCATTAGAAAAGGAGGTTAAGTTTATAGATGCCTTCCAACTTGTAAATGCATCTTTCGGTGTTGGTGTAATAACAAGTATAGTTCTTGCTGCTGCAAACTCGGACACTCCACCACATACCTTTAGCTTTCTGATCAGTGCGTTTGTATGCTGTAATTCATCTTTGCTTTATTATCTACGTGTGGCTTTCTACTTACAAAGTTCAGTTAAGAAAGCCAAGGACTCTAAGTCTACCAAGGAGATCTGGATAGACAGATCAAAGGTGAAGAAGCTTAGACTGCAGGTGTTCTAGGTTTTTTTGGGAACTTCGGGTGTTGGATGGGTCATAGCATCTCTGGTAGCATATATTTAAAAGTTAAACATACATAAGGCTAGTCATATTACTAGAGTTACTTTTCTATAGCACTGCCTGGTGTTCACTTAAACATACACAAGGCTAGTCATAGGCAACAATTTAGAATGGTAAGCGAGTTTTCGTAAAATAAAAGATCTCGAGCAGTCCATAGTTATATTGTTACAGAAGATAAAAACCCCTTCTATGAATGGATAGAAATAAAAGTCGTTTAAGTGTTACAACAGATAAAAACCTTTTCTATAAATGGATAGAAATAAGTCTTAATCTAGTAGAAGGGATGGCAGAGCTGAAGCATTTATACTAGTGACTTGGCCTAAGGAAAAAATAGATGCAATGTGTAAAAGCTGCTTTCAAACTAAGATTTTGAAATCTTAACCTTCCATGTTGATCCCAAACAATAAGGCTCTCGATCAAGAAAATGCAATGGATTATCATTTAATTAGATCTAAAGTTCGGATTGTTAGATTACGTAGCGACCATATCAAAAGTATTATAAAAAATAATTTAAAAAGTAGATAACATAACTCAATAATGCACATTATCTTAATTTATGTATTTACTGCGCTTATTAATACTAATTAAATAGTCTAAATGTTTCTCATGGGTAAAATAAAAATATAACGGCTCACGTGTTAAAAAAACAACATGTGTTAACAACAAAATATCTTGTGATATGAATTTTACTTTTTTTTCATATGAATATTTTGCATATGATATTTGAGGGAAAATCCGTTGACAACCCCTATTTTGACAGTATCTAACAAGTTATTTGAACCGTCGAATCACGAAATAATGACGCTCTACATTATCTAGAGCTAATCTATTTAATCCGGGTTTGCTGGATACCCGAGTGTTTTCAAGTTTTTGTTTTCACCTTCTTCCCTTCATTGTCTCGTGTCCCTGTCCCTTCCAGAATTCATCTTTATATTAAAGAAAAAAATCATATGAATTAATAATTGATCTAATATCCTATTTATTTTCTATATTTAAGATCAATCGGGAAAACTAAATCTGATTTTATTGGCTAAGTCTTGAAGTTTTAGGGTTTGAATTAATTTTTTTATTAGTGATTAGTGCTTATATCAGAAGAAGAAATGAGTTTTTTTTTTTGTTGAGTTAGTTCATGGACACTAACATTGTTAATTGTGTCTTATATTCTTCATTATTTTCAATCCAAGTTCGTTACTTGCATGTTCTTTTCAATCCGATTTCTTAAGTTCGTGATATATTCTAATGGTGCTAACAAAACTTCAAAAAATAAAAGGTTGATATGTAACAAGCTCAGGTGTAAAGATTGACCAGATTTAACTAACATGGCCAGATTTAATTGACATTATTAAGAAAATATGCTTAACCGTGTTGAAAGTTGTAAATGAACCTAACAATTCAAATTCCAAAATGGGTTTATCAAGAAAGACGAAAATATCATGATCTCTTTTCTAAAAGATAATAACATGTTACTATTTTCATGGAGAAAGACGAGAGAAGAGATAATAAGGAGAAGAAAGATAACAAAAATAAAGAGAAAATACCGGCAAAGGCACTGGATGCAAAAAGTCGAAGAAGAAAAAAGCAAAACTAACCTTGTTGACTCCATGAAAAGCAGTATCAGATAGATAAGCTTGTAAGAATCAAAGATGAAGAAAAATACAGAGGATGAAGATTTACAGAGAGCTTGGAGACGAGAAAGATGAAATAAAAGAAGAAAATAATTTCTCATCTATTTTCTCCTTAAATAGGCAAAAAGGATGACCGATTGAAATTAAATGAGCCGGTAAAAAGGGGGAACAGTAAACACGTGTAGACGGTTACGCTAAATTCAAGGAAAGTTGTCGGTGGAAAAAGATATGGAAAAATGAGCGGTTGCGGCATTTGGAGACATAAATTCTCATATCATTCTCTTCTTCGCAGAGAAGACATGAGAAGAGGCAAGATGTAGGAACAGAATCTCGCAACAGTTATATTCCAGCGAAAGTGTGATTGCGAAGGTCATCGCAGAATGCTAGAGAAGTGATGTAGCGAGTGATGTCAGCTTAGTCATAAGGAAAGTGTGAAGATTCTGCGAAGATCAAGATTAACTTGCGAAGCAAACCCTTATGAGCGTGCGAGAACGACACATATCAAATCCGAAAATAAAGGCTGGCTTAGCTGTCATCCACTATGTAATCTCCTATATAAAGGGCCAAGCAATGTCGAGATGAGAGAGATATTTTTAGAGGGTGAGAGAAAAACAAATAGGAAAGAGAAAGTCTAGAGCTATTTTGATTTCCTTGTAATTCTCATTAGTTTTGTAAGATTCATCAAAAAGATTAATAAAAATTTGTTAATCAATCATGAAATTTGACTAGAACAACATTTAATCTTGAAGGGGTGTGGTTGTAGGAAATCCTGCAACCACAATATCCCAATCTTCATTCACACCCAAGTATCCTTCATGGCTTTGCCTTTTACTGAATCCACGCCTGTCATCTCTTTTATCGGCATAAACACTATTTTTCTGGTATCCAAGATTTCGAGATGTTCGTAAGCCTCTCTGACATGGGCATCATTATCAGCTTCATTATAAATGTAGTTCTTGGGATAATCAAGAGAGAAGGAAGATCTTACATGTATCCCAGGAGCTTGATCAGTGTAATATATACTTCAGCATAAGCCAAAGGGATGCCTCTCTATCACGACTAGTCACACATTTCACTGTCCAAAACTTCGAATCAGTAGATTTTTCATCATAGCTTAGATACTGTTGGAAAACTCTTCTCTCGAATTCTTCTACATCTTTTGCGTTATCCGAAGAAACAAAATGAGGCTGGTATGTATGTATGTATGTTCATCCTTCTGTCATCATATTCTTGCAGTATTTATCATCAAAAACTATGAAGGGTTCACCATCTTTTCCGGCATATCTCGTGGACAACAATTCTTGACAATTGCAATTGCAGGCGACTTGAATTTGTCCCTGGACTCAAAAACACAAATGGGGAATCAAATTGACACCTCATGTCATGGGGGTTCTGGCACAAAGCCCTAGCCTCTTCTTTTTTATCAGCTCTAACTCCAGGCACATGCAATTGACAAATACAAAATCAGATGAGATTGTGTATAACAATATGCGACCACTCTTGTTACAAAAAAGAAATCAGATTCCAGGTATTCTAGCAGCTCAGAGACCATGTATAACAATACGCGACCAGGATTCTTCAAGCTGTCAACCACTTCGGAAATGTACAACTTGCATTTATTATAAGTATACTCAAACACTCCAAAATCTAAACTTTGCAGCGAATGTCACTGCAGTATGAACGGTTTTTAATTTTGGTTTGCTGATAAATTTATAGCCCGCATACTTAATTCAGCAAAATGCCTCTACTTTCATTATAAAATCTTAGACTCCGGCACTAAGAGCAAGAAATGAAGTATTTGTACGGTTATCATATTTTTTTTACCACTCCCCTTGTCAGTTCTTTATATATTAGTCGCATTCGAGTGCACTGAACGGGTCGAATTCAACAATTTGATTTAGAGAGTAGAGTGAAGTGTATACTCGATTAATATTACAGTGCATTGAAGGGGTTCGAATTCAACAATTTGATTTAGAGAGTAGAATGGAGTTTATACCGAATTACTATTACACGAAACCAGTGACTAATTAAAATTATAAAATAAGTCACTTTAACAGGGTCAGATGTCACAATCCATGTTGGTCCAGCAACTAAACACACCGTATATATACTGTGTTGGTTTACAATATGCATCGTTCACTCTACATACTACAACACTGGATGGTAAATTCAACATTGACCACACAACCTTGACATTTGAGGACTTCCAAAGATTCACTCGTTTAGGCGGTACCTTAGTTGGATTGAACTGATATCTAGTCCTGTCAGGCTCCAAACATTTTTTTTTTTTAACTTTCTGGTCTTCTATGCTCCACTAATTTCTTATGATTTCATAACATAATGCTGGGACATGCACACCGACCAAAAAATATAAACACACAGCCAAAAGGAAAAAGACGAGCTCCACTATGTATCCCCAAAGTTACAAGTTCACTTCGGTCACTCTTGAGCTTCAAATCCTTCCTACAAGACCATTCAAATTGCTTGTTTTCATGGCGACTGACCCTGCAATCTGGCTTCCTTTATTGCTCCAAAACATGCTGCAAACAAGAATTATCTGTCAAAATTCAGCAATTAACAGAATCAAATCTGTAACACACATCTAGGGTTATTAACATGTGTTCATCAGGACAAAGTCTATTGTAAAGGACCAAATAAACTCAAGAGGGTTGCATTGCTTTTTCAAACAAAAGATAATTACTTGCATAGTTGCATCTGGTTAAAGTTGAGTCTTGATTATCGTTTGGATCCGTAAGTTGAAGTAAGCATAGAGCAAACCCCTATATCCAGTTCTGATATATATTTGATACATTCCAGAATTAAATAAAAAAAAAAAACATTCTGAAATCACAAGTTACATTCTAAGTTTATATAGGCTGTGACCACTCTTTCTCACTGGTATACACTAAAAAATCAATAATGATCACCTAAGCGTCGTTTGCATGAGTGATGGAAAACATTGATTTGCTAGCACATAAAACATCACCATGTCGATGTGCATCTTATCTAATTATGCATCTACCGTCTACCAAATTCAAAAGTTCATTCATAGCATATGAAACTCGCCACTGCCGACAAAATTTTGATACCTTATAGCCCTTCTGCTCTTGCGACAAAGTCTCAACCTCCTATTTTTTTCAGCTCTAACTCCAGGCACCTGCAATTGACAAATATGAATTCAGGACAAGTGTTTTAAATCCACAATAATTTTTTATTTTGCTCTAACAATCAATTACTACCAAAAAATAACTTGTTAAACAACGATATGTGTGAATACAACTCTCACACTATCAACCCTCGGCTAAACCCTTGACCATGTTTTACTTAGTACAGTTAAACCTCTATAATTTAATAGCGTTGGGACTACTAAATTTTATTAATTTAAAGATATATTAAATTATGGATAAATTAATAATTTATTATTTTAAAGATAAATAATAATATATTAGTTTAGAGAATATTTCTTATTGATAAGTCAATAAATGAACGTGCAATTGGGGGATACTAAAACTAATTGGGGGATATAAATTACTCCTCCCAACCAATAGTGTTTGTTAAGGGGTATTTTTTGGGGGTGAAAATACGAAACCACCCTTTAAACAATACAAGCTAAATCAAACATAAAAATACCCTACTCCCTTTTAAATTCAAAACATTTCTCACTCCCTTTCAAATTCAAAACTTTGATTTTTTTTTTTTTTACATTCGGTAGGGATGAAGACCATGCCGGTAGTGATGAAGACCATGCCGATAGTGAGTGCCGACATGGTTATTTAGGATGAAGACCATGCTGGTACTGGGTTCCTCAGTACCGGCATGGTTATTTAGGATGAAGACCATGCCGATACTGAGTTCTGGCATGGTTATTTAGGATGAATACCGTGCCGATACTTGCTATTTTAGACAAATTTTTTATGTATGTTTTTGTCCTCAAACCGGCATGGTTCATTTGGGAATCGACCATGCCGGAACCACTACCGGCATGCTCGAAAATACTTTTACCATGCCGGAACTGATTTTTTCAGGCGTAACAATGGCGGATTCGATGAAAAAAAATCAAATTTCAATACATTAATACCTATATATGACTAATTGGAGCACTTGTATATCAACTTGTCTACTTTCATGGTTGGTTCTTCCCATAAACTTTCATGATCATAAATATCTTGATTTAATGTTGTTGCATCAACAAATTCAATGTTAATGGTTTATTCTAATGATTATCAAACTAAACTGTTAACTTACCTAATTATATTTAACCACTAAATATTGATTAGTGACGGGTAGATTAGGTAGGTTACGTAAAAAAAACTTAGATAAAGGGTGACCCTGAATTGATATTTGGATCCAGGTTTTGTTCTTTTCCTCTATCCCCCAATTAGTTTTGATATCCCCAATTGTGGGTTCTAGATTTCAATTACAAGGCCAAAGAATTCATTTCGAACTCTATAGACAAATTTAGATCGCGAGACAGTAGACACAGGCCAACTGCGGGCCGATAACGTGCCTTGTCTCATGGGCCATTTAATGTTCCTATATAAAGCGTTAGGGTTCAGTAAAATTGCCTAACTTATAAAAACCACACCCAAAAGCTCGAACCAGTTGCGGCGGCGCACAGGGATAATCTTCCTCCATCAACCACCATCCACCACCACTATTATCTTCAGCACCACCAGATGTATTATAAATGGAAAATGGGTTTTGTGTCTCATATACCTTGGAGAGAGGGAAAATGGTTGCTTTGGATATTATTTGGAATAGGCGGAATAGGAAATAGGGTTTACATCCAGCTGCACCAAAATGACATACACCAGATTTTTGATTCGTTCCATCAGGTAAACGAGGCACATCTCACCTTTGATGTCTTCTTGATTTTTTTTTTTTTCCTGATTTCTAGTGTTATAAGATAATTAGGTTCTGTATCATATTTCATTGCTCATGTTTATTTTGTGTTTCTATATAGGATAGAAGTGAATAAGGTGAGACTTGCTGGCAATGTCAGCAGATGGATGCGAATAAGGTGAGACTTGCTGGCCTTGAAGCCAGTCACAGAGTATGCACTAAGATGATCCCCGGAAGTATGGAGCCCAATGTTCATTTGAGGGGCAAAACTGAAGCTGTTTTTAACACATGTATGACAAATCAATCTGCTCTTAATGTGAATGCATGTTGCACTGTAACGAGTTACAAAGCATCATATGCGCCCCAGCATAACTCCAATAATCACATCTGAATACCATGTGGATTTATATTAAAGAAAGTATTTATGTCAACTTGGATCTACTCCTTTTTGCATATGACTAGAAGTGGACTAGGTCCATTTGAAATTATCAGTGTTCCTTCATTAGTTGGTCCTGATTGCTCTACCATCGTAGACAAACTCATTAGCATCTTAATATATAAGCGAAGAGGAAACTGTTGTCGTGATGTAACAACAAGAGTCATCTCAATCCACACCAAAAGTTCTGTATCCTTATGTGATGAAACTAATGGAGTAGATTGACAAACTGAAAGCTAAAGCAGCCAGCATAAGGTAAAAGAAGCACATTTCACCTTGGATTATTGTTTTTAGTTTCTTTTTTCTCTTCCTGATTTTCTTCAATACATTTTCAAATTTCTAGTGTTATAACTCATTCTGATTCTTTGGGTTAGATCAGATTTTCATTTCAAGTAGAAGAATAAATTGGAAACTGAAGTGCAGAAGTACTAGACAGCAGCATTCCTGTCATCAAAACAATTTGTAAGTACTAATCTTTACGGAAAAAAATAGTCTGTGTTTGTGTACCTGGTCAGTACTAGAAAGCTTTTTGATTATATTTATATCTGGAGACATTTTTTGAATCTTATTAGAAAGCTTTCATGAGCTCTACTTAGAAACCCAGATTATAATAAATGCAGAATTAGTTTCATGCATGTAGATGATGCGAGGAAACTTTAAGAGGTAATATGTAGGAAATCAGAGTTGGAATTGTGTCTTATATCCAGCCATTTGTACCTGTAAACTCCAAAATCTGCATACAGTGCATGTTACATTTTTTTTATCTAGTCGGTTTGTAACTCCAACTGGTTTGTTTTGCTTGGAATTGTAACTTGTTCTTATTTCTGTTGTAGTGTATATATGTTGTAGGTTGGCAAATCCCTAAGTTGCTAGGTGGATGAGATATAAACCATCTGCATTATATGAACGTGGATTATGGCTCCGGAATTTTGGTGGTGGCAACATTTCTTTGTGGGAAGAGTCAATGCAAATCTCAACTGAATAATAATCCCCCTAAGCAAGTCTATGGCTGCAGCATTTGGAGAGGGAGCAGAATAAGTTTTTGGCATGACATTTGGATGGGTCAGCACTCAGAGCAGCCTCTTGCTATCCAGTGCAGCTTTTCAAGTCTCTCAAGCAAATCAAGCACAGTTAGTCAAACGTACAACAAATCTTCAGGAACTTAATTGGATTCTTGGCATTAGTAGGAGGAATGGAGGATGCAGAACTATGTCATCTCGGACATTGCAGCTATGTTTCAGTTACTTAAATCAAGCAACTTGATCCCCAACAGTCCTCTACATGAAAGGTTGTTGAAGGGTGCTCAATCTGTTGGTGCCTACTTTGTCAAAAAAATGCTATAATTGATTGGTGGTAAGCACCACATCTGAAGAGAACCATGATGATTTGCTCCATCTTAGAAAAATCTGAACAAGCTTTTCAAAATGGATTTTGTAGAATCTGAACTAGATATAAATATTTGCTGCAGGTAAAGCAATTGGTCATGAATCATGATTTTTAAGCTTTGGGGATCTCCCAATGAGGTCAACTGGCCTGGTGTCTCCAAGTTTCCTGAGTATAACAGTTTCAAGCCCTAGAAGCCAGTAAAGAGATGTCTTATGGAAGCTTTTAGGCAGTACGTTACCCACTTACTATGTTGCACAGACACGGACACGGGATACAGTTACGACACGACACGGTTACGGGGACACGTCAAATCTCAAAAAAGTTGGTTACGGGGACACGTTATATGTATTACATACATCACTAAAATGAGATTCTACAACAATCTACTCAAGATAATAATTATTCTTATTTTCAAAATACTTGATTACTAACAAAATAAAATTAATAATAATGAAATTATGATCAAGTTTTCATAAACAATGTTTGGATTTGACTAAAAGATGACTAAATTAGTTTTGCATTTAATTTATTTTGATTTTTCATACCAAAAATAATCATTTATGGCGTGTCCGAAAGTATCCAAATAGTGTCCATAAAGTGTCCAATGTCGATTTTTACGCAACATATGATGTGGCGTGTCCATCGTGTATCATGAAGTGTCGTAACCGTGTCGTGTCCGAAAGTGTGTCCGACACGGTTACGGCATCTTTCTAGGCGTGTCCGTGCAACATAGCCCACTTACCATGGATTTATTTCAATGAGTAGTATTTGATGCATTTGTTGAATAATTGATTTTTGCTCGTTCAAAATAATATATTGTAACTAATCATTTTTTATGCCCTTGTATAGGTATGGTCGTCATGCCATGGAGTTATTGGACAAAGTTATGAATCTCGACCTATCTCATCAGGTACTGATTTAAAACTTACAAGTGTCGATAAATAATTGGAGTATAATTTACACTGTGACATGGAAGCCCCCATTGTGTTTCAAAAATTGTTCCATGAAACAGAACAGGCCTCTTGATCTAAAATTCGCAACATTACTCTTTTTTTTTTTTATTGTAGTTCCATGATCCATCACATGTTTCGTAATTTGCTTCTTGATCCAAAAAAGTTCCTAATCCAAATTATACGCTGTGCTGCTAACTATTTGTTGATAAAATGTCTAACTCATCACCGTTTTCATGTTTTTTAGGATATATGGCAGGTGACCAAGAGAAGCCAAGTAGAAAGAAGGGCACAGGTGAAAGTCAGATCAAAATTAATTTGTACACGACCTACACGAAGTTGAGAAGCTTCAAGCTCATAACCTAAGGGAGATAGCACAGCTAGCTAGTCCGAGTCATTATATTTGATATCTAGCTATCACTTAATCCTCCATCTGAATATGGACATTCACCTCTTGTAGAGCGTCGAAATAATCTTTCGCGAGCTGCTCTCAATTCTGGCACTTAAAGACATTATGGTAGCAATATTAAACTTTTAATTCCATGCATGTCAATAATGATAATGTAATTCTGATTGGTTCTTGTGCAATAATGCTACCTTGTTAGAAGCGTGTAAACACTGTTAGCTTTTATTGGTTAAGTGGCAGATCAGGATTTGTGTAAGCTAATCAAGAGTTAAGTTGAGTTGGTAAAAATCCGTGGTTTAAGGTCTAATTGTTTACTTAAGCTTAAGGCTATTGCTACTCTAAATTTAAGTAGTGACGAGCTGTCCTATGTAGCTATTGAGTTATCTCTTCATCTCGTGCATTATATTACCTTTGTCGTGTTGATGTAGGTCTGCGATTTTTCAGTGAAAAATCAAAAGTAAGAAACATAGAAATCCCAAAATTGATAAAATTCCTTCGATTTTAGTTATGCTCAACTTTAAGAATGTTATTGTTGTTTGTATCTATCACCTTCATATTCTTAATACAGCTTAGTTAACTTCCATAGGTGAATTGACAATCGTTTTTCAGTGTATGATGGCCTTTATATTCTGTAGTTTATATGGGTAGTAAAAATGATAATCAGCTCCAAGCACAGATTGAGTCTAACTATCTCAATTTTAATATTAGGTCGCTGTTAGTCTATTAACACGGTATCAACATCTTCTTTAATCTTAAGTGTAGTAACCATTTGAAAGTCTTATTGGGAACTTATCAACAGAGAAATGTGGTAAATTTCTGAACGACTGCTAAGCCCAAATTGAAAGAATTGCTTTGCAAGCCAACTTACTTGCCCCAGTACCACTCACTCTCTGTACTTGGGTCTCTTTAACAGTTGTGTATGTTCCATTCAATGTGAATTATCCCCTCTCAGTTTCTTATCGTTTAGTCATATAGATGCGTTTGGACAGTATTTTGCTCGCCTCAGTCTTTTGAACTGAGCTATAATGTCGCACATGTTTATTACTTCTAGTTAATCCAGAGGCGTACACTTATTTTTGTTTCGATGGAGTTTCATTTCCCAAACATGGTTGTTACTCTGTCTCTGTATGTTATGATTGTGCATGTCCGTCTGTATGTCGTGCGTGTGCGTCAGAGTCTGTTTTTGTACTCTGTGTTGCGAGATATATACTTTTCTGTTTTAAGTGGTATAGTCTTGAACTCCTCCTCATGGCTTTTTTGTATTCATTCCCTTATCTTCTCTGTTGTATGTATGTCTTTGCCATTTGTGCTTGAACTTTATCTTAATTTTCTTACATCTTGATGCTTATAACTTTGCAGTATAATGGAGGAATATCTCTGCTGCTTTGGGAGTTCGATGAGGTTTTGTCGAAGTGATTTGCACTTACCAAAAGTGCAGTATTCACGTCATTTAATACAACACTCTTGCTTAACGCTGAAGGTGAAGCAAGAGGGGAGAGTTCACATTGGATGCTTGAACTTTATCTTAATTTTATCTTAATTTTCTTACATCTTGATGCTTATAACTTTGCAGTATAATGGAGGAATATCTCTGCTGCTTTGGGAGTTCGATGAGGTTTTGTCGAAGTGATTTGCACTTACCAAAAGTGAAGTATTCACGTCATTTACAAGGTGGGTACATCTCGCTAAAATCCATTAATGTCTTTTCATCAGCCAACTTCATACCTCTTTAGTTAAAAAATCTCAAAAGATTTTCTGTGTTACAGACCTTCTCTTTTGTTATCCGTGGTTATGGCGTGCTTGCTCGAGGACAAAGGTGGGGTGTGGTACGTATTTGATGCTTTTATTGAATAACTGATTTGTTCTACTTCTATAGGTGAATATATAATCGTTTTTCGATATGTTGGCTTTCATATTCTGTAGTTAAATGGGTAGTAAAATTGATAATCAGGGACAATCACCGATTGTGTCTAATTATCTCTAGCAATTTATGTGTGTAACAAGGTATCAACATCTTCTTTAATCTTAACTGTGGTAATCATTTGAAAGTCTTCTTGGGAACTTATCAACAGAGAGATGTGGTAGTTTTCTGAACGACTGCCAAGGCCAAATTGAAATAATTGCTCGCAAGCCATCTTACTTGCCCCCAGTACAACTCACCTCTGTACTTGGGTCTCTTTAACAGTTGCCCATGTTCCATCCAATGTGAACTCTCCCCTCTCAGTTCCTTATAGTTTGTCATATTGACGTGTTTGGATTGTATTTTGCTCGCCCTTGTCAGTCTTTTCATACAGATATTTATGATATTCAGCAATCTCAGACAATATTTGAACTGAGCTATAATTCCGAACACATTTATTTCTTCTAGTTGAGCCAGAGACGTTTATTTTGAAGTAGTTCATTTCCCAAACATGGTTGTTCCGCTCTGTGTCTGCATGCTGCGCGTCCATGTCTGTCTTTCTGTCTGTAATGTGTGCATGTGTCTGTGTTTGTACTCTGTGTTGCGATATATATGCTTTTCTGTTTTAAGTGGTATAGTCTTGAACTCCTCCTGATAGCTTTTTTGTATTCATTCCCTAGTCCTCTCTTTTGTATGCATGTCTTTGCTTCTTTGTTCTTGAATTTTATCTCAATTTTCTTACATCTAGATGCTTATAACTTTGCAGTAGAATCGATGAATATCTCTGCTTCTTTGGGTGTTCGATGGAATTTTGTAGAGAATGGAAGTGATTTACATTTACCAAAAGTGCAGCGATCACGTCTTTTAATACAACACCCTTGTTTAGGCTGAAGGTGGAAAGGAAGATTTACAAGGTGGGTATGTCTGGCCAAAATCTATTGAACCAATATGTAAATTATCTTGAATAATGTCTTTCAATCAGCCAAGTTCATTCCTCTTTAGTTGAAAAATCTCAAAAGATTTTCTGTGTTACAGACCTTATCTATTACTCGTGGTTATGGCGTGCTTGCTCGAGGACGAGGTGGGATGTGGCAATGTGCAAGCCACCGGTGGATAAAGAACAAACCTGACCTTAGTGTCATTTTGCTTTTAACATTCTGTTTCTCTTTTCTTCGCTTAGGTCATGCCAGCCAGTGTAGTTGTCTAATCCAATTTAGTCAGGTTTGTCAAGCTTTCATCCAATCCAGCTACACAGTTGAGTGATCGGATATCCGGTTTTTTAAATATTGTAACTAAGAAAAAGAAACTGAATCAGAATTTAGTAATATATTCTTGGGAACCTCTCTTTAAGAAGAAGCTCTATGATTTTAATCACTAGCATATTCGGCTTCAGGTCAGACTGCATCTCTATTTGTGTATATTTTTTTTTTTTGACATGGATTTGAAATTGTCTTCAAGTGTTAGGATTCAATTCTTTTCATTCTCTTTGTAAATTTTGACCAGGGAATTGAAGTAAAATTACTTCTTGATTTCATTAAAATAGTAAGAGTTCATACATCATCTTCAAATAAATCAACTATGAAAAATATGGAAAAATAAAATGATAAAATATCAAATACATGGATTTCAAAGATAAGATCCGATGATGCTGGAGGAATGGCTTGTGATTTAGTATTTGTCATTTTGAATTGTCTTCTTTTTCAATAAGATTTAAGTGTCCCAGACTGGAGTAATTTGCACAAAATATTGTTACCACAATCAATTTCGGTAGCCCTTATTCTTCACATAGATGTAGAATCATGTCATGCCGAAGTAGATTGCCCTAGATGAAATACGGTGCGGCTACGATGTGGTCGGGCCACATCATTCAAGTATATGGCCCATCTTTAAAAAGTGACAGATTTTTTTCTCTCCAAAATAGTTTTATTACCTAACTTTTTGTCTTAATTTCCTACTTTTTTCTCAAAAAGATAAAACAATTACGGGGATTTAGAGGGGGCAGGTTTTTAATTTGAGTATGTGTCACTTTTTAAAGAGGGGCCACATAAATAGATGTGGCCCGACCACATCATAATCCGAGCGGATGAAATATCTGAAACTATTGATGCCATCGAATGAATCGCCACGAATCTATGGAATTTTTCTTGGAAAGTATACAAGAATTAATCTAAATGGCATATAAAAACCATTACAAGTTAAAATAAATACATACCAAAAACCTAAAGATACAGGAAAAGAATTTGAAGATTTAGGAGAAACCGATTACAAGAGTTTTTTGCAGAGAGAAAAAGGGAGGAGAGAGGAAAGGAAATTGGAACCAAATTTTTTGTATGTATTTCGACCCTAAAGTCGAAATATATGCGTTTCGATTTTTAAATGTAAACGTACATCAAAATTTATAATTAAGATAGCTCTGAATGCTAAGAAAAAGTTTAAAAACTTAAAATTAATGATAGTTATGGCCATTGGCGGTATGATTTGGTTGTATAGAACAAGCCGTTTCGCAATGCATATAACAAAGTAAAGTTGATCAATTAGGTCAAGAGAACATTCAACAGTAAATTATGTTCATAACTTGGTTATCATTTTCGGGTCTTAGATTTCAGTTCCAATTCATTTCGAACTCTAGAGTCTAGACAAATTTAGATCACGGGACAGTAAACACGGGCCGATACCGTGCCTCGTCTCATGCAAGGTAGTCAATATCGGTTGTATCGTCCGATATTATAGGTTTTTATCGTGTATCGGAAAAAAACTGTACGATATCTAAAATATCGGTGATACAAGGATGGAACGATAAAAACGCTCAGATCGCCGATACAAACCGATATATCGGGCTCACTCCGTACACCGATAATATCGGCAAGAGTAATTTGGTAGAATAAATTATTTATATATTAAAATTTATAAACAAAACCGTTCCTCCTAATAATATTCTTCCTTTATACCCTTGAACACTCAATCTGATTCAGTAATGATGTTGGAATATGATTGAATTTGTACAGTGAAGCTTTTAATCTTGAGAATTAATGATCATATGACACCAAAAAAATTAGATTGAAGAATTTATAAATATTTAAAATTCTTGGTCTTAATGATGTATCACCTGTAAAAACCGATATAATCTTTTGTATAGGTGTATCGGGTCGACCCGATACGATACCGATACACGATATTAACTACTTTGGTCTCATGGGCCATTTAATGTTCCCATATAAAGCGTATTAGGGTTCAGTAAAAGTTCCAACTTATAAAAACCACCCCCAAAAGCTCGAACCAGTTACGGCGGCGCATATCGATCATCTTCCTCTGCAAACCACCACCACTATTATCTTAAGCACCACTAGATGGGTTATAAATGGACAATGGATATTGTGTCTCATAAACCTTGGAGAGAGGGAAAATGGTTGCTTTGGATATTATCGATTTAGGCGGAATCGAAAACAAGGTTTTCATTTGTTAATCTGTTGCATTAGGTAAAGGAGGAACATCTCACTTTTTTTTTTTTTTTTAGTTTCATTTTCTGATTTCTAATGTCATATATTAGTTTTTGTATCAAATCACTTACACATATTTATTTGATTTTATCAAAAGCTTAAATCCACTCGCGATGTTGATCTGGCTCAAAGGTCGTGTAGCTGTGGTGAATGGTCAAAGAAAACCTCTTGAGGTTGAATGGGTAAGTCATATTTCATTACTCATGTTTATTTTGTGATTCCTTACAGGTTATAGTACTAACACTTTTTCGTTCTTCTTAGCTATGTTGACGAGTGTCACGAGAGGTACAAAGCATCATATGCCGATTCGATTAAGCCAATGCCCCAGCATAACTCCAATATCACATCTGAATACCATGTGATTAGAACTGTACTAGGTCTATTAGAAATTATCAGTTTCCCTTCATTAGTTGGTCTTGATTGCTCTACCATGGTATGCAAACTCATTAGCATTCTTACTATATAAGTGAAGAGGAAACCGTTGTGGTGTATAATCAATGTAACAACAAGAGCCACACCGAAAGTTATGTTTCCTTAAGTGATGAAACTAATGGGGTAGATTGAAAAACTGAAAGCTAAAGCAGTCAGCCAACATTAGGTAAAACAAGCACATATCACCTTTAATTTGTTTTTAGTTTTATTTTTTTCCTGATTTTCTTCAATATATATTCTGATTTCGAGTATTATAACTCATTCTGATTATTGGAGCTGGACCGATTGGTGATCTTGTAGCGGATGGAGTATGAAAGGGAGCAGAGAACTAATGCTACTGCTAACAAAAGACAGGCAACTTGGAAAGAATTAGATTACTGCTAACTGATGCTATTGGAGTATGATGGAGTATGAAGTGCTGAAATACTAGAGAGCAGCATTCCTGTCATCAAAAGAATTTGTAAGCACTAATCTTTACAGAAAATATTAGTCATGTTTGTGTACCTGGTCAGTACTATGTGAATGTCCTGCAACCATCAAACGTGAAACAAACATGAAAACATGTCATTTAGATGTCCCTAGTTTGAGATTATGAGTTTCAATGACTTTCCAGAAATAATATTTTTATGTGTGAGTGAAGGAGTGTTGTCTGGCTAAAGTCTTTGTTCAATTATATCGAGGAAACTATTTTTTTCTTCTTGAAATTATTCCGCGAAAATAAATTATATCATGGCTGCTATTTTTTGCAGTTATGTATAATAACATTAAACTGACATGATTCTTCTTAGAATTGCGATGCTAAGAAAAAACAACTGACATGATGAGATCAAATTTTAGCTGAGAATTCTGTTGTGAAACTTATTATGTTTGCATTTATCACATCCTTTGATCTCGTTTCAAGCTGGCTAAATTCTCAGTGTTATAGTTAACAGATTGCAATAATGACTACTCCGCCCGTTAGAAAGTCTTGATTTTCTCATTTTCATTGATTTTGTGTTGTTTAGCTGTTTACCTGATTCTTGTGTATATGTTTCGACTTTCAGGTCTTGTTTTACTGCACTGAGTCTGTGTTTGTACTAAAGTTGAAAGATAGCTTAGGTGGACTTTTGTAACATGTGATGCTATAATACATGTTTGCCTTAGTATGTTTATAATTATTGTTTGAGGAGTCTATGATGCTTACATTTTTGGATAAACGGTAATTACTTATCTGGTTGTATCTTTTGTGTACTAACGGCATTACTATTTCCATGTGTTCTAGAATACATGGCAGGTAATCAAGAGGAGCCAAGTAGAAAGAAGGGCACATGTGGAAGATCCAACGCAGTTCGTAAAGGACCTGCATGAAGTTGAGAAGCCTCAAATTCACACCAGAGCATAGATGATCTGGGTCATCATATTGCCTATCTAGCTACCTATTAATCCTTCAGCTGAATATGGACATTCACCCCTTATAGAGCGTCGAAATAATCCTTCACCAGCCTTTTCTAACTTTTCCCGTATAGCTCAATTCTGGCACTTGAAGACGTTGCAGTTACAATATTAAACTTTCACTTTGTGCTTGTTAGTACAAGTTCTTATGCAATATAATGCTTATGATCTGTAATTATGATTGTTTCTTATGCAATAGAAATGCATTGTAAGAAGGTGTTTATGGGTAAAAATCGTTTCTGCCGATTTTGGTAAGTTCGGTAGGTGAGTGAGAAACTGGTTCAAACCCTAAACAAATGTGCTGCACGTGAGCACTTTATAGATTCGAGAGATCAATCCGCACAAGTCCCGGCCTAAACCAAGAAATGGTCGTTCCAGACTTGCTTCGGTCACAAAGTGGAGGAGAAGGGTTGATTTGGGGAGGGAAGCAAAGAAAGGTGTTGAGACCAGAATAGTTCCGGGAGAGTAGTATCTCGACTTGTATCAGAAAGTGAAAGCTTAGGAAGCTTGCAAGAGGTGGAAGCTTTTTGGGAGAGCTTGCAAAGTTGCCTTCTCGAGAGTGTAGTATTTTTTCTCCCGACCGAGACTTGTTGTCCGGTGGAAATAGGTAAGACCTATTTATACAAGTCGAGATTGAAACGTACCCGGCCTCATGAGGGAAGAGAGTAAAGGGTGAAATAATGGGAGGAGGTGGTAACCGCATGGTGTTAATGGGTGAAAACGTTTTCACCATTATTTCCTCTTTTATTTGACCGCTTTATTCCTTTTCACGCTTTCTTAATGTGAGCGTAGTGTACGCATGTCGTGGATGGGCCAAACCAAAACCCTAGAAAGCATCCCCGTTTGTGTTGATGTCTCGAGTGTTGGTTGCATCTTGAGTGCAAGTGGTGCCGCTAGGGCGCATGTGGCGTGTGCCAATGGCATGTGCGGAATGCCTTTGTTGCGAGTTGCCTCGAGCGCAAGTGGCAATGCCGAGAGCCGGTGGTGGCGTGTGTGGCATGTGCCAATGGCGTGTGTGGAACGCCTTGGTGGTAGGTTGCACGGTTTGCAAGTTAGGCTACCAGCATGTGCCAATGGCATGTGTGGCCGTTAGGGCCGTGGCCTTGGTGGTAGGTTGCACGGTTTGCAAGTTAGGCTACCAGCGTGTGTGTTTGGCATGTGCCAATGGCATGCACGGCCATGTTGACCTAGTTGCAAGTCTTGCAAGCCTAGGGCGCTATATTTTGGCGTGCTAATGGCATAGCGACTTGGAAATATGGCTTGCGACGTGTTGGCATGTGCCAATGGCACGACGCCATGTTGACCTAGTTGCAAGTCTTGCAAGCCTAGGGCGCTATATTGGGCATGTGCCAATGTCATAACGACTTGGAAATATGGCTTGCGGTACGTGTTGGCATGTGCCAATGGCACGTACGACCATGTTGACCTAGTTGCAAGTCTTGCAAGCCTAGGGCGCTATATTTGGCATGTGCCAATGGCATAGCGGCTTGGAAATATGGCTTGCAGTACGCATTGGCAAGTGCCAATGGCACGTACGGCCATGTTGACCTAGTTGCAAGTCTTGCAAGCCTAGGGCGCTATATTTGGCGTGTGCCAATGGCATAACGGCTTGGAAATATGGCTTGCGGACGTGTTGGCATGTGCCAATGGCACGTACGGCCATGTTGACCTAGTTGCAAGTCTTGCAAGCCTAGGGCGCTATATTTGGCGTGTGCCAATGGCATAGCGGCTTGGAAATATGGCTCGCGGTACGTGTTGGCATGTGCCAATGGCGCGTACGGCCATGTTGACCTAGTTGCAAGTATTGCAAGCCTAGGGCGCTATATTTGGCGTGTGCCAATGGCATAGCGGCTTGGAAATACGTGTTGGCATGTGCCAATGGCACGTACGGCCATGTTGACCTAGTTGCATGTCTTGCAAGCCCAGGGCGCTATATTTGGCGTGTGCCAATGGTATAGCGGCTTGGAAATATGGCTTGCAGACGTGTTGGCATGTGCCAATGGCACGTACGGCCATGTTGACCTAGTTGCAAGTCTTGCAAGCCTAGGGCGCTATATTTGGCGTGTGCCAAAGGCATAGCGGTTTGGAAATATGGCTTGCGGACGTGTTGGCATGTGCCAATGGCACGTGCGGCCATGTTGACCTAGTTGCAAGTCTTGCAAGCCTAGGGCGCTATATTTGGCATGTGCCAAAGGGGGCGGCTTGGTTTTGGCGTTGTTGCCATGGTGCGCATGTGCGGCTTGGTTTGGCATTGTTGCCGTGGTGCGCGATGTGCAGCGCTTGGTTTGGCATTGTTTCCATGGTGCGCGGTGTGCGCTTGATTTTGCATTGTTGCCATGGTGCGCTTTGAGCAGCGGCTTGGTTTGGCATTGTTGCCATGGTGCGCGTAGCATGCGCTTGGTTTGGCATTGTTTCCATGGTGCGCAGATGCGCTTGGTTTGGCATTGTTGCCATGGTGCTTGATGTGCGCGATTTGGTTTGGCATTGTTGCCATGGTGCGCGAGTGTGCGCTTGGTTTGCATTGTTGCCATGGTGCGCGCGTGTCGTGCTTGGTTTGGCATTGTGCCATGGTCAGCGATTAATGCGCGGCTTGATTTTGCATTGTTGCCATGGTGCGCGGTGTGCGGCTTGGTTTGGCATTGTTGCCATGGTGCGCGGTGTGCGGCTTGGTTTGGCATTGTTGCCATGGTGCGCGCATGTGTGCGCTTGGTTTGGCATTGTTGCCATGGTGCGCAGTGTGCGGCGCTTGGTTTGGCATTGTTGCCATGGTGCGCAAGATGTGCGGCTTGGTTTGGTATTATTGCCATGGTGCGCAGGTAATGCGGCTGATTTGGCATTGTTGCCATGGTGCGCAGATGTGCGCTTTGATTTTGGAATTAGGTTCCGTGTTGAAATCCTAACCTCGGTATTTTGAAAAAATACCCATATTAATTATTTACACCGAGTTAAATGCTCTTAGTTAATGTGTTGCGGGTAACACTAGGTCATGGAGTTTTATGATTTTACCCTTGTTTAAAAACCACCATCAACATTAAGTCCCCGCTTAGCTCTAACAGGGGCTTTGTTGCAGGTAAGCATAAGATGGTGACAAACTATTAACAAAGAAACCGTAAAGAAAATTGAAGGAGGCTTGTCGACCTTCTATAAATAGGATTTGGAATCCTTGCCTCCGGTAGTTTTGCACAAATCGGAGGTTGGCACATTGGTGGGCCCAAGGCAGCTGGGGCGACGTTAGGAAGTTGGCGTGAATTGGGAAACCGAGTGTGCTAGCTTGTGGGACCGGCGCAAGGTGTGGAAACTGCGCGCGCTGGCCGGGCGTGACCGATGTAAACAAGGAGGGAGTAGGTGTTTCTTCGGATAAGCGAAGTTTCTTATCTTGCTTTCCTTCACGTGCGGCTTCAATTAGGGCATCATCCATGCCAAAAATCTGGAAGCGTTATGTCCTTCATTGCTCCCTTTCCTTTTTAAGGTTCCGTATTCATACCCAACGCGAATGTATCGTCTCCCTTGTTTGAGAAGGGGTTCTTCCCGTTGATTCCCTTTTCCTTTGCTTTGCCGGTGCGTTTTCTTCTTCTTTTTGTTCACGCTATCCTCTTTTTATATGTGTATAGACAGTAGATGGAACTTGATCATTTTTCCATTTCTTGCAGTGTATGATGGGATCTTCCAAAGACGGCCGTGCCTTTAACTTTTGGAAAAGGACTTTAATCGGTGGAGATCGATCTTTCTTCTTGAGGAGGTATTGGTGGGGTTGAATCTTTGTTCCATGAAGCTAACGAAATTATTAAGGACCTCCCTTCCATCTATCCTCACGAAGAACAAAGTGCATGTTCGGACTCTTCTGGGTTCGGTGGACGCGGAGGAGAACGCCATGATTCTTGATTTTGATGTGGATGAATCAAAAACTTCCTTCTCAAGTGTCGATGAGAAAACTTTCGAAGGAGTATATGATAGAAGCGAGACAGCCTTTTGAAGTTGATGCCAAAGGTGTTATTGATGATACGGGGAGAGGTCATGGTGGCGTATCTTTGGAATAGTTGCTCTGGGAGGACATCGCCGCTGCGTGGCTACTTCGGGATGGGATGTTGAGGTTGCCGCTGCTAAAACCATTGAATGGAACCTTTGTTGCCCGAAGGATTGCTGGGGGAAATGCTTGAAGATAGATTTGCCCAAAGGGACTTGCACTCCATCCTTCGAGGGCTAGTTCCTCCTTTTGTTTTTCTGTTAGCTGCTTAGTTCCCTGATGTTTTTTCCCCCTTTTTTTTTGTAAACACATCTTTCCTTCTTCTTCATCAAGTAAACATTTTGCTTCATATATATATATATATTTTTGAAAGAGGTTGTGGTATGATGGCTCGCAATGGTTTTCTCGGGTTCTTCTCGATGTATTTCTCTCGATATCCGAAGGATTCGCCTGGAAGAGATATATTTATTTTATTTTATTTATTTATTTTTTTTTGACAAAAAGGGAGATCTCTGGAAAAATACAAACGGTGTATTCATCCCTGGGAAGTACACCTATTAAGAGAATGGTTTAAAGGAAGTACCGAAAAGGGGAGTGATTGGGAAGTACAAAGATTTTAGGGATTGGATTCTTGAGCCATCGCGAGTGAACTATCACGCCTTGGTGTGTTTCGGATTGATGAGCTTGCAATATCCTCCCAAAAGGGTATCCGCAACTGTGTGGTGCCCAGCCTCGCCTTCACCTTCCTCGGCAAATCCATCTTTACCTGTCATCCTCCCAACTTGAAACGAGCTTTCCTTAACCACTACATCTCCGATTGAAAACGGGTTCAGACGTCGTGTAACCATTTGAGCCTTGGCTTCGTTGGTTTCTAGAAGCTTCCAAGCTTCTTGCAAAGTGTTCGAATGGTCCAGCTCCCCATTCACATTTTTTGACAGTGTTCGTGCCGGTTGTTGCGCCGAGTCCCCATGACAGAATGGGGAAGAAAAGGCCGGTTGCAAAAAGGGTTGTTCTCGGGTCAGACTTACTTGCATTTGAAAATCATGGGCTAGCGCCAACGGGTCCTCTCCGGATGCTTGGGTTCCTTCAATAGCTCGTTGATGCGATAACCCGTGGGACGATTTATCGGGAATCCCTTCGGGCGTGGATGTCGGCAGAGGTGTACGTCCGCTCGCTTTGTTGTCGAGCACCCATAAGCGTCCCAAAATCATGTCATGATCTAGTTCTTTGACAATGTGGAACTTGCTATGCGTTATAGCGCCTCCCATCTCAATCTCTAAGTTGATGTAGCCATGCGCGTTCAAAGCTTCTCCTCCCAAGTTCTTAATTACGGATTTGGGGAATAGGTAGCGTCTTGTTTTGTAAATTCTCACGCCTTTAGTGTCTTGAAAGTAATGATGTTGTGGTAGGAGGTCGTGTCGATGAGCGTGTCGTCAAATTTGTTACCTCTTAAACGGACGTGGTTAGCAAAGTCCCAGTTCTCCTTTTTGGTTCCGCCCGTTTGGGAGAGCTTGGGTACCGGCGTGGGTGCCGAGGAGAGAAAAAGCCGTTTCCGGACACAACACGATTGAGAGCTGCGAAAATATCTTGTCGCTGCACCTTGAAAGATAGAGAATTTCGCATATATGTTGCATCATGGATTGCACAGTCTCGTGCACGGAATTCCCAGAGGACCCGCAGTTTCTTATGGGGAGTGGGTTTCTTATGGGGAGTGGAATTCCCAGAGGACCTGCTTCTATCCTTTCTTTGAAAATATGCTTTAGTCTGTTGCAATCGCTAGTCGGGTGGTGAACGAACCTGTGATAATGACAGTATTTGGGGTTCGCCATCTCAGCCTTCCAGATTGGCGGACGTCCGAGCTGGGCCAGCACTGATGACATCATCTTGAACCCAAAGGCCAGGAGGTCAATCACTTCCTCGATGGGGAATGGGAAATCAAGGGTATTTCCTTCCGGTCTCGTGATGCCGCATGGGAGTTTTAGCGACGATCTTCCGTCGTGAGGGTTCCCAAGCAGCCGGCGCTTCACGTTTGGCTGGTGGCTCGTAGTTGCGCTTTCTTTTTCTCTTTCGCTCACTATGTTCACGGAGGATGAGCCGGGCATTAAATTGTTTGCTGATGAGGGCGTCTACTCCCGCGAGTTTCACGCGCGTATTCGCCCGAGTTGGCCTAGCCCTTTCCAAGAATGATGGTGCTGTTGTTGTTGCATTGTCCGGCGCCTCATGGAGTTCTGAGAACGCTTGGAAACGCAAGTTTTCTAGCAGGCGCGTAGATTGGGACCATACCATTGATGCATGCGTTTACTCAATTGTTGCTCGGTCACGTTTGGGTCGTGACAATCCGAGTGCTTGAACCTCGAACCTTTGACGAAATCATTCGGATGTTCGTTATCCCACCGGTACATTCTCCCAGGTCCGAAAAGGTAACTTGTTGGACATGAAGAAATACTTCCTCAGAAACGCGGTGACCATGCTACTCCGGTTGGGAATGCTATTCGGTGGGATGTTTGTTGTACCATGTATACGCCCTTAGGTAAGTGATTTTGAAAATTCCCTTAAACGAAAAACGTGATTATATTCATGTTCACCCAAGGATTCCAGAAACGAGAAACATGTTCGCGTGCGCATTCCTGCACCATCGCACAGTGGTAAATTGAGGAGAAGAGTACCCCTTGGGAGAGGGATTCTCTGTATTTCGGATGGGTAAGGGGGTTGGTGATGATGTACATCCAACTCATCATGCTTGATTCGGTAGCGTAGGAGTTGTTCCAAATCTTCTCGTGACGAAGTTGGGTGGTTGATTTCTCTCCAACGGGATTCTAGTGCGAGTTTCTTCATCCGTGGAGGCGTGCCCTACCGAGGTGCCGGCGTCGGGGTTGTTGGAGGTGCTCCTAGGCGTCTCTGGAGGATGCGACTCACGGGTTAGTCGCTCTGTCAGGGTTTTGAGAAAGGTGAGCACCTCCTTCTGTGTTGAAACCATGTCTGTCTGGGCTCTGGCGAGCATCTCCTATCGTTCCATCAAATCGGCGATGGTGACGTAAGGACGACTTCCTCTGGTCCCTCCGGTCTCTCGTCCCGTTTCACGGGCGGGTAATTGGAGCCTTAGTTGTCTGGGAGGCGCCATCTGCCGGAAGAAGCATTCGGGGTCGTGGCGGTGGCCCTAGCTCTGGTGACTCGGGGCGTGACACTGAAGAGATATTCTCGTTGCCGTGATTAGAGGGTTGTGCAAAGAAGCTAGAGGAGGCGCTGGCTCGGCCCCGGTGATAGGCGGTGTTACACTTAAGGGAGTGCACTCGATGTTGCTGTTGTCGGTAGGTGAAGTAACAACGTTATAGGGAGAGACGCCAACATCGTGGATGTTCTGCGCTGGTGTTCTCGGCACCTGCCCGGATCCGAGTTCCACCATGTTGGGATTTGACGCTCGGAAAACGAAATCGAGTTGGAGTTGGTATTGTAGCCGATAGATCAATCCTCCCACTGTGGTCGCCAATTGTTTATGGGTAAAAATCGTTTCTGCCGATTTTGGTAAGTTCGGTAGGTGAGTGAAAAACTGGTTCAAACCCTAAACAAATGTGCTGCACGTGAGAACTCTATAGATTCGAGAGATCAATGCACAAGTCCGCCTAAACCAAGAAATGGCTGCTCCTGGACTTGCTTTGGCCACAAAGTGGAGGAGAAGGGTTGATTTGGGGAGGAAGCAAAGAAAGGTGTTGAGACCGAATAGTTCGGGGAGAGTAGTATCTCGACTTGTATCGAAAGTGAAAGCTTAGGAAGCTTGCAAGAGGTGGAAGCTTTTGGGAGAGCTTGCAAAGTTGCCTTTCCGAGAGTGTAGTATTTTTCTCCGACCGAGACTTGTTGTCCGGTGGAAATAGGTAAGACCTATTTATACAAGTCGAGATTGAAACGCACTCGGCCTCATGAAGGAAGAGAGTAAAGGGTGAAATAATGGGAGGAGGTGGTAACCGCATGGTGTTAATGGGTGAAAACGTTTTCACCATTATTTCCTCTTTATTTGACCGCTTTATTCCTTTTCACGCTTTCTTAATGTGAGCGTAGTGTACTGCATGTCGGGTGACCGCCAAACCAAAACCCTAGAAAGCATCCCTGATTTGTGTTGATGTCTCGAGTGTTGGTTGCATCTTGAGTGCAAGTGGTGCCGCTAGGGGCGCATGTGGCGTGTGCCAATGGCATGTGCGGAATGCCTTTGTTGCAGTTGCCTCGAGCGCAAGTGGAAATGCCAGAGCTGCCTTGGTGGCGTGTGTGGCATGTGCCAATGGCGTGTGTGGAACGCCTTGGTGGTAGGTTGCACGGTTTGCAAGTTAGGCTACCAAGCAGTGTGTGTTTGGCATGTGCCAATGGCATGTGGCCGCTAAGTGGCCGTGGCCTTGGTGGTAGGTTGCACGGTTTGCAAGTTAGTCTACCAGCGTGTGTGTTTGGCATGTGCCAATGGCATGCACGGCCATGTTGACCTAGTTGCAAGTCTTGCAAGCCTAGGGCGCTATATTTGGCGCGTGCTAATGGCATAGCGACTTGGAAATATGGCTTGCGGTACGTGTTGGCATGTGCCAATGGCACGTACGCCATGTTGACCTAGTTGCAAGTCTTGCAAGCCTAGGGCGCTATATTGGGCATGTGCCAATGGCATACGACTTGGAAATATGGCTTGCAGACGTGTTGGCATGTGCCAATGGCACGTACGGCCATGTTGACCTAGTTGTAAGTTTTGCAAGCCTAGGGCGCTATATTTGGCATGTGCCAATGGCATAGCGGCTTGGAAATATGGCTTTAGGGTGACGCATTGGCAAGTGCCAATGGCACGACGACCATGTTGACCTAGTTGCAAGTCTTGCAAGCCTAGGGCGCTATATTTGGCATGTGCCAATGGCATAGCGACTTGAAATATGGCTTATGTGTACGTGTTGGCATGTGCCAATGGCACGACGGCCATGTTGACCTAGTTGCAAGTCTTGCAAGCCTAGGCGCTATATTTGGCGTGTGCCAATGGCATAACGGCTTGGAAATATGGCTTGCATGACGTGTTGGCATGTGCCAATGGCACGACGGCCATGTTGACCTAGTTGCAAGTCTTGCAAGCCTAGGGCGCTATATTTGGCGTGTGCCAATGGCATAGCGGCTTGGAAATATGGCTCGCGGTACGTGTTGGCATGTGCCAATGGCGCGCGACGGCCATGTTGACCTAGTTGCAAGTATTGCAAGCCTAGGGCGCTATATTTGGCGTGTGCCAATGGCAAAGCGGCTTGAAATACGTGTTGGCATGTGCCAATGGCACGTACGGCCATGTTGACCTAGTTGCATGTCTTGCAAGCCCAGGCGCTATATTTGGCGTGTGCCAAAGGCATAGCGGTTTGGAAATATGGCTTGCATGACGTGTTGGCATGTGCCAATGGCACGTACGCCATGTTGACCTAGTTGCAAGTCTTGCAAGCCTAGGGCGCTATATTTGGCATGTGCCAAAGGCATAGCGGCTTGTTTTGGCGTTGTTGCCATGGTGCGCAAAGTGGGCTTGGTTTGGCATTGTTTCCATGGTGCGCAGATGTGCGCTTAGTTTGGCATTGTTGCCATGGTGCGCATGTGCGCTTGGTTTGGCATTGTTGCCATGGTGCGCAGCATGTGCGGCTTGGTTTGGCATTGTTGCCATGGTGCGCAGATGCAGCGCTTGATTTGGCATTGTTGCCATGGTGCGAAAGATGTGCGGCTTGGTTTGGCATTGTTGCCATGGTGCATGAGATGCGCTTGGTTTGGCATTGTTGCCATGGTGCACGTTATGTGCGGCTTGATTTGGCATTGTTGCCATGGTGCGCAGTGTGCGGCTTGATTTTGGAATTAGGGTTCCGTGTTGAAAACCCTAACCTGGTATTTTGAAAAAATACCCCTATTAATTATTTACACCTGAGTTAAATGCTCTTAGTTAATGTGTTGCGGGTAACACTAGGTCATGGGGTTTTATGATTTTACCCCTTGTTTAAAAACTACCATCAACATAAGGGTGTCAACATAGTTAGCTTTTTCATTTTTATGGTTTAGCATGCTAATAGTCCAAGATTAAAGTCTGGTTTTAAGGTCAAATTGGGTACACAAGCTTACCTTAAGGTTCCTGCTACTTTAAGTTTCATTAGTGATGATCTGTCCTATGTAGCCCTTGAGTTGTCCTAGAGACGTATGGCGAACATGACAAGGTCTCTTTTCTAAGCATGAAAGGAAATTGTTAATTCTCCTCCTAAGATGTTCTCTCTACTTTTTCATGCTAATTCTATGAGTCTAGCTTTGTTAGTAACTATTTAATTACATGTGTATGGTGCTGTCTGTTCAATCACTTTTAGAGTATAATAATACAGGGATAACATAGTTGTGGTTAAGTTATAATGATTCGGGAGGCTGAAAATCCGACAAACATTAGTTCTTATGAAATAATGTTAAGTATCTGTAATGCTGAATGGCTCTTGTGCAATAATGATATTTTGTGTTAGAAGGCTGTTAATGTAAGATGATATTCAGGCTAAACGAGCATGATGCCTATTGATCAGGTTTGTATCAAAAGGCTGTCAATGATAATGATCCGTATATCTGAATGGTTCTTGGTTAGATGCCATTTTGTCTCTTGTGTTTGTAGGTTTGGACCTTCTATAGTTGCTGCATAAAATGATATCTTTCTGTCAATGCATACAGAGTTTAAGTAGTTATTGCCATATTCTTAATACATATTTGTGTCCGTAAAGTGCTATCATATAAAAGAACTATAACAATGAAACCATATGCACAGGAAAAAGAACTCTTACCTGAATCAGCTTAGACATGCATATTCAATATTGATTTTGAGTGTGATTGCAATGCTAAAGCAGAATCATGTTGAAACTTTTTCCAACACTGCTGTAGAACTTGTTAGTATTCAATGAGTTCAACTTGTAAACGCATTAGAAAAGGACTCTGTGTAATTTTCCTGCATTAGAAAAGGAGGTTAAGTTTATAGATTCCTTCCAACTTGTAAACGCATCTTTCGGTGCTGGTGCAATAGCAAGTATAGTTCTTGCTGCTGCAAACTCGGACACTCCACCATATACCTTTGGCTTTCTGATCGGTGCGTTTGTTGTTGTAATTCATCTTTGCTTCATTATCTACGTGTGGCTTTCGACTTCCAAAGTTTAGTTAAGAAAGACAAGGACTCTAAGTCTACCAAGGAGATCTGGATAGACAGATCAAAGGTGAAGAAGCTTAGACTGCAGGTGTTCTTGGGTTTTTTTGCGGGAACTTCGGGTGTTGGATGGGTCATAGCATCTCTGGTAGCATATATTTAAAAAAAAAATTAATAATCCGACTTGGATGTTTGTTGCATTATTGGTTGTACTTTGTGGTAGTTATGTATGGTTTGTGAAAAAAATCTGGAAGGAACTAACAGCTATGTGGTGCTGTGAGGAACAAAGAACACTTTGAGAATCGAAGGTGAAGTCTATATTTCCAGCAGCAGCAGATAATGCCAGCGGTTATATAAAGGTGGCTGATAGGGTGCAGTTATGAGGACATGTCAGGTGAATTTTGTTTTTCCAGAGAATTGAGTATACCTGGTTTGGTTCCTGTTGAAGGAGGAAATGGTGCTAAATAAGTCTGGACTCTGGTGGTTTTGGTGCTCTTCATTGGGATCACAAGGGAGATGTTTTGTCTGCTGCTACTTTTGAAAATCTCTTTCTGTATTTTGATTAAAAATATTCTTTGTTTGTGTAATTTGTAACTCTTCATCTGTGTTGGATGCACTTTTGGACATCAGTATACAAAATTTGGCTGAATTCCCAACAAGTGTAAAGTTCATTTAGACCCACACATTAGTTGTAGGATATATCAACTACTGCTGTGAGATGCCTGCGACCCTATCAGAATTTAGGATACTTTTCACAAAGGACTTACTCTGCCAAAAATGGGAAATTCAGAATCCATTTTTTTTTGGGTATGATTTCTACAGGCATTAAACTGATTTCCGAATTCAAAGAAATCCAATTATGATTTTGGGTCTTAAGTTTTTCTTGGTTTTTATGCTTACATCTGCTTAAACTTAAGAGGAGGATTATGATGAGCATTTTTTTGCTTGATATTGTCAGCTTCTGCTCCGACCAGGAATCCCTTCCACACTCCTCCATTTTCATTACTGGTTCTAGCCTCCCTCCAACTGTGTTTGCTGAACGTACACATTGATGAGTTAGACAAAGAAACCAAACACCAATGGATATCCAGGAGACGCGAAGCTGAAAATGTAACTGTAGTTTCAACCGTTTGATAGCTTAAATACTGAAGATTTTGGTTATGCCCACCTGGATCAATTAACTTGCGGATGGTGTGTGACACTGAATATATAGCGTCAAGTTTTTGTTTGTTTCGTTATTAGGCTTTCCATAAATTAAGAGACAAAAATTGGTCTCGTGAAGACATGGAAATGCCTGTTTAGCTCGAATTTATTAAAGAACGTAGTCGAAGTTCAGGTTAACTATATTGGAAACTCGGCGAGCTTTAGACCATGATGCTGATCACTCAGACCTCCTTCTTGCTTAAGTCGTGAGCGAAAAAGCTTGATAGGAAGCAGCTAAATGGTCAAGGTTAGGTGGGTATAACCAAAATCTTGTTGGTACAGACTGTTACAACGGTTCTTTCATAGGCATGACTGAAAGGTCAAATTATGGATGTAAGAGCAATTCCTATGGGATGAACAAACTCTAAGTTTGTTCATTTTGATCCCATTATGGGATGAACAAACCAAGAAAATGGATGTTCAAATGAACATATTTGATGGTTTGAACATCGAGTCGAACCATCAGACGCGCGTCCAGGGTAAGGACTCGCGATCATGCCTAAATCGCTGGCGCTCGAGGAGAAGTCGCTGGAGATGGAAGAGAAAACTCCGGCCTTAAAAGGAAAAGCGCCATTTGCTTTTCTCTCTCCAAGACTTACTTAATATATATAGGGTTTATATTTTATTATTAAATAATCAAGTGGGACCCAATTTATATTTATAAAATCATTAGTGGACCCAACGCTTATTAATTTATATTAATAAAATTATTAGTGGGACCCAACTCTTATTAGTTTATATCAATAAAATCACCCGTGGGACCCTAAAACATCAGATTTGTTTATTTTGCCTTGTTTCCCATACTGGAGAATGGAGTTTGTTCACCCATGTGGATGAACAAATGTTTGTTTTTGTTCATCGCCATAGGAACTGCTCCAAGAACATCCACAAGCTAGTCGAGGTTTTACAGTGAGTGCACAAAATCAAGCTGCTGCTGCCTCGATTTATGTGGATCCCTTGTTATTTGATTAAGCTATTGGCTTAATGGGGAAAATGTCACATCACGTACAATCATCAGCTTGCATCGTCGCGGTTTCATCATGACGTCAGCGCCTGCATCAGCATATGTGCACAACATCAGTAGCAAATTGGGACGCCGCCATCACGACTCAGCGGCCATCAGCAGCAACACTTGTGGATGTCGTCATCTTGAAGTCAGCGGGCTGCATCAGCATGACATCATCAGCACAACCGGCGACATAAGCAACACAACGTCATCATGGAGTCAACCCAACACCGGCGGTCGAGCCCGGCAACCCTACCTACGGCCGGACTAACTCTTGTCCGGCTGCAGCTGATTTGCTTCCATACATGTGCAGCCGGACCATTTTCGTTCGGCTGCAACCACTTGTTTGTGATAGATTAGAGATCCAATCTTTACAAGCATTTTTTGGGAAGAGCAGAGAACAAATTTTAATTATAGTTTGGCTTACCATCCGCAGACTGACGGACATACGAAGGTGGTAAATAGGACTGTGAAAATGTATCTCAGGTGTTTTACAAGTCACAGACCTAAAGAATGGATGAGATGGATTCCTTGGGCTGAGTATTGTTACAATAATGGTGTTCATTCATCAACCAAAAAGACTCCTTATGAGATAGTTTACGGCAAACCGGTTCCTACTCTATTATCTTATGTCCCGTGAACTACAAGAGTTGAAGCAGTTGATGTAGAGTTAAAGAGCAGGGAACAAATCATCAAGGAATTACGAGAACAGTTAGTTGTGGCCCAAGAACGTATGAAGAAATATTATGATGTGAAGCGTACAAATAGAAGTTTTGAAGTTGGTAACTTCTTTTACTTGAAACTGCAGCTGTACCGACAAATATCCTTGGCATTGCGAAGAAATTCGAAGTTATCACCAAGGTATTACGGGCCGTACGAGGTTACTCAAAGGGTGGGGGCAAGTGGCTTACAAACTGAAATTGCCTGATGGTTCAAAAGTTCATCCAGTATTTCATGTATCTTTGCTCAAGAAAAAAATTGGGGAATGCCTAGAGGTTCACACTTCCTTTGCTCAAGAAAAAAATGAAAGAGGTATTGGCACACTGGCAAGGGTTGTCTCCACCAAGTCCTATTTTTTAGGAGCAGTTACTTTCAGTTTCTTTTACAGTTTCTATCTATTTATGTAAGCCTGAA
>JAJJWW010004133.1:0-48639 GCA_023531295.1 Papaver armeniacum
CCTAATAAACAAGGGAATCCTTTTCATACCCAATGCATACAATCGAGACTACCTAGCATTCTCAAATTCAACCACCAATTCAGCATGCTAACTCCAATAGAGTAATAGATTATGATAGGGTGAGTGTGCATGTGAGATCGAGATTCTATGGAAAGCGGAAGAAGTGCGATAATTGATAAATAATCGACAAGAGGAGAGAAATCGAAGAGATGGGAGAAACGATTCGTGGAAATGAAGAAATCGCAGCATTAGAAACGTTGAGGCAAACAATACATGAAGAAAGGCGGTTAGAGCGGAAGGGAATGAGCAAATTTAACAAGGCGGAACCATGAATTAAGAATGGAAAATATGAGGTTGGAATAGAAGGTCAGAAGTAAAACCAGGGTCGAAGATCAGGATCAGTTAGAGAGGACATGAGAAGAACATTACCTGTAGAAAATGTTAATGAAGAAAATTTGGAAAGAGAACTAGACTTTGGCGAAGGAGGTTGTGAGGGAAGAGAAGTAGTAGAAGATCGTCATATTCCACGTCCTGAAGATCTACAAAATGGTCAAAATGACGGAAATCAAGAAAATAGACAGCGTCAAGGGCAGAATAATCCAGTTAATCAAGAAGAAGGAAGAAGAATCTATGGGAGAGAAACACGAAGGAAACAAAAGGAAATTGAAGATGACATTGAAAAACATTATATTGAACAAAGCGCGTTTAGCTTGCGAAAGGGAAAGATTAAGAGCGAAATGGGAAGAAGCAGGAGGTAGAAGAAGCAATACGGCGAACAACCACGACAATCAGAAAGAAGGCGCGAGCAAAATCGCAACAATGGAAACATCAATGAAGAGTGTGAAAGAATACAAAGGAGGAGTAGACAACCAGAAGAAGAGAAAATGACGGGTATAATGGTGTGAGAATTCGTGAAGGAGGTGAGGAAGAAAGTCGCGAGAGAAAGAAGAGACGAGAATGATGAACCAGAAAATATAAGTAGACACGAGACGCAGGAGAGAGAGAGCGGAAATTAAAAGACCAATAAATTCGAATTCGGAGGCAAATGAACAAATTTTGCAGAGAATTGGAAGAAATGAGAGGATGTTGAACAACGAAGGGAAGGAGGAAGAAGACGATTGGAGATGAAACCATCGTGAGAATGCGCGAAGAATCCTTTTACACTAGAAGTGCAGCTAGGAGGAATACCCAAAATGCAATCTACCGCGTTAACCAGACATTTTTGATGAACAACTTGTGCAATTCAGCACATCAGAAACTATGTGAGATGTATCTTTGTAATGGAAAATCATGATGCTATATTATGCAAGTATTTCGCATCAAGTTTGACTCGGAGAAGCATTGAAGTGGTTTGAGGGGTTACCAAGGAATACAATCACGCTCATTTAACCATTTACAAGTCTATATTCTTAGGGGGCATATATAAGTAACAATTCCTCGCGACCTGAATCGAAGATGTATTTGGACCAAAACAAAGGGTTGCGAAAGCTTAAGAAATTTAACGGTGAGATGGAAGACGATGTGTAGTGAAATGGCAGGGACCGAGTGGATGAAAGATATCTTATTCTATCATTTATAAATGCTATGTTCGTAACAAATTTGTTATATATCCAAGTTTTCGGAGTCAAGAATACAATTACAATGAATCGAGTTGCGAGAACTTCAAGAGGAATGTATTGCTCTAGAGGAAAGGCAAAATGAGATGGAATCATATCAATAGCGAATACAAGTTCAAATGCTCGCGAACGCAGAGCTTGTTACTCCAAACTAATAAACACAGGTGGCGATCACTTCGCAAGGGCAACAAGAAAGGATAATAGATGATGGACGGCCAAAGATAGTAGCTATGGGGAGCCGTGATCAAGAAGAATTTGAAAGAGAAGGAACTACTACAACTCGTGTGGTAATAACAAAAATTCAAAGACTTGATCATCCGCAAGAAACTTACGGAAGTCAAGGCGGAATTATCATGGAGGGCGAGCGATCACAGGGGTAGTATGGGAAGAAATCAAAATGCCACCACTTAATACTAGTGTGGAAAAAATATGGGAAGCTATACTCGTAATGGAAAAACATACCCGCACCATGGAACATGGGGAATGAACCACCACCAGGTGATAGAAGTCACAGTGCTGCTCTCACCACCGCTTTCCATGGACATCCGACAAATGACTGCAAACATAAAGAGAATCATCTAAGGATGATTGACTTAAGAAAAGCTCGAATCATTTTCTAAAAATGAAGAGAAAACTCACACCGTTACCACCGCCATACTCGAGATGCATAGGACAAGTTCAGCAAAGGGAAAGGAAACATTTGTAATAGAAGTTGGAGCGAAAGCTAAAAATTTGTTTCACAACTCCATTGTACACTCATACACGCACAATCGAAGATTTTCATGATAACGTGCCTTAGAGGTCTTTACGAGGATGCGATGATAAAGAGTGATGAACATTGCGAAGACATCGCAATTAAAAGAATGGCAATCTGCAGATTATTTCTTTCTCGGGCCAAGAAATACCCCAAGGCAAGGAGATACATGATAGCCCATTGGTTGTAAAATTGGAAATTAACCCAAAACCCTATTGATGGCGAAGGCGATAGACAGCGAGAAAATTGCCGGGCGATCAATAGAATATTAATTGATACCGGGAGCTCGGTAAACATTCTATTTTACCATACTTACAAGACTATGGGAGGAAGGGATGAAGTTTTGATACCTTCGACATACAAAATATGAGTTTCAATGGTACCGCGAACAAGCCTAAAGGAGAAGTACATATGAGAATACCCTTACAAGGATTATCAATTGACATTACGTTGCTCGTGTAGTCGATGTGGAGTCCCCTTATAATGCATTAATCGGACGGCCATGGTTGCATGAAATTACAGGTATAGCGTCAACATATCATCAGGGCATAAAGTTTCCTCATCCTAGTGGTGTTGGAATTATAAAGGGAGACCGTATGGAAGGACAAAAATGTTATAGGAATTAGAGCGTGGAGGATTTGCGGGAAGTGCAAAAAGGAAGGGTTGGAAGAAAGAATATAAAAGATGAACAAAGAAAAGAAAGAGGTGATGGTGGATACCATAGATAACGAAGAAGACATATTGCGAGGTGAATGCATGAGTTGAAAATTATGATGGAAAAGAAACGTTAGAGATTTGAATAGTGCGGAAGTGAAAACGAGCGGGATCAAAAGGTGTAAGAGTGAATAATCGTTATTATCAAAATTAGGGACGGAGACATATCGAAGTAGGAAAACGAAATAATAAGTGAAGAAGATATGTGCGAGAATCTCGTCATCAAGAATGTATGAAAATTTGATTGAAGAATTGAAATGAGAGTTATTACAAACAAAACGAAATTGTGCGATAGCTTCGCAAACAAAGTAGAAAGAGATTATCAAAATGAATGATTGATTGAATTAACAAAAAAATGAGTGAGTGAGAGTTCAACAGCATAGGCGTACACCCAAGTTCGCGAATGATATTTCGCAAGCAGGCAAATGTAAGACCTAAAGTGCGTCGCTATAGGGGTATCTTGACATGGCCCGGGAAAGGTTACACCCCGCTCGGGAACACAGGTCATGGAGATTTGGGGCCCATGAAAGCCTATGGGAGAGATACCTTGGATTTCCAACTATTTATATAAGGTTATACCACTGTTTGGACGCCCGAGGGTCCTTCCAAGGAGTCGGTGTATGCTTTCAAGGAGATAGGGTACACGGTTGAGCCAAGAGTGCTGGGGCATTTGAAGTGTCTCGGCCATTCTTGGCAAGTCTTGGTATATGTTTGCACTCGGCCAAGAAAACTCCACTTAGGGTGCAGTCTCGTGTGACCATAAACTATAGGTATAAGGGATAAGAGGGGGTCGCGAAAAACAATCAAGTTGTTAAGACCGGATGGGGAGGAGCTAGTCTTGTATGGCTTATATGCGCCTCCTTGAAGGGCATCCGAAGGAGATGAGAAGATAGGGCGGCACCCTCCATTAGGAGGCGATAAGTGTCAAAAGAGCGCAAATGTCACGAGGCTTTATTTTTACAGGAAATTTAGGCTTGTCATATTTGCGCGATGATCCTGAAGAGGCAATAATACTAACGCAAAGTTAAGGCGAGATCAATGGGTTTTTATATGAAAATGTAAAGGCGTCCTGCGATCACGTCGCAAAGACGATAATGTCATGGGGTTTTAAATTCGCAAGAATATTTAAGCCTATCATATTATCGCAAATAAAATATCCTGCAGGGGCAATAATACTTAAGAAATGTTAAGACAAGGTCAATGGGTCATTACACGAAAATGTAAAGAAGTCCTGCGATCTTGTCGCAATGAGGGGTGGCGAAATAAGACCTTTAACTAGGAAGGAAAATTAAGACCACACAATCAGTGATAAGACAAGATCAATAGATTTCTTCGTTTATGAAGAAGTCCTGCGATCTTGTCGCAATGATACATTTCAACATAACTAAAGGTAAGCGAACATGCTTGCGGGGATTAGAATTGCGAGATAAGATAGAAAGAGAAAATAATGGAATTATTCATCAAGGGATTTTGTCTTTCCAATCAAAAGGAATACTTCAACGTAAATTAAAAAGCATCCCATGCAAAAGTCATCCAGATAAAGAAGTTGAAAGATGAAAAATTACGAAATGATTCAAATCCCTACATCATTTTCTCTCAACAATGGAGATGATAAACGCTTCCTCAACAATCTTATCAACTCCACCTCGCTTGGCTGGAGGATTCTCATTAGAAATTTCTTCATTTGGATTCTTGTGGAAAATTTCATCATTAGCAGACTTCCTCGCAGACTTTGATAATCGTAGTCGCTTATCGGGGGAATTAGGAACTTCATCATCGCACTTCGTGGAGGTGCGACGGATACAGGATCAAGAGATTTAGATAGTAAAACATCATTCACAAGAACTCCGACTTTAAGATGAAGTTGACGAAGGGCTGCTTTCTCGTGATTTTTACTCTCTATATCTTGTAATTCATACATATAATTGAATCTTCTTTCCGCTCGTCGCGAAACGCATAAGGGAAGTAACAAGCATTTTATTCTCCTTCCGAATTTTTGAGTGGCCGGATTTCAAAGCGGTAGGGAGAGTGAAGATTTTTCTCAGCTGCGTAAACAAAAGAATAAAAACAAAAAAAAAAAATATTATAACAAACAAAAACTATGAAGCCCTGATAAAAGAAGAGTAGATGAGGCGGTCAGCTTTTATGACTACCTTCCTTTTGCGAGATAAGATCGTCGAGTTGAAGCCGAACAACTATTCTCCAGTTGATCCATGGCGATGTCGGATTATCTCCAACTAATCCTTTCGATTGTGCTTCTCAAATTTTTTTCGTTAGAAATAAGTATGGCATTTTCTTTTGCAAGGGAAGAATTGGATTTTTCCAATTGGGAACATTGATCCTTGAGTTGGTTTGCTTTTACACTTAAGGTTATTCTACCCCGAATGAGTTTATCCTTCCGAGTGACTACTTCAAGATTATTTCTCGAGGCGACAGAGATTGTTCTTGCTCTTTACATAATTTTTGACAAATATCATACTAGCTGAGTAACCCTGCCACCTTATTTAATAGAGTTCGCTTCTCTTAGAAAGAGTTCCATTCTCATCCGACAAAGTTTCCAACTTTAGATTAGCTTTAGTCAGAAGAGTACGAGAGGCGAGATAAGTCATTGCTTAACAAGTCGTGTTTCGAAGCTAAATCGGCGTTTTCTTTAGAAAGATTATCTATTGCGTCAATCAAGCATATGTATGAAGATTATCTAATTGGTTATATTGCTCCATCCAAGCATCTTTATCAACTCGAACTTCTTCAACGGTAGATTCCAACCGATATATCTCCATTTTTCAGCTTCTCGGTTTAAAGCTTGAAGGGTGAACAAGGACTCGAGTCTTAAAAAAAAAAAAAAAAAAAAAAAAGAGATGTGGTAGAGGCAAAAGGTACCTTTTAATTCATCATTCTTCTTCTGCAAGATTATCGCGATCCAGGCGAGTGTTGAGAAGGTCATTCTTCAAGGTCTTAACTTGACTTGTTCGAGAGCGTCGTGACACCGTGTCGAACCAAAATATTTACTCAATGGCTCAAAACGCTAGACCCGATAGGATCGGCGGAGGTTTTCTTGACATCATTCATGATGTCGAATAAAACTATGAAAGCTACATCTATCCCTTTCTAAGTTTTCTTTGGTAAGAGGGATAGAATCGAGAGGAGGAGAGAGAAAGTTGAATCGTTCTTGGTCATAAGAATGCCGGCTGAAGAAACTCGATTAACGGGTGTGGGGGCGAGACAAAGAGTATTAAGAGTAAAAGTTGAGAGGGTTCATTTTGAAGAATTTCATTAACGCAAAACTCGAGAATTGATTTATCCTCGCGAGGATATCGCGAGAAGGTGGATTATTTTGAGGAGAAGGAATTGGTTTATCTTGCGAATCAATCGCTAGAAGAGATGAATTGCTTTGAGAAGGCACAACAGAAGAAGTAATAAGCTTGAATCCAGGAAAAGAAACAGGAGGTGCGACAGGCTTAGAATGGCGATGCCTCTTGGGAGATCTATCACCATCTTTGTCATCCTGCGAACCACAAGCTAAATAAGAAACAGAGGCAACAATATTGTTAGTAAAAGAGTAAAATGTTTCTTAAACACCTTGTTACTCGCGAGGTTGTCCTTTAGAAGCCAGTGGATTTCGCGTTCTGCTATGCGAACCTAAAGAGATATTAGGGTTTGCAACGGTAAATTTGAGTGTTGGACTTGTTCTTGCTTTGAGGCAAAAATAGCGAGGAGAGACATTAAAAGAAGAACAATATCAGAATAAAACAACTTTAATAAAAGAGATTAATCACAAAATAATCAAAATTAAGTAAACTCAACGAGACCTTGATGCCATAGACAAGCAGTGGCGAGAAGAATTACGAGCAGGGAAGGCGACGAAGAAGACGATGAAGGAAAATCAGGAGAGAAAAGTTTGCGATACAATAAAGAAGATGAAGTAAAAGAAAGAAAGAGAGTTTTCAAAGGGAACTCCCTTTAAATAGACGGAGAAAATGTAACCGGATAACATTAAATGTGCCTAGGTAAAAGTGAAATTTTAGATACTTGTAAACGACCATTCCTGAATTCATGGAATCCTGTCGGTAAAAATAGATGAAAACAAACGGTCTTGATATCTCAGTCGATAATTCTCATGGCGTTCTCTTCTTGCAGAGAAGACACGAGAAGAGGCAAGATGTAGGATCGTAATATCGCGACATCAACACTTCGGAGAGTAATACGACGGTGATTGTGAAGGCGTCGCAGGGAAGTAAAATAAATGACGCATTAGATGACGACAGCCAGAACATGAGAAAAGTGTGAAGACTTGGCGAGATTTAGGAGTGTCGCGAAGACGAACGCTTATACACTTGCGATACTTCGCGAAGAATTCCCGAAAATAAAGGAATGTAATACCTGTATTTTAGTTAACATTTCGAATTCGGGTTATACCCAACTTAGCTAACCATGTGGTCTAGAATATTGTTTCTTTTCCTTAGCCTAGGTAAGTGCATTGAAATAGAAAAGCTACAAGTTAGGGTGGAAATAGATTAATTAATAATAAATAAAATTAAGGAAAAATGAAAAGATAAAGAAAATAATAAAATGTTAATTATTTATTATTAGAATTATTATGAGCATGGTATAAGTTTATATTAGATTTTTGGAGAGAGAATTTAGAGATTAGAAAACCAAAAGGCTAGAGATTTTTAGAGGAAAAAGCTATGGAGATGAAGATGATTTGGAGCTAGGAAAATCAGTGGAGAATCAATGGAATTGAGGTAGAATGTGAAACCCTTTCTCTTTAGGTGTTTTTCTTTGGTGTTTACTTTATATGATTTTGTATTGTAATGATTCAGTGATTTATTCGAATAAATATGTGCCTCTTTTTGATGATCAGGCTTCTCTAATTGATATTAAACATGATTGAGTATCTCTTGTTAAAATTTGAGAATTTTCCAATGTAAATTCACCGTTGAATGTTTGTTTGAAATTGGGTGATAGTTTCTGAATTTCTGGACAGTTTCGCCTTGCTGTGATTTTGATGTTCTTAGGAAGTCTTAATGGTTTTAAAAGGATTTGAGGTCTTAATAAAAGTTGTAGATAAAACTCTTATCTTTCAGTGTGCTTTGGATTGGGTCAATTTAAGATTGTTATGAATTTATCATGAATTGTTTGGTAACAACATGTAATCTGCCCAGTTTTTAGGTTGTCTTTATAAATTCAACATCTTTTGTTTGAACCGTTGGTTTGGTGTGAAATTTGGATATGTAATATAAGAATGTGTCAAGAATGTTCCTGTAAAGTTTGAAGATGATCGGATAAAGTTAATACAATGAAACATATAATGTAATATGGCTGCAGTTAACTTGTTTGCATAAATGCTTGAAAGAAACTCATGTTGTTGTCATATGTTAAGCCATGGTTGCTTGTGTTGTTTGTGAAAATGATTTATAAAAAGGAAATGAGTTCATGTTTTACCATTATATGAAACATGTTTCATGTTAATGGCGGGTAATGATCCCCAGAGAGTTAAATGGGTAATGATCCCCATGGGAACTTGTGTTTCCGACCATCGATGGCGGCTGTCCGTGCCGGTAAACGATAGGTGGTGTACGAACCAAGGTTTTCGTACTGTGAATGAAACGGGTAATGATCCCCGAGAGCAGATGGGTATGATCCCCATAGGAACTTTTGTTCCTGACCATCGATGGAGGCTGTCCGTGCCGATAAACGATAGGTGGGGTGTACGAACCAAGGACATTAAAATCAAGTGAACTCAATTGTTGAAATTATCTTGGTGTTGTAAACTCATGGTTTGAGGTGATATATAAATATGTGAATAATGTGTTCAAAATCTAAATTAAATGAGTTATTTGAAACATAATCGGTGTTATGAACTCATTTGTGAAATTCAAATGGATGAATTGTTGAAAACAATATTGTTGTTGTGAATTAATGAGTTGAATCCTAAATGGATGATTTGATAAATGGTTTTGTTGATAATAATATAAATGTTGTGAACTCATGGCGTGTTGGTGACAATATTAATTTGTGAATCATGTGTTGGAATCTCTATTGAATGATTAGTGGAAACCTTATTGGTTTTATGAATTTATATGTTGAAAGCTTATTAGATAAATTGTTGACAGTAATATTGACGTTGTGAACTCATGATTGGACAAATGAATTAGATGATTTAGTGAAAATAATATTTGTGAGGTAATGTTGTTGGTTGAATATATTCGTTGAAGTTACATTGTATTTCTTATCATATGTTATTCCTTGATAAAATGATTATGTTTGCGCATCTTTAGAGAATAGGGGTGCATTCTATTGAGCTGTCATCTCACCCCAATTGACATCCTTGCAGATTTATCAGAGTGGTGCAGCGAAAGCTAGGAATGAGTAGCTTAGTGATTGAATTGCTTAATTGTATTGCTTGAAATGTAATTTGAAATAATATGTTTGGTTGAAATCGTTATTAAGATAATAAGCGGATTTATATGCTTCAGTTTATGTTATATAAAGTTTCAACAATGTATTGTGTAAAAGTAAATTAGCAAAAAAAAAAAATGTATGCATAAGTTTCTTTCCGACCCGTAACGCTTCGAGTTCGGATCTCCATATGGGTTTGACCCTGGTCCGGAACTCGGGGTGTTACAGCGAAGCCTTCGCCACTTCCTATCTTCATCATTTTTTGGTTTTGCAGCATTTCTTCCTCTCTTTGCTCTATTACATCTACCATTAATCTTTCACCTCTTTGTTTTTCTTTGATGTTGTTTTTCCAATTCCTCAGCTTCGCAGCTCTTTCTTCGCAGGATTCTATATCAACTTCATAACACTTCTTTCCTTCAACCCAATCTCCCTTTATGATGCCAACACCAGTGGGATGAGGGAATTTGATACATTGATGGAAAGTTGATACGACACCTAAGATCATGGTCGTCCGATCAGCGCGTTGTATGGTGATTCCATATCAACTACACATAATAAAATTTCAGAAGATAATCCTTTCAGTGGAATTCGCATATGAACTTCTCCTTTTGGCTTATTTGCGGTACCATTAAAACCATAGATTTTGTACGTTGAAGGTATTAGATCTTCATCTTTTCCTCACATAGTTTTATAAGTATGATAAAAAAGAATGTTCACGGAACTCCCCGTATCAATCAAAATTCTGTTGATTGCCCAAGAATTCTCAGCTTCATCATCTTCATCCTCGCTAGGTTTTGGGTTGATCTCCAATCTTACCACCAATGGGTTGTCATGCATTTCTCGACCTCAGGTACTTCTTTGCGGTAAAAGAGATAGTCTGCTTTTGCCATTCTTCCAGTGGCGATGTATTCGCAATGTTCATTGTTTCTCTATCATCAGCATCTCTTGCGAAAACCCTACTGAGAGTGTTATCGTGAAAATCTTCAATCGTCTTATACGAGTGTACATTGGAATTACAAAACATATTCTTTGCCTTTGCGCCAACTTCAATCACAAACGTTTCTCTTTCTTTTGGCGTATTTGGCTTGTGAATATCTGGAGGAGGTGGTAATGCTTGAGTTTGCGTTTGTCCTACCAGAAAGTGATTTAATTTTCCCTGATCTATCATTCTGAGAATAATTCTCTTTATATTTATGCAGTCATTTGTTGTATGTCCATGGAAGTGATGATAAGAGCAAAATTCATTACTTCTGTAGCTTGGAGGTGGTTCACTCCCCATGTTCCATGGTGCGGGTATGTTTTCCATTAGGATTATAGCGTGGCATTTTGATTTCTTCCCATATTATCTTAGGATTTCGCTGTCCTCTGTGAAAGTTTTGCCTCTGACCTCCATAAGTTCCTTGCGGCTGATGACCTCCATACGTTTCTTATGGCTGATCAAGTCTTTGGATTTTGTTATTTCCACCCCGGCTATAGAAGTTTCTCTCTCTCTCAAATTCTTCTTGATCACGGCTCCCCATAGCTACTAGCTTTTGATGTCCATCTCCCATTACCCTCTCTTGTTGCCCTTGCGAGGTGCTCGCCACTGTAGTTATTAACTTGGGCAATAAGCTTGCAGTCGTAGCTCTTGAACTTGTGTTCGCAATGGGGTATGATTCTATCTCATTTTAGTTTTCTTCAAGAGCAATATACTCCTCCTGTAGTTCTCGCAACTCATTCATTGTGATTGTATTTTTGATTCTGAAAATTTGAATGTATAACAGATTTGTTGCAAACATAGCATTGATGAATGATAGGATGAGATATCTTTCGTCCACACGACCAGCCATATCGATACACATTGTCTTCCATCTCACAGTTAGATGCTTCAAACTTTCGCCAACCCTTTGCTTCAGCCCAAATACATCTTCAATGCCAGGTCGCGAAGAATTGTTGCTTATGTATGCTCCTAAAAATATTGCTTGTAAGTAGTTGAAAGATGTTATGGTGTTCTTTGGCAAACCTTCAAACCATTTTAACGCCTCTCCTGTTAAACTTGATGCGAAATACTTACATAATATTGCATCATGGTTCTCCCATTGTAGCATACATCTCACATAAGCTTTGATGTGTTGGACGGCACAAGTTTTTCCATCAAAAATGCTGGTTAACGCAGGCAAGTTGCATTTTGGGGGTATTCCTACTAATTGTACTTCGTGTGTGAATGGAGTTTTCGCAGCTTCCTCTATAGATTCATCTAATTGTCTCTTACCTCCTCCTCTTTTATTATTTATCATTCCCCTCATCTCCGCTAACTTTGTCAAAATTTGTTCATTTATATCAGAATTTGAATCCATTGGTCTCTTCAATTCCGCCTCTCTTCTCCTGCGTTCATCTCTATTTTGACTTCCTTGTTCATCATTTTCCTCTCGTCTTTCTCTGCGATCTTCTCTTTCACTTCTTTCATTAATTCGCACACTGTTATATCTCTCATTTTCTCCTTTTTGCCGTCTTTCAGTTCTCCTTTGTACTCTATCATACTCTTCATTGATATTAGCATTATTGCGGTTTCGTTCGCGCCTCCTTTCTCGATTATCATGGTTATTCTGTCGAATTGCCTCTTGTAGTTCTTGTTCTTCCATTTCTGCTCTTAGTCTTTCTCTCTCGCGAGCTAAATGTGTTTGCTCAGCATAGTGTCTTTCAATTTCATCCTCTATTGCTCGTTAATTTCTTTGTATTTCTCTCTCATGTAAATGTTGATGGTGGATTTTCGTTCAAGGTTGAGTTTGTAAAAAACCAGAAAAATCATGCGCTGATATCTTGTAAAAGATAAAGCCATTTATAAGTGTTGGATACTCCCTCACTTAATTCAACCTTGTATTTCCTGTACTCATTATCGGTGTGGCATGATGGTGAGTGTTACTCTTATAGAGTAACACGAACCTCCAAGCACTATAATGAATCATTATCGGTGTGGCATGAGACTCGAGTGTTACTCATACGAGTAACACGAACCTCCAAGCACTATAATGAAACCATGTACGAAATACCCGTACATGCGATTCTCGGTGTGTTATACTAGCCCGAGCCCTCTCGGTGTGTTATACTAGCCCGATTGAGCCTCTCGGTGTGTTATACTAGCCCGATTAAGCATCCGGACTTGATCAGTATCGGTCTCGGATATGATCTCGATCGCGATCATCCAACTCCACAAGCATGATTGGATGACCACGGATCAACTCCATCACCCCAAGCGGTATGGAATACACACGGCCTTAGCTTGCCGGATATGATCGATCGCAGTCATCCAACTCCACAAGCATGATTGGATGACCACGGATCAATTCCATCACCCCCAAGCGGTATGGAATACACACGGCCGACCGCATGGTCGACCATTGGCCTTTGCTTGCCAAGAAACCGTCCATACCAAGCATTATGGGCGGAAAACCCTAAATTAGGGTTTGCGGCATATTACATGTGCCGCAAAAGCGGTCTCAACCATCCATCTTCGCAGGTATAGATGGAGGGTGTAGATGCGAACTCAAAGAGCCGGAGCATGTCGACACAATCACCATGTGACCGCCTACACACTTGACCAATCGGTCAAAACCAACCATGGTTGGTTACAACACATTCGTCACTTTGAAATAGCATGGTCGCGCGGCTTTGAAAGCCAAAATTAGGGTTCAAGCCATCACGCGCGTCCATCTTCTCGGCACGAATGGAGGGTCACTGATTAGATTAAGTAGGTCCGGTCATACCGGCATGACCACCGTGGGCCCATCTACCTCTTCATGCGGTCGGCCAAGGCATATCACTTTGGCCAATCCAAAACGCCCGCTCAAACATGCGTGGATACACCTCCCAAATTGCAAATCGATCTCGACCACTCAACTTCACCGGAAGAATTGGGTGGCTTAGATCACGTTTTCATGGGACGGTGAGACATGGGCGTGAACATCGGCCTACCATCTTCACGCCAAACCAACCGGCCAAGACCGACCAAGCTAGGTCATCTTGGAAAACGCTAGGAAAAGAGTATGGCGCGCGGCTTCTTGCGGTATCAAACTCTTATCGCAAAATCGATCTCGACCACTCCTCTTTCTTAGGTCAAATTGAGTGGCCCGGATCGCGCTTTCGTGAGGAACGGAATACGGGCACCTACACCATCATGTCGTCTACACGCATGTATGGTCGGTCCTCTCCAAAATCCTTCCCATACTTGGTTTCGACCAAGTGAAGAGTGATGCTTGCGCACCTCTTGAAAAAAAACCTAATATTCATTAACGGTCGCAGATGAGTGTCTCAAAGCTCATCTCATCCGTCCAACTTCACCTGACTTGGTTACACAACCACAGTCGGGAGTCAATTGGTCGATGGCGTCATTACCCATCGCCTTACCACACCACAATGCGGTACCTGCATAAAATACACACGATACTTTACAAGTATCAACTTCCTCAATAATGCAGTTATTCAATCCAGGATTACATGCTACCTTTCGTGGATCCACGATCCACATTCCAGACATCAATCATGTCACAAGGCGGGGGATACACATGCGGGGTATTGGTCGGCGGTTTACAGCGTGCAGCGTGCAACGCGCCATCACAAGAACGTGTTAGGAAGTCATGGGCGGTTAGAGATGAACAGGAGAAGTGGGCAAGACTGGTCGTGTATCACCTACACACAACTCCACTACTCCATCATTCCACTACCTCCACTTCCCACGAGAAACGTGAATGAGGCTCAATGACTTGTATAAATAGGTTCTCCGCCCTATTTCAAACAGAGACAGAACAACACAAGTTGGACGACGAAACCAAGTGTTAATACAAAAACCGTATTCAAACACTCGAGCCTACTTGCATCAACCGTAAGCTTGCTCATCTTTCATTACAAGTCATAAGCAAGCCAACACCTTCACAATCTCAACACCTTCTTCGCTTCCCTCCCTAAGATCAACCCCATCTCCTTCACTTTGTGACAGAAACAAGTCTGAACGGCCATTTCTTGGTTTAGGTAGGACTTGCACAGATTGATCTCTCGAATCTACAAGCACTCACCGCGCGAGTGCATTTGTTGAAGGTTTAGATTCATTCCTCATCCACACCCCAAATTACCAAATTCTCAGGAGTAGTTTTCACCCATCAACAATTGGCGACCACGGTGGGAGATTGATCTCTCGATTACAAGAATCGAATTCCCGAATTCGTTTTCGTCTCACGATGTATCCTCACTCGGAATCCGCGAGGTGGTTCGAGATATCATGGGAAGCATAGCTAGAATCTTTGGAGGATGTCTTGGCAAATCAAGTCGGTATCACCGGAAGGCGGAGCGAGACATTTCGCCTTTTGAATGATATGGCGGCACGAATACAAGAAGCATCGACGAGGCATCCACTCGGGCAATGCAGAATCTTTAACAGAGTCACATCTTTACCGGTGGAGAAGCAAAAGGGCGCGCAACCGCGGGAGACCCGGGAAGATGAACAACATGGTCCGGTCAACAATGGAGACCCGATGCAACTCCACGGGAGAGGAGACTTATCCGAGAATGGTACGATGTCTCGGATAAAGAAGGGGAACTGCAGCCTATGGAGCCTTGCCGGAGGATTTATACCTCAAAGCTCTTGCTTGAAGCCCGGAAGACTGTCCAATCCGCGTCGGCCTTCCAACCAATCGAAGAAACGCTGGAGGAAGGAGAAATCAATCAAGAAATACCTGAATACGAGAGGATGGGAGCGTTCAATCCGGTCACTCGGCGGTGACATTACGACACCTTCTACATCCTCTACTTAGGAAGACAAACTGAGACATGATGGCGCTCGCAAGTCTTCCAACTTCATCTCCTGTTCCATATCAAAGCCACGGGAGACATCGCAACGCCCGCTAACTTGAGGAAAAGCTGGACACAAGGTACTTACATTTCCCTTCCCAATAAAGAAGATTAGGAGCTACTAGAGACGTGGGTACGAAACGGAGAGATAAAGCTACCCCGATACTGGCGCCCACCTGCTGGTCAAGAAGTAATGGACCCGAGGTACTGTCATTACCACCGGTCCCTTCATCACCCCACCAGTGAGTGCAACGCTTTGAAGCGCATTGTTCAGGGGAAGCTTGGCTCAGAGGGATAGCTTTGAGAAGTTAGTGCGGAGGATTTTCTTGGAGAGGCTACTAGGTTTGATACAAATAAGGCTTCAAAAGCAAGTAAGTTCTACTCAACAATTTTACAAGAAAGATAGTTTAGAATTCACTTTGGGGACTTAGCATCCCACACGTGGAGAAAGAGGCTCGATAATCAAACACCATGTCACATTTCATTCATGCTTTCCTTTCACACAACGTTTGCAACTTCATGTGACATGTGCAATCATTCATGACCAAGATGCAAATTTCATTTAAAATAACCTCTTTTGAAAAAATCATTCACCAAACTATCTCAAAATGAACCAATTCAATTACCTATTAATTCAAAACCGGTAGTCAAAGGAATCCTCACTATCACTCAAAAACAAGAGCATCTAAAAGGACAAGTAGGTAGCTACGATCCTCCAAGGAAAGTCCTTGAAGAAAACTCGTCCTTCCGGGCAAGAGAGACTTTCATCCTTTGAAGTACAACCTGCTTGACTTCAATTCCTTAGGCAACTTTTCAACCTCTTCTTCTGGCGAGTAACACAAGTATACGAAGGGGCTCAGTCCTATAATTTCTCGGAGCTACCGTGGTCAATACACCTTATGCAACCGTCACTTCTACCACCGGTGCCGGCGTAGCAGGAGATGTTCCAGTAAGTGTAACACCTCCCGTCACCGAGTCGGAGCGGCGCAAATCCCGACAACTCCTCAAGCGTAACGCCTCCGGTAGTCACCGAGCAACAACCTTCACTCCGCATCGGGACGAGGAGCGGAGGGACGAGAGGAGGACCACCATCCATTACCATTTCAGACTTGATGGAGAAGCGGGGAAGTTCTTGCTAAGACTCAAACGGATATGGCCGCAACTCAGAAAGAGGTCAACAGATTTACTACGAACCAGAGACCAGTGGATTAGGAAGCGGCATATCTAGTGGAAAGCTTGTGTGAACTCTTGCGCCTCTCAAAGAATCAACGTGCAGAGATGTTTCTGTAATTAATAAAATAGCTCGGGACGTACACCGACTCCTTCACGTCCGAAGTCTTAAGCGCATCGAAAACACCCGTAAATAATGTTACATTTCTGAGAAGACGACATGATGGCGAGAAAAAGATCACGACCGGCCCTACATGTTACCGCACACATCAAGGGTTCGAGTTCGGGAGGGCCCTCGTCGACACGGGAGCATCTTCCAATGTGATTTCTCTCAAGACTCTCGGGACGGCCAAGGTTAGCCCATGCAAGATTGTGCGTCATCCCACCACAATGACGGACTTGAAGGAAACCGAGACCAGCACATACGGTGAAGCTTCAACCCATACTCACACCAAAAGGGACGCACTTTCGAAGCAAGACGTGATTAGAAGGGGAAGACAATATACGGCGTCGCCATTGTTAGCAATTAGCAGGAGAGACCAGACACCCGGTCTCTCCGCCCAATGGAATGCTCCAAAAGCGATTCTCCTCTCGAACATCGACATGTTAGTAGATGCAACCAGTGGACACGGCATGTTCTCCTCCATGGATGGATGTAGCGGCTACAACCCGATAAGGATGTACGAGCGTGACGCAAGGGCATATATCTCACCAACAAGGCGATACAACCTTGACCTTACGTAGCGGTTCCACTGAAGCGGCAAGGGGAAAACCACCGAGATACAATATCCTGCGTGTCCGCCGGCTCCAACTCAAAGTGCCACATGTACGACTCCGCAATGATGCAACAACGTTCGAGATATTCCATACCAGGCTCGACAAAAACCACTACGAACAAACCATGTAAACCGCGCTTGGGATCGAGGCTCGGCATGAAGTTCCTTCACCGTCGATCAAGGACTTCTTGACACGAGAAAGATGGTGTCAAGAATCATGGAATTCGCAAGGTAAATCGAAGGCTGGAGAGGAAGCCACTCCAACTCTCCCTCCCGCGAAAAGCTGCTTCAATAGTCTATTCAAGAGACGCCTCAATGCTCTCTCCGGGACCCTGTTCGCTTCGGAATCCTGCTTCAACACTCTCTCCAAGATCTACCTCAACGTTCGCACCAGAAACCACTTTAACATCCTCTCGAGTCATTTCAACACTCAAGCTACATCAATAATCTGCACTCTAAGTTATCTTTGATGTACTCATTGCTTAAACGTACGTCTCATCCATCCTTCATGAGGACCCAGCGGAGCATGAAGAACCCTAAAGTCGATATGAGGTGGGTTATCGGTGGAACGAATATTTTCATAGTTGACGGGCGCGGTGAACATCTCATCATCAACGTTCGGGATATCTTTGAAGCTATCAACACTTCGACTTGACACCGACATTATCTCCAGAAGACATCTCAACGAGGATTCTTTCTACCGCAATGAAATAAAAGACATGAGTTAGAACTTGTATGAAAGCATATGAGAAGTGTCGCCACACACGGCAAGACACAACTCACACAATGGCCAGTCAAACATCATTCAAGTCAGTATTGATCAAGCTTCGGTATAACTCAAGTTTTCAAGTGGGTATTGATTTCAAGTCCGGTACAAGTTTCGATCTAGTATTGATTTCAAGTCGGTACAATTTTTAAGTACGGTACAAGCCTCAAGTCTGGTATTGCTTAAGTCAAAATTTGGTATTGCTCAAGTCGCAAAGGCTGGTGTTAATCACGACATAAGGCTGGTATAATAGGCGCACACAGCAGGGCCGGTTTCAGTCGAAGCACATGGCTGACGTTTGAAGCATGTACACAGTAGACCCACTTTGTAATATCCGTCCCAATTCCAAGGGTATTTTTATCTTTTCATAAAAGGGTGATTTTGTAATTTTACTTAAAAGGGTATTTTGGTAATTTACTTCGTTTTGGTAACCAGCGCTTAAATCTGGTTATAAGTCGCGCTCATTTCTTTCCTGCCAAAAAAAAAAAACAAATAGGTTTAGATTAATTATGGTAAAAAAATTAATATTAATTACCAAATCTTGACACTTGTTAGCTTACCATTGGTTGTTGGACCGTAAATACTTATCAATTAATGAATTTACCTTGTGAGTAGGATGAGAAACGTGAGGAAAGTGGACTGATTAGCTAATTGATGAGCTTAGAATAAAATTTAATGTCACGTGTCATTATTTAATAGGATACTAATTTTTCAATTAAAATTGGTAATTTTCATTTTGGTACATGTGGACAGATGTTGCCTTAGCTAGCATTTTTGTGAAATAAATGGGGATGGACGGGTTAGTCAAAGATTTAATTTATGGGTGATTAGTTAGTTGCTATATAATTTGTAAGCAAAAATTAGGAAAGAAATCTTCTCCCTTAGTTGTCACGTGAGTTATTTGATTAGGCAAGCAAAATATATGGAAAACAGTATTTGTGTTAACCCTTTTGAATTTAATAATATCTTTAATGTAGCCAAATGTCTTTTTATCATTGGTTAATAAAAATGTTAGGGTTTTAATGAATTTTAACTATATATACCAAGAGGAGTTGCTTTAGTCGGTGAATGAAGAAGAACATTTCTTCCTATCAGTGCTTAGGTTACAACAAAAATAAAAGAAAAGAAAAATACTGCAAACTTGAAGATATTTTTTTGGGCATATCATATGAAACAACAAAGATAGTTAGAGATCCTTTAGCATCTGTTAATCTGGAGATTTTGGATTCGTGTTCGTATTGCTAGCGTTTGAGGTAGGCGCAACACAATCAAAACCTTCTTTTTATTTAAGTTTCTTTTAATTAAATTTATTTTCGAAGTTTTGATAATATACGAATGATAATCGATGTTGTGAGTATGATTATGAATGTTGGGCTGCGGTCCATAGATTGTGATTCTTAAAAACAATTTTGATGGGATACGAGATATCCTTGGGAACGGTTTGTTTCCCTAAACCCACGTGGGGCTCCCTGGGGCGAGCGGATTGATTGAATTTATTGTTTTTTATGGATGAGGTGTTTCCATGTGTTTGCGGTGTTGTTAATCATGTTAGATGTTTTTAAAATGAATTGAAAAATATTGCATAAAATGTTTTGTTGCTTCTTTGTCTACTGGGTGTCACAACTCACGTCGTATTATGACAAAAATTCCAGATTTGATGCGTGACAAGGGAGTTGATCAACTTGGAGCCTAGAGAATGATTAGAGATGTCTAAAGTTATCATTTATGCTTAAAATTCTATTTAAGATGTAATTAATCTTAGTTTGAATGTTGTAAAAATATTGTATGATGTTTAGTTGACTAATCTTCATTTTAAATTATCAATATGTTTTGATATGACTATTTTTGTAATAAATTTAAAACATCTTAAGGGACATTTGATAAAATTTATAGAATTTTCTAAATTGTATAACTATTTTTAAAATAATTCTTTATACGAGTGTTAAATACACAAAATATCTGACTGTTTTAAATGTCTTATAAAAATCCTAATTAAGAGCTATGATATATTGGTTTTTAGATCTTAGTGTCCACATAGGAAATCATCATCTATGTTTTATCTTTCTAAAATGACAGGACTCATCCAATTTTGAGTTGTGCGCGATTTAATATAATTTTTCTAAGTGTTCCGCTGCGATAAAAATATTAATTTGAGCATAAATTAAATTAGCCCAAATGAATTACTTAAAGAGCTTGGGCTTAGTAGCCGGGCTTCGGCTATGGTATCCAAGTAGCACTTCGGGTTTTCGGGCAGGATCCGGGCCCGAAAAACGGGGTGTTACACACTTTCAACCGAAGCAGACACAACAAGCCCACGTTCGATCAAGCAGGCGCAGTAACCCCACGAACGAAGCAGGCGCAACAGTCAGTCGATTAGGCACATCCCCACGATTGATTGAACGGCGCAATAGCCCCTCGACCAAGAAGCAGTCATAGCAAGGTCGATCGAGGTGCAAGACCGACATCATGCTAGGGGAACACTTTTCGGACGTCTCTTGAACGTGACATGCTCGAAGGACGGGACGACCCGTCTCTCTGGTAACATCTAACATTGTCTCATAAGTTTTATCTTTAATTGTCACCATCTCATGCCTACCACACAATAGTGTAACCATTGTGTGCTAGGCGAGGACTTAATGTTGATGGTGGATTTTCGTTCAAGGTTGAGTTTGTAAAAAACCGAGAAAAATCATGCGGCGACATCTTGTAAAAGATAAAGCCATTTATAAGTGTTGGATACTCCCTCACTTAATTCAGCCTTGTATTTCCGTGTACTCATTATCGGTGTGGCATGATGACTCGAGTGTTACTCTTATAGAGTAACACGAACCTCCAAGCACTATAATGAATCATTATCGATGTGGCATGAGACTGAGTGTTACTCATACGAGTAACACGAACCTCCAAGCACTATAATGAAACCATGTACGAAATACCCGCATGAGGCTGATTCTCGGTGTGTTATACTAGCCCGAGCCCTCTCGGTGTGTTATACTAGCCCGATTGAGCCCCTCTCGGTGTGTTATACTAGCCCGATTGAGCATCCGGACTTGACCGTATCGGTCTCGGATATGATTCGATCGCAGATCATCCAACTCCACAAGCATGATTGGATGACCACGGATCAACTCCATCACCCCCAAGCGGGTATGGAATACACACGGCCTTAGCTTGAGGATATGATCGATCGCAGTCATCCAACTCCACAAGCATGATTGGATGACCACGAGATCAATTCCATCACCCCCAAGCGGTATGGAATACACACGGCCGACCCCGCATGGTCGACCATTGGCCTTTGCTTGCCAAGAAACCGTCCATACCAAGCATTATGGGCGGAAAACCCTAAATTAGGGTTTGCGGCATATTACATGTGCCGCAAAACGGTCTCAACCATCCATCTTCGCATGTATAGATGGAGGGTGTAGATGCAGACTCAAAGGGCCCGGAGCATGTCGACACAATCACCATGTGACCGCCTACACACTTGACCAATCGGTCAAAACCAACCATGGTTGGTTACAACACATTCGTCACTTTGAAATAGCATGGTCGCGCGGCTTTGAAAGCCAAAATTAGGGTTCAAGCCATCACGCGCGTCCATCTTCTCCGGCACGAATGGAGGGTCCTGATTAGATTAAGTAGGTCCGGTCATACCAGCATGACCACCGTGGGCCCATCTACCTCTTCATGCGGTCGGCCAAGGCATATCACGCCTGGCCAATCCAAAACGCCCGCTCAAACATGCGTGGATACACCTCCCAAATTGCAAATCGATCTCGACCACTCAACTTCACCGGAAGAATTGGGTGGCTTAGATCACGTTTTCATGGGACGGTGAGACATGGGCGTGAACATCAGCCTACCATCTTCACGCCAAACCAACCGGCCAAGACCGACCAAGCTAGGTCATCTTGGAAAACGCGCCAAAAAAAGAGTATGGCGCGCGGCTTCTTGCGGTATCAAACTCTTATCGCAAAATCGATCTCGACCACTCCTCTTTGCTTGGTCAAATTGAGTGGCCCAGATCGCGCTTTCATGAGGGAACGGAATACAAGCACCTACACCATCATGTCGTCTACACGCATGTATGGTCGGTCCTCTCCAAAATCCTTCCCATACTTGGTTTCGACCAAGCTGAAGAGTGATGCTTGCGCACCTCTTCAAAAAAAAAACATAATATTCATTAACGGTCGCAGATGAGTGTCTCAAAGCTCATCTCATCCGTCCAACTTCACCAGACTTGGTTACACAACCCCGGTCGGGAGTCAATTGGTCGAGAAGGCGTCATTACCCATCGCCTTACCACACCACAACGGTACTCGCATAAAATACACACGATACTTTACAAGTATCAACTTCCTCAATAATGCGGTTATTCAATCCAAGATTACATGCTACCTTTCGTGGATCCACGATCCACATTCAGGACATCAATCATGTCACAAACGGGGGATACATACGGGGTATTGGTCGGCGGTTTACGGCGTGCGGCGTGCAACGCGCCATCACAAGAACGTGTTAGGAAGTCATGGGCGGTTAGAGATGAACACGGGAGAAGTGGGCAAGGCTGGTCGTGTATCACCGACACACAACTCCACTACTCCATCATTCCACTACCTCCACTTCCCACGAGAAACGTGAATGAGGCTCAATGACTTGTATAAATAGGTTCTCCGCCCTATTTCAAAAGGAGACGAGAACAACACAAGTTCGGACGACGAAACCAAGTGTTAATACAAAAACCGTATTCAAACACTCGAGCCTGCTTGCATCAACCGTAAGCTTGCTCATCTTTCTGTTACAAGTCATAAGCAAGCCAACACCTTCACAATCTTAACACCTTCTTCGCTTCCCTCCCTAAGATCAACCCCATCTCCTTCACTTTGTGACCGAAATAAGTCTGGAACGGCCATTTCTTGGTTTAGGCCGGACTTGCACAGATTGATCTCTCGAATCTACAAGCACTCACCGCGCAGTGCATTTGTTGAAGGTTTAGATTCATTCCTCATCCACACCCCAAATTACCAAATTCTGCAAGAGTAGTTTTCACCCATCAACAGTAAAATTCTCCTTCCTTCTTCCTGATTTTCACCGCCATCTTGGTTATTTCGCCCCTGGCGATGTCTATTTCCTTGAATTCCATCATTCTGTTCATTTTGAAGAATTTCAGCACGTTGAATATAACGATCTTCCAATACTTCTCTTCCTTCGCGACGTTCTTTGCCTAGATTTTGTATTCCTTCTCGAGTTTCTTCATTAGCATTTTCTATAGGCAAATTTTGTCTTATTTCTTCTCTAACTGATCTTGAACGTGATCTTGTAGTGCTTCTTGACCTCCTATTTTGTAATCTTATGTTTTCCATCATCAATTCATGATTTTGCCTTGTCAAATTCGCACGTTCTTTGGTAGGCTTGGAAGATGGTCTGATTTTATGCCTACATGTTATAAACCGCAAGTACACGGAGTCGGTTATGTAGCACTGAGCAAATACGGGTCGATCCCACAGAGAAATGGGTGTGCTAAGTTGATCTAAAGGCTTACTAGACTGAATTCAAAGAGGTGTAACACAATATTGAGTTGTTTGTCGGCGAGGCGAGTTGTAGTGACTCTAAACTAAGGTTGTAAAAATATGGAAAGCAACAGGTGGTGAATCCACCTCTAATCCCATGTTTAGGCAATCTAATTGAGGCTATATTCTTGAGCTTTTCCATGAAAGTCTAAATGAGATGTTTATTAACGATTTTTGCTAGCAATCCCCTAGTATGAGCTTTGTCTTCTTACGATACAGCTCATCACAAAAGCTTGTTAGTTTCATCAGTTAACTAATAATCCTACACAATATTACACAGCAAGGATAAAACCTAACTAGATATGCTTGACATTGAAAATCAGGGGTTTCATAAACACCCTGATAAACTAAATTAGAACATTCAAAAATAACTCAAATTGAATCTAAAGTGGTGCTCTGGCTAGCCCAGGAATAAGTTTCTAACACACACAGTTCTTCTATTTATACATCCATAAACTCAAAACCCTAGTTCTCTATAAAACGGAAATTAAATGCAAAATACTCTCACCCACGTCTCTGAATCGTGCTCTACTCTGCTTGTGCGGCTTTGATTTGATGTTACCTTCCTCTGCTCGTGAAACCCTAGTTTCATTTATCTCCTACATAGCCTCTAGGGTTACAAGAGAGGCTAGGCGAGAGATAACTAAAACTAGAGGTGGCGGTTGGTGTTGTTTCAGGGGCTAGTGGTGATGGCGACATGAGATGGAGATGGTGGTATTGAGGTGGTCTGCCATGGGTATGGGAGGAAGAGAAGGGGATGGCTTTTGCAGAGGTATGGGGGAAGAAGAAAGAGAAGATGGAAGAGAGAATGGGTGAGTTGGTCGAGAGGGTATAGGGTTAGGATGTTTCGTTGTGAAGAAGGCACAGCGACGGACGATGGGAAGGATGCAGCGAGCGTTGGATGTGGCGGGTGAGATCTGAACGGCCGAGGGATGATTGGGGTGATTTGGTGTTGAACGGGAGCAGCGAGAACTGATGTGAGCGAAGGAGCGACCGTAGGATGTAGCTAGGTGATATCTCAACGGCTCATGGTGGATGGGCTCGGATCCGGGTCATGGCTAGCTCAAGCCCATGTCTTGTAAGTTGGGTTGCGGCCCGATGCGCGTGCGGGCTTTGGCTTTCTGCTCCATAGACGCTCGACTCCAATTCTTTGCTCTTTTGGCTCCTCAATTTCTCCGAGCTTTATTTATTACCTAAAAACACAAAATTAATTAGTACAAATATTTATTCTTGAAAACAAAGAAAACTCGAACGGGATAATATCGATTTACGAGCACAAAAGATGAGTAAAATGCCAATAAAAAGGTGTAGAAATATGCAATATTTGGCACTCATCAAATACCCCCAAACCTGAATTTTACTTGTCCTCAAGTGAAACAGAAATTAGGAAATCCTAACTATACCCCCTGTCGCAGTCTCTCGAATGCATTTAGCGTATGCACTAAGCCTTTAAACCCCTAGGTGTCCCTAGTGGACGAGTTGTAGTCTCGTGAGGGTTTACCAGAGGTGTACCCACAAAACCTTCTCCAACTTGAGTGTAAAAGAGTCTCAAGCATCCAAGGAGCTATGAAGACATAGAGTTTGCATGCTAGTAACAAGAAGTTTGAACTACCAAAGAACGCATTCTCATCCTTAAGTCTTTGAGCGAGAAGTAACCATACCATATGAAAGAATTCGGGTTCGATTGTGATCATAAGCCTCGACTTCTGCCTCACTAATAGGGTTTTATGATAATTGCACTCAAAAAGACCGCTTTTTTAGTCTCTCATGTGTGCAGGCAGGAATAAAGAGAGAAATCCCGCACACGTTGTATGTAAGAAGGATAACCTTCCGAAATAAATTCGGAGACTCCACAAAAGTGTGGACAAAAAGAATCTTTTTCTGATGATCTCTAAGAAAGGAAATCAACCATTAGCAAGGGTGGGAGTACTCACTTACCTTCTCACCCGATCGGCAATTAACATTACTCTCTCAGCATTCATAGAAACGTCTTCAATCTTCGGTCTTCGATCTTCAAATGTTGATGACGAACTTCTGAACTTTACAAAAACTTGACAATCTTTTTTTTATTTTTTTTATTTTGAACACATATATGACATGAAAATAATAATAAAACAGTAAAAATCAATTTTTCACAAACTTCATTAATTCTCATCCTATTTTCTTTTCTTTGTTGCACATGAACCTTGGACTATATCAACTTTTCTTCAAATATTCTGATGATGCTCCGCTTGCTGACGATGATGTGTTTCTATGAATCTGTTGATGTTGTTGAGAGGGAGAGAGTGATGCTAACTACAAATCGGTATTTAGAAGGAGTTTTCATCTTTAAACGTCACCCTCATGATTGACAAAAATAGCACTCAAGAGATCAAAAGTAGTCTTTGAAAATGGTGCGAAGTTGGGTAGCTCACCATTCCTACCGGAATTGACGTACGGTGACACACACTCTAATGACTTTTCTAGAAAGTTGCAAAAATTGAAGGTTGGTGCCTCACTTGATGTAAATTGGGTAGTCTCCACTATGGGTGATCACAATTCTACTACCGAATATCTAAACAACACCTAATTCGCCCTCCGGTATGGTTAAATCCAACTTTAACGCTCTAATCAACTAAGAAACCCGATTGTGTTCTCCAGTACTTCCAAGTTCTGTTATTTCGGTCAGACTCTCTATGTAAACATAGCTAGATGCATGCTAGTGACTCTAAAATCTCTAAAAGTTGGAGGTTTTTATTTGCAAAAAGTTTTGAATTTTTTTTTATTTTTTTTTTTTTAATAAAAGAAAGACTAAAAACTCTACATGCAAATGCACCCCCAAACCTAAATCAAACATTGTCCTCAATGTGTCAACAGAGATAATAAGAATTCAAAAAGTCACATACCATGAGAACTATGATGATAAGAGAAAAGGGAAGAGATTACCGGATGTCGGCGGAAGTAAGGTTAGAGCTTCATTTGTCAAGGCTAGAATCCAACATTCTCAGTGGAAATCATATCGGATTAGCACAATATATGTACAAGAAGACTCAACCGATTCAAGAAAAGAAAATTTAACAAGTCCTACTGGATTATATACAATGAAAATTCACCATATACTAACAATCTAAAGAGTTGAGGATCAACCCAAAAGACAATATGTACAAATAACAACAGCCTTACACCAATATAACATGAGAGTGCAGGAAAGATTGCAGACGTGAACAAGTTACCCCCAAACCTAAACTTGTCAACAGATGTGTTCTTGAGTACAAAATCTTGCAATTTTAAAGGTACATCATGCAAAAGGTCTAACTCAAAATGAGTTTTGCTAAGAACAGGCAGATATACACATTCCAACTATGGCTCCTTAAAAGTTTTATACTTTGATGCAAAATAGTCCAAGAGGACTTGGGAAGCACAAAGCTCTAGGCCTAAATTAGGCATTTCAGAAAAGTTGGTTTTGCAATTTTGTTACAAACTACACCTAGGTTTGGTGGAGGAGTTTCAATCTGTGCCTTAGGAGAGAGATTAGGTACATCTAAGTTGTTTTCATGTATAAGATCATTTGTACCATCACACCCTTTCCTAAGGTCAGAAGAAGGTGAATCATGTTCACCTGCATAGAACAATTCATCAATCTCCATGTCATAATCATCAGAGGAGGCAACATATTGTGACATGGGCAGGGAATCAGACACACAAATAATATCATGATCCAAAAGAACATTAGTGTCAACAGAAGATTCATCCTTTCTTAAATCACAAACAAGTTGTGTAGCATGCTCACTTTCACTGAAAAATTTCACAAACCCAAACTCAGAGTCAACATCATATGTATGAATGTTAGAAGAAGTATCATTCATAGGGTTCACAGAAGAGACGCATAACGTCTCTGAACCCAAAGATTCCATCATATTTTCAGCATGCACATGCTCTTCTAACATATCATAATCATCATCATCATCATCAAAACAAAAATGCATTTCCCTATTCAAACTTGTAGCATTTCTAGTGTACTCATTTACCTCTAGATTAGGTTCATATTCAGTGTTAGTTGCATGAGTAGGAATAGAAACACTATTTTCAAAATTATCAGAGATAACAAACATCCTATCATGAACTTCCCTCCATTCTTCATTTTGAGACTGAATCAGGTTCATTTGAAGAATCAAAGTGAGATGTTCAAGTGAAGGGGAGTCTTCATTAGTGGGTATGCATGTTTCATATGAATGATCATTACATGGTTGTGCACATGGTTCACTACACAAGGGAAACTCATACATGTTGCTATATGGATGATCATGCATTGCATTCAATTCAAACCTAGCATTGTTTTGCTCTATGAGGTTTTCTTCCACTGAGTGCATATACGAGGTCGGGGGAGTATAAAACTGTTCAACTCCCCACTATGGTGATTGATACATGTGTGCATGATGATTATGGTTTGCATATTGAGGCTCATGACCTAGAAAAGGTTCATAATAATCCCTAAAACTAGTGACATCATGGTTTGTGGGTGGTTCATAATGTGAAGCATGCCCATAAGCAAGTTCTCACGATGGATTTGTTTCCATCCCGATGCAGACCAAAATCCTGACATGGTCTAGCAACTCAATTTGGGCTTAAAAAGAAACACTATAGCCTAGCACACATCAAGTATACTAAGTCCAGATGCAAGCCCAAGTTATGCAAATGTACAACCCAAAGGTTATGGAAAGCCCAGCTGGTGTGGGCTCAGTTTGGTTTATATTGGGTTTCTGTTTGGTTTTGTGGGCTGGTTTGGTTTTGTGGGCTGGTTTGGTTTAAATGGGCTTCAATTGAAAGTGTAGCCCAGGTTATGTGGGCCTCAGGCTAGTTTGCACAGCCCAGTGGTTGGGCTTTTTGTTTATTTGCTTCAACCCGGCGGTTAGCGAACGAGCCCGATTCTTTGTGGGAAACCTAGTGGCTGGGGTTCTAGCCCGAGATGCACGAGTCTAAATGGTCGAGCACGGGGTTAGGCTTGACTTATTTGCATCCCACTTCATATGTGCACAGACTAACACACTTGCAACTCGGCTCGGCCTAGGTTGGCGGCTTACACAAATGCACATGCTAGTTGTTGCGAGATACACAACTTGAGTCGAGGCCAGCCTACGATTATGTTGCACGGGTTGTATGAGTGTTGGCGGCTCGGGCACAACTTGGCTAGTTTGCACAACAAAGGTTTGAGTGCGGCTTATACACCGGTCTTGTGCACGAGCAAGGCAGAAATGGTGCAGCCACGGCTTATGCTGATTACACAAAAGCTAGCAGGTGCACAATGCAAGTCAGAGAGTCAACAGATTAGCAACAATTAGATACACAACTCAGCATGGCTAAAAACAAACTGTACACACACAAATGCACAACTCAGGGTGCAATGCTCAGATGAATGGCTGACAGATTCAGGGCCAAAATGCTCAACAAAACAATGATTTCACTCGAAAGTCATAGGCTGATGCACAAAGATACCCTGACAGCTAGCTCAGAGACAAGCACTAATGGCAGTCAGCCAAGGAAGAGCAACAATCAAGATATTACCAAGCAGCTCATGCACGGGAAGCAATACATGTGAAATTTCAAGGCCAGATATTATGCATACAGATGTGTCACTTGTAAGAACTAGTCTTTCATGTGAGTATTGCAAACCATTCAAAACATCAGCAGGTTAACAGGTCAGCTCAGGATGGCTTATGCACAGCTGGTAGTCACACAGATGTGGGTATTGCAGGGCAGATTGAAGCTATGGGCACAGAGCAATACAGGTGCAAACACAATAATACTCAGTTTTCTTATGCACAGGTGATGGCTTTTCAGCTAGCATGTGGCAGGCTTACAGGTTTGCAGCTCTGGCCCGGCTTGGCTTTTTAAGTTGTGATCCAAAACTTGCGGCTTCGAGGGGCTAGCAAGGTGGCAGAAGGCTCACAAACTTAGTTGACACTCTTGGTTTTCACAGGCTATGTTCAAGGTTGACAGAGTCAACTAGATCAGTTGACCTCAACCAATCCAGTTGATTCCAAGAGGGTATTGCAGCAAACTTGGTTAACCAAGTTGCAACACAGCCTCACAGCTTCAGGGGGCTGGAGGGTTGCACAGGTCAATTACAAGTTGGCCAACTTCAAAATCACAGCTCATTCACCTATGTGACAGGGCAATATGCTTGTTATGGCTTCTCAGATAGCATGTGGATAATTCAAAAGATCATGGAATGATAATTCACAGAGAAAATCTTGCTGAAGTACAGGCAAGAAATTTTTCAGCACTCCTACAGCATTCTTGACATGAAACAGATGCAAGCAAGCAAAAACCACAAAGATTCGGAGGCGAATGGTGTTAACAGGGTAATGCTCAGGGTATGCCACTCAAATGGTTATACATGCATAGCATCAGGGGTCAACACACTTGCCAACATACTAGAGCATGCACAATCTCAAGCTCAACAGCTACAGGGGCTGATAGTAGATGAGCATAGGTTCACAAACAGGTATGGTTTACAGATTCACAGATCAATCATGCAGATATAAAGTGTAAACGGAATTGAGAGTGACCAACCGGTTTTTAACCACAATGGTAGTGTTGCTCTGCCTCTTGTCTTTCCTGGGTTTGCTCAGCTTCTTCAGCACAGGCACCTGCTAGCTCAACACAGAAATCTCAGTTCCCAGAAATATGCAGGTTGAAGCAAAAAGACCAATATTGACACTAGTAGGCTGGGAGTAGTTTGGACTGACAGGGGTTAAAGTAAAGATGCAGTTTACATGAATGCAGCTAATGCAAGTTAATATGAAACACTAAGAGAAGTGCAAGAATGCAAGTATGCAATAGAAGATACAAGTGATAGAAAAATTACCTCTAAGTTACACTAATACAGGGAATACAAATAACACTTCAAAGCAGGTATGTACAGGGATGGGTTGAAAAACAGTGAAACAAGCCAATAATCGACAGGGCACACGCCAAGTCCCCGGCAACGGCGCCAAAAACTTGGTAGGCTTGGAAGATGGTCTGATTTTATGCCTACATGTTATAAACCGCAAGTGCACGGTGTCGATTATGTAGCACTGAGCAAATACGGGTCGATCCCACAGAGAAATGGGTGTGCTAAGTTGATCTAAAGGCTAACTAGACTGAATTCAAAGAGGTGTAACACAATATTGAGTTGTTTGTCGAAGCGACTGAGTTGTAGTGACTCTAAACTAAGGTTGTAAAAATATGGAAAGCAACAGGGTGGTGAATCCACCTCTAATCCCATGTTTAGGCAATCTAATTGAGGCTATATTCTTGAGCTTTCCCATGAAAGTCTAAATGAGATGTTTATTAACTGATTTTTGCTAGCAATCCCCTAGTATGAGTTGTCTTCTTACAGTACAGCTCATCACAGGCTTGTTAGTTTCATCAGTTAACTAATAATCCTACACAATATTACACAGCAAGGATAAAACCTAACTAGATATGCTTGACATTGAAAATCAGGGGTTTCATCAACACCCTGATAAACTAAATTAGAATATTCAAAAATAACACAAATTGAATCTAAAGTGGTGCTTTGTCTAGCCCAGGCATAAGTTTCTAACACACACAGTTCTTCTATTTATACATCCATAAACTCAAAACCCTAGTTCTCTATAAAACGGAAATTAAATGCAAAATACTCTCACCCACGTCTCTGAATCGTGCTCTACTCTGCTTGTGCGGCTTTGATTTGATGTTACCTTCCTCTGCTCGTGAAACCCTAGTTTCATTTATCTCCTACATAGCCTCTAGGGTTACAAGAGAGGCTAGGCGAGAGATAACTAAAACTAGAGGTGGCGGTTGGTGTTGTTGCAGGGGCTAGTGGTGATGGCGACAGGAGATGGAGATGGTGGTAGTGAGGTGGTCTGCCATGGGTATGGGAGGAAGAGAAGGGGATGGCTTTTGCAGAGGTATGGGGGAAGAAGAAAGAGAAGATGGAAGAGAGAATGGGGGAGTTGGTCGAGAGGGTATATGGTTAGGATGTTTCGTTGTGAAGCAGGCACAGCGACGGACGATGGGAAGGATGCAGCGAGCGTTGGATGTGGCGGGTGAGATCTGAACGGCCGAGGGATGATTGGGGTGATTTGGTGTTGAACGGGAGCAGCGAGAAATGATGTGAGCGAAGGAGCGACCGTAGGATGTAGCTAGGTGAGATCTCAACGGCTCATGGTGGATGGGCTCGGATCCGGGTCATGGCTAGCTCAAGCCCATGTCTTGTAAGTTGGGTTGCGACTGATGCGCGTGCGGGCTTTGGCTTTCTGCTCCATAGACGCTCGACTCCAATTCTTTGCTCTTTTGGCTCCTCAATTTCTCCGAGCTTTATTTATTACCTAAAAACACAAAATTAATTAGTACAAATATTTATTCTTGAAAACAAAGAAAACTCAGAATCTGGGATGATATCTGATTTCTGAGCACAAAAGATGAGTAAAATGCCAATAAAAAGGTGTAGAAATATGCAATATTTGGCACTCATCATTCTTCTGCTTCTAACCGCCTTTCATCGTGTATTGTTTGCATCAATGTCTCTAATGCTGCAATTTCTTCATTTCCATGAATTATTCCTCCAATTATTTCTTGATCTCTCTCCTCTTGCCCATTGTCTCCTAATTGCTGCTCTTCTCCCATTTCATCTACAAAATCTGATCGCCAAGTATGTACATTCACTCTGTCATAATCCACAGTTCTATTTTGTATTGGTGGTTGAACTTGATTTTCTCTGTTGTTCCTTGCATTCATTCTCGAAGATTCTCCCACCTCGTCTCTCCTTTCTCCAGCAAGTCTCCTACTTCTTCTAACAGTTATTGGTTGTTTTGATGCATGTCTTCTTCTAGCCATTTTTCAATCTTAATGAATTATTGAAAATTATATGAAATTCCTTCTCTATTACTCCAAATTCTTTCAAATCGCAATCTTCAATCTTCAATCATTCCCTGTTTCTAGCGCCATATGTAATTGCAGGAAATCCTACAATACACACCTCACAGGAATTCATAATATCTAACACATATTTAAGATCAATAACCAATCTTTTTATTAATTGAGTTAGAAATTTTACAAGAAGGAAGTGAAATCAAGAATGTTATTACAACTCTAAGCTTTCTCTCTCCTCTAAAATTAATCTCCACTCTCTAAAAAGATCCCTCCCTTTTCATAAGCCTATTCGGCTCTTTATATAGGACATTACATAATGGATGACAGCTAAGTTATCCCTTATTTTCGGATCTGACTTGCGACATTCTCGCAAGTGTACAAATGTAAAACCTCGTAACACTCCTAAATCTCGCTAGGTCTTCACGCCTTTCTCGTGTTCTGGCTGTCGCCATCCTTTGCATCATTTATATTATTCGTCTGTGTTATCTTCGCAATGTGTCATTTATGGATTTTGCAAGGGCGTTGGTGTTGCGATATTCTGATCCTACAGTATAAATATACGAAGTATGAGTTTTGATGTTACCCTTTTGTGGATCCTCTTGCATTGGAGCTCGGCGAGTTTTCTTCTTCTTCTTATTCTTGTCTTTGTTCAAAGTTGTTGCTTTCTTGACATTAGCAGAAATGCCTTCTTTGATTACTGCTGGTTGAACACTATTCTTAGGCTTGACAGAACTTTCTTCTTTATAAGAAATATGAGCATCTTTGTTATCAGTGGAAGCCTCTGGTTGAGAAGGATTAGTAGCTTTAACAAATTTTACCTGTTTGTTAATATTTGAAGCATCTATTCCCTTATAGCCCAATCCTCGTGTATCACGATGATTTCTACTTGCTTCTAACATTGAGGTTTAATTGTTTGAGCTAACATTGAACTTTTTAAGGTCCAAAATTTCTTCTTCCAATGTCTTGATTTTATCAAGAGCACTAGCTAGATCAGCCTCGAGGTGTTTTTCTTGGGAGAGATATTCACCTTCTTTCTCTTCAAAACTCTTTTGTTGAGAGTTAATCCTTGCATCATAATCAGCAAGTTTCTCTTCCAACAAATGCACTTTTTCAAGAGTAGCATCACGATCTTGCTCTAAAAGTTCCTCTCGAGAAAGACTAGCACTTGCTTTTTCCTCAAGACTCTGTATATATTTAGAATCAGTTTTCTTTGCTTCCTCAAGGCAATTGTTAAGCCTTTCTTTCAGAGAATGAATCTCCAATGAAGCTTCTCTTTTTAGAGAAACAAAATTCAGACTTTGAGGAGTCAAGACCAATGACGAGTTGATTAATCATACCTTGCAGACAATTTATATCGTCTAGATACTTTTTTTCTCTTTCTAATGCAAGAATTAGTTCAGTTGAACATGAGAGAAATTTTTCGCTTAATTCGTTTTGATGAAATGTTTCTATTTTCGATGAATCAATGTTTTTCTCATCATCAAGAAGATTTCTTTCAGAGTCTGAATCATTGATTACGAACATAGGACTTAACTTAATCTCGTCTTGAGAACATTCATACTTATTCTCATAAGAGCAAGTAGAACTTGACGAAGAAGCCCCTTTTAAACATTTCTTAAAATCAATACTTTCAACGTCTTTCGATACGTTAACTGAGTCTTTATTAAGTTTTTGCTCTCGCTTAACTCTACTTTGACTCATGTCTTATAGGTTGGATCGCATCAAACACAGATTGTTAGATCTTTTTGTGTTTGTCTGCTCTGATACCAATTGAAAAGGCGAGGGTACCCAAATATACCACAAGCAAAAACTTTTCCTACCTATAAGTCCTTTCTCCGAAAGTGATTGTCTATGGACTGAGTCGAGACAATGCAACTAATCGGTTCACACTTCGTGTGATCGTCTACGGATACGAGATCGAGACAATACAACAATGAAGTATGTTTACTTGATAAAAAGGTTCGGACTTAACCAAACACAATAGGATTACTTATCAAGTAAATAGGAATTAACGTTTGCGTAATTTACTTTAATTATAATAAAAAAATTATAATACGGAAAATAAAAGTAAATGACACAGCAAGATTTTGTTAACGAGGAAACCGCAAATGCATAAAAACCCCAGGACCTTGTCCAGAATTGAATACTCTCAGGATTAAGCCGCTACACAAAATTAAACCAACTTCGTATAGTTGAGACCAAGCAACTAAACCTATAGTTCACCTAGTTCCATCTGTATTCCCACGCCTCCAACTTATGAATAAGTCACGTACTTGGAACAATTCCTTTGGTTCGTATTCCAAACAGTAAAGGAACAACAAATCTATTTGGTATCAACTCTCTTCAACCAAGTGATGTGAGTTCGACAAAGGCTCTTCTGTTTATCTCAATAAAATCCTTCGTCAGGTTCTTAGATCTATCTTATTCTCAACTACCAAAGTGTTGATGCTGGTTTTTAGTATAGGGCGAAAACTATAAAAGTCTATCTACCTGACCCGGCATCGGATGTAGTAGACATTGATATGTCTATATTACGCAGGGAATTTGGAGAATATATCAAAATCTGATGAGTGCCTATGTCTCTCTTCATATTATATTGAAACTTAAGCTCTTAGATGAATTTTTCACTAGTATAGAGCCTAATGAGTATATAAACTCCTAGCTGCATTACTCACTAATGCCGGAGACTGCCGAGTATTTTTCCTATGCTATGTTCCCTGGCCGAACCCTTAATATTGATATGGCATGACAATTTGTGTTCACTCGCAGCAGAGTAGCACAAATTTCCAAGTATCAAGGTTAAGGTCCTTGCATAAAAGTACTCAATCAGAAAGCATACTGCTCTCTGGCAATAAAATTAAAGAACTCTATGTCAACACATAGAATTCAATCAACTTTGTGATAATTCACAAGATTCAGATATTACCCTGACTAATTTGCAAAAATTAGGGTTTTGCACCCTGCGCAGTATATTAGACCTCTTCGGTCGATATTAAGTGTTAGAGCATGGCTCGGTTGAACCCACCAAGCGTTGGTATGTCAAGTTTGGTTGTAATATTTTAGTGAATCAAAACTCATGTTAAGAGTCGCTTGATTATGTACTAGAGTTAAACTTCGTATAGGTTAGCTTGAAAGTATTAGGATATGAGACATTACAAGTATTGCGAAGACTTGAAGATGTGAAGAAGCAAGGAGCTACAACGACAACAATCATCCTTCCACTTGAGGTTAGTGATATTTGACTTGAACTGTTTCATTCTCTAACGTATCTTTCAAGTCGTGCATATTGAAAACATAAGCTGAAGCATATTTGAACTCTAGATAGACATAGTATTAAGGAATACAATACGAGGTTTATTGCTTAACCATTGAACTTTGTAGATAAGACATCGCCATAATCATTTGAATGCTATTGTGATTATGTATGGGTATGAGGTGAGGATTTCATCCTAGGGAACAATGTTTACATGTGTTCTAAGGAAGTAAGTTCATAAACTTGTTTGTGGACCGAAAAGGAAATTACCAGGTGTTATTGGTTTTGTTATTCATTACATATCTTATGAACAATCAATATGTGAGATAGAGTATAACCGCTCACAACTTGTTGTGTTCTTGGTAGAACTGTTCACAAAGGCCTGACTTATGTATTGGTATAACTTTTATTAGTAAAACCGATATTAAGTAATCACCTGTGGTATGATCGGATTTTGTATGTCTGACCTTGTAAGGGAAAGGGAACCGATCCTAGTAAGGGAAAGGGAACCGATCCTTGTATGGGGTGCAACAAGGTTTATATCAGAAATGGGAACCGATCCTATGGACATGTGCAACACATATAAGTTAGATACCATATATATGTGGGGAACAGGTCCTAGTACCTAATCAACCCAACTTTTGGGAAGTCAGTGTGACTATGCACAGTACTCACATGGAGGTAGAACAGACACTTGTTTTGGTAGAACCGTAAACCCATGATTGTGATTGAATGTTGGTTTGATCAATCACATAGTTCTTGAAAGTCAGATGAACCAATTCTAAACTTGTTTGGAAGTGTGGCAAATCGGTTTCAAGGTTGTAAGTGTGAAAGAGAACTTACAAAGTTAAGATGTCGACAAACATTGAACACGTGTTGTGAATGTTTATTTCTATAATTGTTCAAAGATATTCCTTAACGGCTAAGGGAAGAGAATCCCAGGATCGAAACATAAGTAAGTTAAGAATCTTCAATTAAGATTATTAATTTCATTTTGTAGGGAAATTATAGAATTAGTAATGTGCATTTACTAATTAGATTTTCCGAGAGATTTCGATCGTTATTTTTGGACAGAGCATTTCCAGGAATTATGAAAACCAAATCTGTGCTTTTATGAATATCTTGAGAATATTTTCGGTTTTGGAAATTCCTTGGTGTCCAAACTTCCTTGTCTATAAATACACGAAGTTTGCCTTTCTAGCAAACTAATCCTTCGTAACAACGATTTACTCTTTTGTTGTTATTCTTGGTGTAGCCGCCTATTCGGAGAGGAGAGTAACCTAATTAGGCGAAATATCTTACGACCGCTCAATTTAAAGTCTTCTTTGGGATTGAGAAGCTCTAGCGCGACCCGTTGGTGGGAAACTAGATAATTACGGTTTATTTTTATTTTCGATTGATTTGATTGGCTAACGGTGGTTGAAATCTGATTGCACCTAGTTTGTTTATTCTTGAGAATCTTCTCTTCTGATATAAGATTCACTCAAACTAGTTCAGAGTTTGACAGGGATCTTTAGACTGTTGTTAGTTCTAAAGACGATCTTGTGATAATCCATTATTAACAGACTCCGTTCTGTGCGTGATTGATCACAAGAGATTCAAGTGATTGTGTGTAGGTTTTTATTGAAGATTTAAGAAGATTTGAAGACAAAGAAGATATTGAAGATCTGACTTGGGTTTTATAATCTTTGGTGTGCACAATACTTGTTTCGGTAAAAGAGGATCCAATTAATAATCGGTTTATCCTTGTGGTAGATTGGATTGATTAATTGAGTAGATCGGCATCAATACGTTTCCTTGTGATTAAAGGTATTGATTGGCTTAATGTTAAACGATTACCTTTGGGTGATTGAACATAAGATAGATCTAAGGATCCGACGAAGGAGTTTATGTTAAGATAAACAGAAGAGCCTTTGTCCGACTCATATCACTTGGTTGAATAGAGTTGATACCAAACAGATTTGTTGTTCCTTTACTGTTTGGAATACAAACCAAAGGAATTGTTCCAAGTACGTGACTTATTCACAAGTCGGAGGCGTCGGAATATAGACGGAACTAAGTGAACTATTGGGTTAGTTACTTGGTCTCAACTATACGAAGTTAGGTGTAATTTTGTGTAGTGGCTTAATCCTGAGAGTATTCAATTCTGGACAAGGTCCCGGGGTTTTTCTACATTTGCGGTTTCCTCGTTAACAAAATCTTGTTGTGTCATTTACTTTTATTTTCCGCATTATAATTGTTTTATTATAATTAAAGTAAATCACACAAACGTTAATTCCTATTTACTTGATAAGCAAACCTATTGTGTTTGGTTAAGTCCGAACCTTTGTATCAAGTAAACATACTTCGTTGTTGTATTGTCTCGATCTCGTATCCATAGACGATCACACGAAGTGAATACATGTAGCTATTGTATGTATGACACGGTGAACATAGTGCCATGATAGCTAGATAGTAAACACTAGACCTATTAGATGTTAGTTTATGTTGCGACTTAGCGACTAGTGTGATGCCTGTAGAATACTTATGTGAAATCTTGTGATTCATTTGATTATTATTCGTTTAAATCTGGTTATAAGATTCCAAGCCAGCTATATAGTCAATGGTGAATTGAATTGTTTGTTTCCTAGGATGTTCTTGGGTATGGCATTACTGGTAGAAGTGTTGGTGGTAGTGGGTGTCGTACAGTACCCTTGTGGGAATATTATCAGTTAGCTAGGAACTGAATTCTATATATCATGAAACTAACACCCAATGCCTAAATTAAACTAAGTTTTGGGTGAGCACTAGTATAGCACAGTTAGTGGAGTTTGTATATTAAGATGTACTGGGGTAAGACTACCATTATCCGTTAGCAGAGATGGAAGGTTATGAACTCAATATATGTTAGCGACGGTACAGTGAGCTAGTAAAGTTTCATTTTGGCGTAACTAGTAATATCTATGTTAAGTGTATTAGTCGTTGAGGATATGTCCCGGACGAGGTATATTATGTGTGTTAGACGTTGCGGATATGTCCCGGACGGAATTAATGTGATTGCGGATAGGTTCCGGTATCGCATTGAGGTTTAAGATTTTACTTGAAATGAGTTCTTTTAGTATTATACTGTTAAGATTGTTGAATTAGAGACTTTAGGTTCTTATGCAGTGACCGTTCTACCTATAATTAGTGTCAAGACTCTATAAATTTTTTTAGATATTGGTTCGTGATATATTTGTATACAATTTTTATATTCTTCTGCGGCTCGGTGATCGAGTGAACTTGCTTGGAGTTTAACTCCCGTTGATTATATTTTCAGGTGTTGTTAGGGATTCGTGAAGGAGTTTGATTGATTCCAGTATCGGTGATATCTAACTGAGGGTGGACATCTACACTTTTTTTTTTTCCGTTATGTAGTTGTGTGGCACTGGGGATAATTGAACTGGGGTAGTTTTATATTTTTCCCTTCGATTCAACATTTTCATTTATGGATTATTTAAGGGTTGTTGAGAACAACATATTAAATTTTTTGACATCTTTATTTTTGTAGCAAGAAATAAAATTCCATTCTGCATATACATTTATAACGGAACTGTGTTCCTAGTTTTCTGTGGTTATGTACCTTGTTGCAGAAAATTAACAGCATACTTTCTATTTAATCATCGGCCGGTGTTATGTGGAAAGTAGGGCTGTTACAGTTGGTATCAGGAGCTTAGGTTAGAGTAACTCTAGGACTGGGGGGGAGTGAGCCTAGGACGTTTCGTTATGTATATCCATGGTTTGGATATGCTTTATAAATATTAGTATATTTATTGTATTCTTATCTAAGATTATCATTGACTTATATAGGAATGTCAAGGCGTGGTACTAGGAGACGTACTGGTACTAGAAGAGGTAGTATCGGAAATGGTGGTCCTATTGATGGGGATGAACCAAAATTAGGAAATCAGACTGTGAATGTGAATATAGCACAGCTGACCCAGTTAATAGCCCAAGCAGTCGTTGCTGCTGTTATGAACCAAAATGCTGGACAAGTCAACAATCATCAAAACCAAGGACCGCCTGCTGAAAATGAGGAAGATAGGTATAGAAAGGTTCAGTTTCAGTTCAAGAAGTTGAACCCGAAAGAGTTTTCTGGAAAGTATGATAACCCAATGATAGCCCATGAATGGAAGGATGAGATGGTCAAGATTTTTAGGGCCATAGGACCTTCTTGCCTGAGAAGTCTTCAAGCGGAGATTAGCTACCTTTGAGCTCCTTTGGGAGATGCTCATACTTGGTGGACTTCAGCTTCACGTGGATTGGATCATGCCACCATGACATGGACATACTTCATTCGTATGTTTGATGACAAGTATTTCTCAGAGTATTCGAAATGCTAAGGAGAGAGAGTTTTTTCATTTAAGCATGGTACTTTATCTGTTACAGAGTACGAGATTGAATACTCAAGATTGTCGATGTTTGTACCTCACTTGGTGGATACTGAAGAGAAAAATAGACGTAGGTTTGTTTATGATCTGAATGTTGTGTATCGGAGGCATATTATTGCAAATCATATGATTGACACATATGTTAGGGCTGTTGAATGTGCCAGAGAGCTTGAGCAAGATTTCTTGGCTCATAAGAGGGATGAAGAATACTTGAAGAAGGACAATAAGGCTGATCGTGCATCAAAGGTTTTTTCAGGTCAACATGGAAGTGGTAAGAACTAACAGACCCAGAATGTCACTCAAAAAGGAGATCATCCAGGGAAGAAAATGAAGGGGTATGGAATCAAGGGAACCGTGGTCAGAATAACGGTGGTAATAAAGGGGCAGTAGTGCCAGCTGAGGGCGAGGTTCTTGATGCCAAACCAATTAACTTCTATGGGTTTTGCTATAACTGACGTGAAAGGGGGCACAAGGAATCAGAATGTACCAAAGAAAAAGTTCGGGACAGCGAGATAGACGTGAGCAACCAAACACTTTGGGGTTGCAAACCGTAATGTGCAGACCTCGTGGCCGGGTGGTCAACTCTTTCTTTGTGCAACCTTCGAGGCGGAGAATGCTACTTTGGGAGGTAATTTCTTTATTTTAGGAGAGCTGTTAGTATTTTATTTGATACTAGGAGTTACTCATTCTTTCATATCTGTTAAGTTAGTTCGCATGGTAAATCTTTCTATGAAAGTGTGTGAATTTCCTTTATGTGTTGCTACTCCTACGAGTAGTATGTTAGAGTTGAGTAACAAGGTTGATTCTTGTCCTATTATGATTGGAGATGTTGAGCATTTGGCGGATCTTTATGTGTTAGAGATGGTTCCTTACGATGTAATATTAGGAATGGACTGGTTATCTTCTAACTTTGTGCAATTGGATTGTGCTGACAAGACAATCACTTTTGCAAAGCCAGGTCAATCTAAGGTAGTGGTGCAGATTAAATCTCAAAGTCTATTTGTAGAAGCTTTCCTTAGCCATATTGAGGGTGAAGTATTAGATAATGAGTCTCTACAGATTGCGAGTTTACTAGTTGTGTCTGATTTTGCGGATTTGTTTCGAGAGGTTCCTGGATTACCTCCGGCAAGTGGAGTTCTGCATCAAACTTCAACCAGGTACGACACCAATTGCTCGTGCTCCTTACAGAATGGCTCCAAAGGAAATGCAGGAGTTTAAGTCTCAGATTGACCAGCTTTTAAGTCAAGGATTTATTCGACGTAGTTCTTCACCATGGGGTGCTCCTGTTTTATTTGTGAAAAAGAAAGATGGTTCTCTACGATTGTGTGTTGACTACCGTGAACTAAACAAGGTCACGATAAGAAACAAGTATCCTTTACCTAGTATTAATGATCTTTTTGACCAGTTGAAAGGGGCTATATGGTTTTCGAAGATCGATTTGCGATCAGGCTATCATTAGCTTCTTGTTAGAGAGAAAGATATTTCTAAGACTGCGAACCTGACTCGGTATGGTTCTTATGAGTTTCTGGTGATGCCTTTTGGGCTTACGAATGCACCAGCGGTTTTTATGGACTTGATGAATCGAGTATTTAGAGATTTTCTTGATCGGTTTGTTATTGTTTTTATCGATGATATTCTTGTATACTCTAAGACTCGGGAACAACACATGGAACACTTACGCTTAGTGTTGCAGACTTTGAGAGAGCATCAGTTGTTTGCAAAATTCTCGAAATGTGAATTTTGGCAACAATCAGTTAAGTTTTTGGGGCATGTGATATCTGAATCCGGAGTTTCTGTAGACCCTTCCAAGATTGAGGCAGTGTTGAGTTGGAAACAACCTACAACGGTTTCAGAGATTCAAAGTTTTCTTGGTTTAGCTGGATATTACCGTCGTTTCATTAAAGATTTTTCTCGTATTTCGGGACCTCTTACTAGGCTAACTAAGAAGGGAGTATTGTTTGTTTGGGATTCTAAGTGTGAAGACGCTTTTCAGGAGCTTAATATTAATCTTACTTCAACACCAGTTTTGACCTTACCCGAATAAGGAAAGGATCTAGTGGTTTACACAGATGCCTCACTTCTAGGATTAGGATGTGTTTTGATACAGGAAGGTAAGGTTATTGCTTATGCATCTAGGCAATTGCATGTTCATGAGAAGAATTATCCAACCCATAATTTGGAGTTGGCGGAGGTAGTTTTTTCTCCAAAGTTGTGGCATCATTACTTGTATGGCGAGAGATTTGAGCTTTTCACTGATCATAAGAGTCTCAAGTATCTATTTTCATAGAAGGATTTGAATATGAGACAACATCGATGGATGGAGCTCATCAATGATTATACTTTCGGCTTATAATATCACCCTGGTAAGGCGAATGTTGTAGCTGATGCCTTAAGTCGAAAACCAAGGGGTTTGTTAGCTTTCATGATGGCGGAAGAGTGGAAGATGTTAGAGACGGTCGCTGAGTTTTTCTTAGACGTTAAGAATTCTTCTACTTCTCACTCATTTTTGGGAAATCTTGTGGTACAACCTGCACTTATTAGCCGTATTGTTCAGGCTCAATCCAAGGATGATTGGTGTGTGAAACTACTTGGATCTGGAGACTTAAGTAAAGATTTTGATGTTGGGATGGATGGTGGGATTCGGATTTGAGGTCGGTTATGTGTACCCGTGGACGCCCAGTTGAGACGTGAGGTGTTAGATGGAGCTCACCGTAGTCGATACACTATCCATCCTGGAGCTACAAAAATGTATAAGGATTTGCGTAGACAGTTTTGGTGGAAAAGTATGAACGAGATATTGCAGAATATGTTTCTAAATGCCGAACATGTCAGCAAGTTAAGATTGAGCACCAAAAGCCAGCTGGAGAATTACAACCACTCCCAATACCAGAATGGAAATGGGAAAATATTTCCATGGATTTTATAGTTGGACTATCGAGATCAAAGAGAGGACATGACTCTATCTGGGTAATAGTAGATAGGTTGACTAAGTCGGCACACTTCTTACCAGTGCATACTACCTACATCGTAGATAAATTATGCAAGCTCTATGTAGAGAAGATTGTGGTATTGCATGGAATGCCAGTCACAATTATTTCTGATAGGGGTGCTTAATTTACTTCCAAGTTTTGGAGAAGCTTTCAGCAAGCTTTGGGTTCATCTTTGGATTTTAGTACTTCGTTTCATCCTCAGACTGATGGTCAGACAGAGAGAGTTAATCAAATATTTGAGGATATGCTTCGAGTGTGTGCTAGATTTCCAAGGAAATTGGGATGATTATTTGCCATGGGCAGAATTTGCTTACAATAATAGTTATCAGTCGAGCATTGGTATGGCTCCTTTTGAAGCTCTTTATGGAAGACCTTGTCGTTTACCAGCGTGTTGGGTAGAAGTGGGTGAAAAGAGATTTTTGGGGCCCGGAGAAGATCCTAGTGGTTAAGGATTGTCTTCGTAAAGCTCAAGTAGACATAAAAGTTATGCAGATAGGAAGCGTCGACCATTACCTCTTGAAGTCGGAGATGAGGTATAGTCAAAGTGTCTCCTATGAAAGGAGTAACGAGGTTTGGGAAGAAAGGTAAATTGGCTCCTAGATTTATTGGACCTTTTCCTATAACTAAGAAGATTGGAAATGTGGCATACCAGCTGGATTTACCACCGCAATTATCAGGAGTGCACAATGTATTTCATGTTTCTATGCTACGTAAACACTTAAGAGATGAGGAGAGAGATCAACAAGCAGACCTTAGTGAGTTGGTTGTGAAACCGGATGCCACCTTTGAAGATAATCCAATTCGTATTGTAGAGCGACAAGTAAGAAAACTACGATCTCGGGAAATACCATTTGTCAAAGTGCAATGGAATCCACAGGACGAACGAGAATCTTCTTGGGAGCGTGAGGATGTTGTTCGTCGTTCTCACCCGCATCTTTTTAATAACGAGGTAACTTTGATTCCGGGGACGGAATCCTCTTCTAGTGGGGTAGACTGTAATACTATTTTTTTTTATTAACGCATATGTACGAGTTTTAAGCTGCAACGGAGGCCCTTAATGGATATGGTCTTTTATTTAGCACAATCCTAAGTGACTATTAGGAGGAATATATATATATATTAGGTCTTTGACCCCTTCCGCATAATTCCTGGTCGTATGGTAAGTGAAATACTTATAGATGGAATTATTAATGGATTGAAGATTTAGAAAATAGCCGTCGTTCTTTGTATTCTAGAACAATAGATTTTGAGTAAAACGAATTCCAGAGTAGTGATTGGTTGAGGTAAATATTAATCTGATTGTTCTTTTTTCCTAGATTTGTAATCAATCTTTAGCTATTTATAAGATGAATTTTTGTTTCTATTTGATATAGGAAAGGATCAGTGAAAGCTTTACTTTTACATAAGAGGAGAAACGTGAAGTTTGCTGGTTTGGAGGCAAGTTTATCCAATCTCTTAGTCCTGGATAGATGTAACAGTGGAAATCAAATATCTCTCGAACTCTGTAACATGCTTGGGTTTTTATTCCTATGCTTTTTTTTTTCTAATCAATTTTGCTCTAGATATTTTGGTTGTTTATGAGGTGAATACATGTAGCTATTATATGTATGACACGGTGAACATAGTGGCATGATAGCTAGATAGTAAACACTAGACCTATTAGATGTCAGTTTATGTTGCGACTTAGCGACTAGTGTGATGCCTGTAGAATACTTATGTGAAATCTTGTGATTCATTTGATTATTATCCCTTTAAATCTGGTTATAAGATTCCAAGATAGCTATATAGTCAATGGTGAATTGAATTGTTTGTTTCCTAGGATGTTCTTGGGTATGGCGTTACTGGTAGAAGTGTTGGTGGTAGTGGGTTTTGTACAGTACCCTTGTGGGAATATTATCAGTTAGCTAGGAACTGAATTCTATGTATCATGAACCTAACACCAAATGCCTAAATTAAACTAAATTTTGGGTGAGCACTAGTATAGCACAGTTAGTGGAGTTTGTATATTAAGATGTACTGGGGTAAGACTACCATTATCCATTAGCAGAGATGGAAGGTTATGAACTCAATATATGTTAGCGACGGTACAGTGAGCTAGTAAAGTTTCATTTTGGCGTAACTAGTAATATCTATGATAAGCCTAGCTGCAATAAGAAGCACTACATTTGAATAATAGCTAGTGAGACTTTGAATGTCAGTATACGAGGACTGTGTTTAATGTGTTCTATTTCTTCACCAGTTTTTTGGTATTTTGAAATATTGGTGGGCTCATAACTGGAGACTGTAATTTTGTATGAGACCCTTAGCTGGGTGGTCTTGAGTAGGCCACTAAAGGTAGTAAGAAATATCTCATTCCCAATAGAGGAGATGGGGTGTGAATATGCTCCTAGTACATTTATATTTGTGTTAGGAGTACAACAATATATACCAATATTGTAAGTGTATTAGTCGTTGCGGATATGTCCCGGACGAGGTATATTATGTGTGTTAGACGTTGCGAATATGTCCCGGATGGAATTAATGTGATTGCGGATAGGTTCCGGTATCGCATTGAGGTTTAGGATTTTACTTGAAATGAGTTCTTTAAGTATTATACTGTTAAGATTGTTGAATGAGAGACTTTAGGTTCTTATGCAGTGACCGTTCTACCTATAATTAGTGTCAAGACTCTATAAAAAAATTTAGATATTGGTTCGTGATATATTTGTATACCATTTTTATATTCTTCTGCGGCTCGGTGATCGAGTGAACTTGCTTGGAGTTTAACTCCCGTTGATTATATTTTCAGGTGTTGTTAGGGATTCGTGAAGGAGTTTGATTGATTCCAGTATCGGTGGATATTCAGAAGATATCTAACTGAGGGTGGACATCTACACTTCTTTTTTTTTTTTTCGCGTTATGTAGTTATGTGGCAGTGGGGATAATTGAACTGGGGTAGTTTTATATTTTTCCCTTCGATTCAACATTTTCATTTGTGGTTTATTTAAGGGTTGTTGAGAACAACGTATTAAATTTTTTGACATCTTTATTTTTTATATCAAGAAATAAAATTCCCTTTTGCATATACAATTGTAACGGAACTGTGTTCCTAGTTTTTTGTGGTTATGTACCTTGTTGCAGAAAATTAACGGCATACTTTCTATTTAATCATCGGCCGGGGTTATGTGGAAAGTAGGGCTGTTACAATGTGTGTGTGGATGTGTGTTTCAATTGGTCCCGGTTAAGAAAAACTATTGTTATCTTGCTTTATTGTGTGGTATCAATTGTTTAGGCTTACAAAATTTCGGTACAATTGATGTGTATGTGTGATTCAATTGGTCTGGTTAAAAAAACTATTGTTATCTTGCTTTTGTATGGTATCAATCGTTTAGGCTTACAAAATTACGGTGCAATTACGGTGCTTATAATGTCTATGTTGTTTCAATTGCTTCCAGTTGAGGTGAATAATTATGCAAGTTGATTTATTTTGGTTTGTTTGAGGATTAGCGAAATAATATGTGTACGGGATGAGTTATTTAGTCCAATTCGATTCCGGATAAGAAACTAAGTTAATTCTGATCTTAGTTAGACTTATTGAAGTGAGGTTTCGGTTATTCAAGTCTAATCGAATGCCTAAACAAGAAATGCTAGTTAACTAACCTAGTACTTGTCTTGTTTAAAATTAAAAGGTCTAAGTTTATGGATAATTAGAACTTTGATGAGAAAAATGGAGTTTATCTTTATTTTGGTCTTATCGAATTAAGCGGTTGTTTTTGAACAATCGGTTTAGCAAAGGACTAATATGCTTAGTTGTTTTTGGTTTGCTAAACTAAATTGGAAAAATTGTTTAGGACAATTGTTTCCTTGGTAACATATCAAAATAAGACTACTTGTAGTTTTGGTTTTGATATTGGTTATCAGAACATGATGTGTGGAACCCTCGTGCCTAACTCTACAGGTTTGCAAGTCTATTCTGAGATTTGTAAGATTCTTTTCGTGTTGTCCTTTATTTTTCCGTTTCTTTGTCATTTTTGTGACAAAAAGGGGAGAAATATATGGAGTAAACAGTGATCTTTGGCATTGATATTTATATTGATTGGCATCGCTAGGGAAAAGAACATTGGTACTTAAATGTTTTTATCTAACTAAAGAGTGAAAGCACAAACTAAGGAGGAGTGACATGTCATATGATTGGTATAACAAAGATGTGCGGATTGAATATCTACCTATCTTCCTTAGGGGGAGTAATAGCTTTGTTATTATAATGTCAACAACGACATTTTCAAGGATTGAATGTAAGCGGTTTCATTTGTCTTTGTTGAATCGAGAATCAAGCGGATTGTAATGAATTATTGTAATTTGTTTATCCATATGATGTAAGAGTTTTTTCACTAAAATTGACAAAGGGGGAGATTGTTAGAGCATGGCTCGGTTGAACCCACCAAGCGTTGGTATGTCAAGTTTGGTTGTCATATTTTAGTGAATCAAAACTCATGTTAAGAGTCGCTTGATTATGTACTAGAGTTAAACTTCGTATAGGTTAGCTTGAAAGTATTAGGATATGATACATTACAAGTATTTCGAAGACTTGAAGATGTGAAGAAGCAAGGAGCTACAACGACAACAATCATCCTTCCACTTGAGGTTAGTGATATTTGACTTGAACTGTTTCATTCCCTAACGTATCTTTTAAGTCGTGCATATTGAAAACATAACTGCGAAGCATATTTGAACTCTAGATAGACATAGTATTAAGGAATACAATACGAGGTTTATTGCTTAACCATTAAACTTTGTAGATAAGACATCGCCATAATCATTTGAATGCTATTGTGATTATGTATGGGTATGAGGTGAGGATTTCATCCTAGGTAACAATGTTTACATGTGTTCTAAGGAAGTAAGTTCACAAACTTGTTTGTGGACCGAAAAGGAAATTACCAGGTGTTATTGGTTTTGTTATTCATTACATATCTTATGAACAACCAATATGTGTGATAGAGTATAACCGCTCACAACTTGTTATGTTCTTGGTAGAACTGTTCACAAAGGCCTGACTTATGTATTGGTATAACTTTTATTAGTAAAACCGATCTTAAGTAATCACCTGTGGTATGATCGGATTTTGTATGTCGACCTTGTAAGGGAAAGGGAACCGATCCGTGTAAGGGAAAGGGAACCGATCCTAGTAAGGGTGCCAGTACATCAAAGGGAACCGATCCTTGTATGGGGTGCAACAAGGTTTATAGCAGAAAGGGGAACCGATCCTATGGACATGTGCAACACATATAAGTTAGATACCATATATATGTGGGGACCCGATCCTAGTACCTAGTCAACCGAACTTTTGGGAAGCTAATGTGACTATGCACAGTACTCACATGGAGGTAGAACCGAAACTTGTTTTGGTAGAACCGTAAACCCATGATTGTGGTTGAATGTTGGTTTGATCAATCACATAGTTCTTGAAAGTCGATGAACCAATTCTAAACTTGTTTGGAAGTGTGGAAAATCGGTTTCAAGGTTGTAAGTGT